>JAJGRW010001279.1:91590-367663 GCA_025461045.1 Carex parvula
AAAAAAGTTTAAACACCAAATCGCGTCTGGTATGCATAGGTGACCGACCAAACGTGGGGTGGTTTGGTAGGGAGACTGGACCGCTCAAACATGGGGTGGTGAGGGCGTTTAAAAAAAAAAAAAAATACCGAGAGCAGATTTGTTAATTTTTTATTTTGGAGGAATTAATAAATATCACGGCCTCTTTTTGGCATGATGTATTTCGTTTTTGGTTGGTTTCCTTTTTTTAGAAATTATAAATCATCTAGTCGGGAAAAAGGTTCACGTAATTATGACGAGTAAATAGCAAACTCTGGTTTAAAATCTCCAGAATTAATAGTTTCTAAAAATCCTCTCCGAACTACAAGTACAAAAAAATAAGAATATATTATTAGACAGAAAGCTGGTAAGCGCATGGTTTTATGTTATGTAGAAAATTCACATCGGATAAGATAATTGCGACTTGCTGCACAGCCCGTGTTTTTTATTTTTACCCAAAAAAAAATTATTTTAATATAAATAACCACGTTTTTAAAAGAATTTTATTTCTACCCAAACCGCATATATATGATTTGCAGCTTGAATTAACAATTCAAACCGCACAGAATATATGCGGTTTGAATTGTGAGTTCAAACCGCATATATTATTTGCGGCTTGAATTATTAATTCAAGCCGCAAATAATATATGCGGTTTAAATTGCATTTATAAAAATCGGCTCACCATACCATCTGAAAATTTCATTTATTATTTTATTAAATGGTAATTTTTCACCGATAACCCTAGAAATTTATTCACCGATAACCCTAAGTTATTTTTATTACAAATAATTATATTATAAAAACTTATTAATAATATAAAATAAAAATCGGCTCACCATACCATCTGAAAATTTCATTTATTATTTTATTAAATGGTAATTTTTCACCTATAACCCTAGAAATTTATTCACCGATAACCCTAAAGTTATTTTTATTACAAAGAATTATATTATAAAAACTTATCAATAATATAAAATAAAAATCGGCTCACCATACCATCTAAAAATTTCATTTATTATTTTATTAAATGGTAATTTTTCACCGATAACCCTAGAAATTTATTCACCGATAACCCTAAGTTATTTTTATTACAAAGAATTATATTATAAAAACTTATCAATAATATAAAATAAAAATCGGCTCACCATATTATTATTTTATTAAATGGTAATTTTTCACCGATAACCCTAGAAATTTCACCGATAACCCTAAAGTTATTTTTATTACAAAGAATTATATTATAAAAACTTATCAATAATATAAAATAAAAATCGGCTCACCATACCATCTGAAAATTTCATTTATTATTTTATTAAATGGTAATTTTTCACCGATAACACTAGAAATTTATTCACCGATAACTCTAAGTTATTTTTATTACAAAGAATTATATTATAAAAACTTATCAATAATATAAAATAAAAATCGGCATAAAATACCATTTTATATTATTGATAAGTTTTTATAATATAATTCTTTGTAATAAAAATAACTTTAGGGTTATCGGTGAATAAATTTCTAGGGTTATCGGTGAAAAATTACCATTTAATAAAATAATAAATGAAATTTTCAGATGGTATGGTGAGCCGATTTTTATAAATGCAATTCAAACCGCATATACAATTCAAACCGCATATATTCTGTGCGGTTTGAATTGTTAATTCAAGCCGCAAATAATATATGCGGTTTGGATAGAAATAAAATTATTTTAAAAACGTAGTTATTTATATTAAAATAATTTTTTTTTTGGGTAAAAATAAAAATCACGGCTGCACAGCACAGCTACAGCTAAAAAGCGCATCTATCTTATATTGTCTTTTTCATCTTTTTCTGAAAAGGCTTTTGCAAATTTTTTAGGCACAACTGTACAAGTGAAGGCATATCTCTTAGCCTAGGCGCTTAGCGGAATACAGTTAACAACGCGCTTTTAGATAAGATTAAAAAGGTGTTGGAAAATTATATTTGTTGGCTATTTTATTAAATTGTCTATCTGAAAGTCTAAATATATTTAGCTGTTATGCCTTCACTTTTTAATATTTTGATAACAAAAAAAATAAAAATAAAATTGAAATTGAAATTGTTAAGAACAATTTATATATTATTCTTCTAACGTATATGGAAAAATTTGGCAGCGTTAGGCTTCATCTTATAGACATCGCGAGGTTTGTAAATTAATACCAATTGATGTGGATGATTTCTGAGCTCATATCTTATGTTCCTAATGTCTGTCAAATTAAGATCAAAATATTCAAAATTTTCACGAATACAGAAAATATATAATATATAAAATTCAACAATTTTATTTTTATTTTGTTAGATTATGAAATTATGTTATTAAGTTATAAAAAATAAAGGCATAGTAAAACCAATAAACTTGGCCGTGTGTTCATACGTCGTTTTCAAAGAATATTATATTTTTTTAGTAGCTTGTCTTTCTAAACCTTGATACATCTTGCGATTGTTAATTATTACATTTTGTGTCATTGGCAACTCTAAATATAAATCAAATAATTCGCTACATAAGAGAGTTCAGTTGATAACAATAAACTGTGATAGAAAAGATTAGAGGTTCGTCGATAACAATAAACTTAGCAAATTTGACGGTCATTCTTAAGTAAATCCAAAACGAATGTTGAAAAATAAAAAAATGTAGGCATGACTGCATGTTGTTAGTCTTATAAATGAAACCGAAATTCTTAAAGTTAGCACAGTTTTAAGAAAAATAAACTAAAAAATTATTGTTTCTGAGAAATTCGAAATCTACCACGGCCGCAGAATGATTATGCGGACTCAAATGTTGGAGACCGCACAGGTGTTCTGTAGACCCAGCCAAGGATCCGCAGAACCATTATGCGGACCATTTTTTTTTTTTGTGTTTTATCTAATTAAAAGAGGCAACACGTGCATATGTATGAGATATCTCAAAGTTTTTTTGGTTTTTTAATATTTTTTTGTTCTAGGAAGTGCCCTTTATGAGATATATCAAAGCTTGAAAAAAAAAATGTGTCCGCAGAACGCCTGTCCGGTCTCCATCATTTGGGGCCGCAGAATCATTCTGCGGCGGTGTCAAATTTTGAATTTCCCAAAAACAATAGTTTTTTGGTTTATTTTTTTTTAAACAATGGTAGCTTTAAAAATTTCGGTAGATGAAATGTGTATCAAACTTCATGCAATTTTAGTGCCATAACCATTAGACATTTCATTGTAGGTTGTTAAATACATACCATAACAAACTCCTTAAGTCATAGATGAATGGTAAAATTTGCATTAATTTTTTTGTAATGTGAACGATATGCATATTTGTTGCTCATATTTCAATTACTAAGTTTTAATTTATAAATTATTATTCTATAGTTATCAAAATTATTAAATCATTCCATTATCGACGTATCCTAAGCATACTGATAGAGAATGAATCGCTAACATACTTATCTTGCAACATATTTTTTTATTCACGTTACTTACGAGCTCCTATTAAGACAAGATGTCATTAATTAATGGCATTCGAGAACAGGTTAGGAAAGGAAAATGTCAAACAATTCCAACATGCTCATTATTATCTTATAGTTGTTCTAGTCCTAGAAGGACCTAGCTAGACAAGTTGTTTGCAAGTCTGAAGTCTATATAATATTAAAGGGAGTAGACGAAGGTGCTTTATAAAATACGGACCATCTTGTGCTTTACGTTTTTATTTTCGTATTCAAAGTTTAAAAAGTTTATCTGAGCTGCTCAATATGATCTCATATTAAAATGTGTTTGCCGCTTAGAGATCAAATTTTTATATTTTTTTTTGAACTTCTATTTGTTTAAAATTTTTTAAAATCATTATTTTTCAAAAAATTCTGAATCATTAGAAAATAACAATTTAAAAAAATTATAAAAGAATAGTAAATAAATTTCAAATAACATAAAATTTTGTATACAAATACATTTCAATATGGATATCATATTGAGCGGTTCGAATCGACTGTTTGAACTTTAACAACAAAACGAAAATGCGTTAATTGTCCGTGCTTTATAAAGCACCTTAGCCCATCCTGTATTAAAAGAACCTCACAATTATCACAGCAAAATATTATTTCATAGCTACGAGTCTACGACCCCAAGCGCTCTTAATTTGTAAAAGTTGAAGATAGAACTGGTCAACTGAGCATCCACTTATTTTTTAGTTAGTTTATGGACCTTCCTTAGAATACTTTTATGCATTTACCGATAGCAACTAGTTACAGACAACTTATTTACTAGTAAATGTCCATCACATCAGCTTATAGCTATTTTTGTCAACTTCTGAATTTCTGTATGTCCGCCTATTAGGGGTAAAGATTTTAAACAGAGCAGTTTTGGATTCATGCAGCGCACGGACCATATGCATGGTTGTTTTGATTCTATAGTCTGTGCGCTGCAGGAAGCCAAAACTGCTATGTTAAAATCTTTAACCCCCATTAGTCGTAATAAAAATGACATTATGGCTGTAGCGTAAATAATTACATGTGTGTAATATGAATGATTTGAAATCGATTTATGGAAATTTTTTTTGTAAAAGGCATATTTGAATTATTCTGTCAACTTTTTCATTTTCTGGCTTTTTTTGTCATTGACTCAAAGATACATAAATCAATAAATATAAAAGATTAATTAATAAAACAATAGATGAACTTTAATTGAGATTAACCCATTCGGAATAATAACTAAAAAACATGAAAGACCAAAAATTTCCAGAGAAAATGTCGTATTTCAAGGGCGTACACCAAACAAGGCCTTTTGAGAAAAAAAAAAAACTTAAGAAATACAAAAATGAGAAATCAATTATCACAGCTAAGGACAGTTGATAAGACTTTTCACACGATATATGTATATATAAATTTTTTTTTCTCGATTTATTGACCCTTGACTTGATCCAATCTAGGCCGCCTAGCACGTTGCAATTTTTGGGGACCTTGTCCGAGATATTTTTGGTCTACGGGTTTATTTCAGAAGAATTTTTTTTTAACGAGGTATATAATCTGTAATTATAGATATTGCAATTTACAGATCTCCCCTCTTGTAATGATAATCTTCTATGCGTTGCCTGGATGTAGAATAATATTATCCATACTAAGCACAGTGCAAACAATTTAAATTGCTGTTTTAACACCGTTTTTAATGTATGCAGTTTTTCTCTCTCCATGATCTAAATTGATAAATACATAAGATTTGGAGAATATAATTTTGTTTTTTAAGAAGAAACTTTTTATCTCTTTTTTCCCATCACACATGATTATTTTATAAAAAAATATTATTATATTTTATTTTTTCGGACAGAAGTCCCGAGAACAATGAGAATCAAGAATCTTAATTATTTTAGTCTTAACTGAACGTCTAAAAATTGCATTGATTATAATAAAACCTCATTTAACAACACAAATAATGAACTGTATCTGCACTTCTGCAACACACTATATATTCCAATAGAAACAGTGGCTGAAGATAATGGGAAATAAATATGTTGTCATTTCAGTGGAATAAGGGAACCTGTTATTCGGATTCCAAATGTTTAAACTTTTTCATATGCGAATCTCAATAATTCTTTTTCATACACAAATTTCAACAAAAATCAACGGTTGGAATCAGAATAATAAGTTCCTGTTATTCTATTGGAATAACAACAGATTTATTTCCAAGATAATGTTGGAGGAAGAGTGCTAAGTCCCCCAATAAACTGAAATTTTGTAATTTGATCTATCAAAATTTTAAATTTATATGCATTGATACCTTTTAGTCATCTTTATAAAATGAATTTGTGTACTACATTTGATTTTTTAGTCCCTCCAATCTCAATTTTATCGTACCGCCCATGAACATAAAGTCAGGAAGCGCTAATATTTTCAGCCTTGATTAGAGTGGACAAATTGTATAATTTCACAAAATTACTTAGAGGTATTATATATAAAACAAAAATACATGGAATTGATATAAAATGTCCGCATATAAAAGTAGTTTATGTTTTTGTTAATGAGCAGACAGTTCACATGCAAAAAATAAATTGATTTTTTATTACTGTACTAGTTAAAATTTAGTTCAATTACATTTGGGACATGTACTTAGAGAGAATTTCTGTAGGATCGAGATCTGTGTTATTGCACGAAATCAGACGATTATCCCCGAAACTTGGTTAAAAAAAAATATTTTGCTCAGCTCTTGAAATTATGCTAATTACAAAAAAAAAGGATTCATGGAACTTTTTTATCTTCAATATTTTGTGGTCAGCACTGAACATAAAATAAAATTACCATTTTTTTCCTTGCGCACCATTTTAGATTATACAAGCATAAAAAATCATATCAAACTATTATAGGTTCACAGACCGTAAAAAAAAAAAAAGCTGATATGAGTACCCGCAGTTGAGTACCCGCACTATACCCGCACCTAAACTGTCATAACTGTTTTTGGGGACCGCAACCGTTCCAAAACTGTAATTTTGTTTTACAAGTATTAATAGTAACATTGTGAAGTATTTATATCTATACAATGAACTACATATATGATATATGAATTTCCCTTAAATAATCGTACCTGCACCGTTTTTGAAAAATTCTCGCGTCGTACCCGCATTAGGGACCACACAACGGTTCCAAAACTGTAATTTTGTTTTACAAGTATTAATAGTAACATTGTGAAGTATTTATAGCTATACAAGACAAGTATTTATATCTATACAATGAACTACATATATGATATATGAATTTTCCTTAAATAACCGTACCCGCACCTTTTTTGAAAAATTCTCGCGTCGTACCCGCATTAGGGGACCACACAACCGTTTCAAAACTGTAATTTTGTTTTACAAGTATTAATAGTAACATTGTGAAGTATTTATATCTATACAAGACAAGTATTTATATCTATACAATGAACTACATATATGAAAAATCCTCGCGTCGTACCCGCATTAGGGGACCGCACAACCGTTCCAAAACTGTAATTTTGTTTTACAAGTATTAATAGTAACATTGTGAAGTATTTATACCTATACAAGACAAGTATTTATATCTATACAATGAACTACATATATGATATATGAATTTCCCTTAAATAACCGTACCTGCACCATTTTTGAAAAATTCTCGCGTCGTACCCGCATTAGGGACCACACAACCGTTCCAAAACTGTTATTTTGTTTTACAAGTATTAATAGTAACATTGTGAAGTATTTATAGCTATACAAGACAAGTATTTATATCTATACAATGAACTACGTATATGATATATGAATTTTCCTTAAATAACCGTACCCGCACCTTTTTTGAAAAATTCTCGCGTCGTATCCGCATTAGGGGACCACACAACCGTTTCAAAACTGTAATTTTGTTTTACAAGTATTAATAGTAACATTGTGAAGTATTTATATCTATACAAGACAAGTATTTATATCTATACAATGAACTACATATATGAAAAATCCTCGCGTCGTACCCGCATTAGGGGACCGCACAACCGTTCCAAAACTGTAATTTTATTTTACAAGTATTAATAGTAACATTGTGAAGTATTTACACCTATACAATACAAGTATTTATATCTATACAATGAACTACATATGTGATATATGAATTTTCCTTAAATAACCGTACCCGCACTTCTTTTTTAAAAATCCCCGCTTCCAGTTTTGAAATCGCTAGACGATCGTCTCCAAATCGCTTCCAATTCGCTTTGAAATCGCCTCGAAATCGATCTAAAATCGCCTCAAAATCGCGGAAGCTTCGAAAAAGGAAGAAACGGAGAGAAAGGGAAATTTGAAATTCAAACTGGAAGGTATGGAAATTAATTAATCGGTAGTTGTGGGGACCGCTTACCGTTATGAAAGTTAATTGGGAAGGAATCAACTGCGGGTACGATGCGGGTACTCAACTGCGGGTACTAAAATAATTATTCAAAAAAAAAAATATATATATATAGAGAGAGAGAGAGAGAGAGAGATGAGCTATTGTGCTTTGCAAAGTAAACCCCCCGTTTACTTCGGGCCATATTTTGCATTTTGAAAATCCAAACAACCGATCCGAACCGTTCAACATGTTCTAAATATTGAAATGTGCTTGCAAAATAAATTTTACATTTTTTCGAATTTTTTTACTATTTATTAAGCCACTTTGAAAATCGCTGATCCACTGTGAACAGTAAAAGACAGTAAAATTTTCTGGACCACCGGATCAGCGATTTTCAAAGTGGCTTAAAAAATAGTAAAAAATTCCAGAAAATGTAAAATTTAGTCTGCAAGCACATTTCAATATTTAAAACATGTTGAACGGTTCGGATCAATTGTTTGAATTTTCAAAATGCAAAATATGGTTCAAAGTAAACGTTTACTTTGCAAAGCACAATAGCCCATCTCATATATATATATATATATATATATATATATATATATATATATTGAGGAGGGTTAAAATGCACCCTCTTTTTGTGCTCCTAACGCGCACCCTCCCCTCATATCTTCATTTTCAAAGTTCAAATAGTCGATTCGAACCTTCCAACGTGTTCTTCATATTAAAATGTGCTTGGAGACCAAATTTTATATTTTTTGGAAATTTTTTACTATTTTTTCATAATTTTTGAAAATCATCACTTTGCTGAATTTTTTATTATTGTTTAGTTTAATCAAAAATTCTGAAAAAATAGTAAAAAATTTCCAAAAAATGTAAAATTTGGTCTTCAAGTACAGTTTAATATGAAGAACACGTTGGAAGGTTCGAATCGACTATTTGAACTTTGAAAATAAAAATATGAGAAAAATGTGCACGTTAGGAGCATAAAAGGGAGAGTGCATTTTAACCCTCCTCATATATATATATATATTATGCATATTTTTCTTCGCCGCGTGTTCGGCATTTAAATGAGGATAACATAACTTGTTTTAGTTTCAGTTCCACAATTAATATTTTTACTGTCACATAATTAGGAAAATATAAACAGAAAGCTGCAACGATACCTTTCTGCAGAAATAACATTTTTACTTGATATCGGATCAATATCAAACGGATTGTTTCAGAACTTAAAAAGATAAAATATCGCTTTAAAACAAAGTCCGTCCGATCAAACCAGAGGGTCCATCGAATATTAAAGCGTACGGATATTAAAGCGTCTGCTTTAATTTACGTCTGTTTCAGAACTTTCGCGTCTGCTTTAATTTACGTGCGCACGAATATTAAAGCGTATCGGACGGTCAGAGAGCTCATCGAACCCACTTTGGGTCCAATGGGCATCGGAACCAAAGTGGGTTCGATGGGCTCTCTGACCGTCCGATATGCTTTAAGATTCACGTCAGAACTTTCACGTCTGCTTTAATTTACGTGCACACGAATATTAAAACATATCGGACGGTCAGAGAGCGCATCGGACCCAAGCTGCTCTCCCATGAAAGATTAAATAGAGAATAACCAGACGTTCACGTGGGAGTGTGGGACCCAGGCGCAAGAGACGTCTTCTGTTCTGTTCTGTTCAAATCTACTGTGAGTCTGTGATGCTTTGCTGCTATTTCGAGGACAGCAGCGTGGGGACACATTATTTAAAAGTATTGTATGATTGTCCTCATTAAATCTTAACCTTAATTAGCCACTGTCAAGATTTTCAAAAAAAAAAGAAAAAGAAAATCTTAACATTTAATTAAAAGTACTATTTGATTGTCCTCGTTAAATCTTAACATTTAATTAAAAGTACTATTTGATTGTCCTCGTTAAATCTTAACATTTATAATAAGTCACTGTCAAGATTTTCAAAAAGAAAAAGAAAATCTTAACATTTAATTAAAAGTACTATTTGATTGTCCTCCTTATATCTTAACATTTATAATAAGTCACTGTCAAGATTTTCAAAAAAAAAGAAAAAGAAAATCTTAACATTTAATTAAAAGTACTATTTGATTGAGGGTAGTCATTTGCTAACGGGTACCTCGGGCAGGGCAGGGCAGTGCCCGTCCCGGGCAGCGGGTAGGCGGGTACAACGGGCACGGGTAGGCGGGTTTTTTTTTTAAAAACTCCGCCCTGCCCGTCTCAAACCCGTGCCCGTTGCGGGTAGACGGGTACAACGGGCACGGGTACAGCGGGCACGGGCAGGACGGGCACGGGTATTTTTTTTTTTTTTTGCTGTTTTCTGTTTTGTGTTTTGATTTGTTTTCTTATTTTTTTTACCGTGTCGTACGAATATTATTACGTGTTTATAATTCGACTTTTAAAATCTGAATAGTTCAATATCAAATATTGTATATATATATACATAAAATTATCAAGTCACATCTTTATAATTCCTAAATAAATAAAATTTGTAACTCATATATAAAAATTATTTGTGCGAAAATTTGTATATTTATTCGGCTAAGTACAAGTCTAATTAATTATTTCTTTACAGGAGTAATTTTATACTAAAATACGCTAGATTACTTGAAATTATGTTGAATTACACTATATTACAATAAATTATGTTCAATTATACTAAATTACGTTAAATTACAATAACCTCGCTAATTATGCTAAAATACGGTAAAAAAAACACTAAACTACACAAAATTACGCTATAGTAGACTGATTTTGCTCATCTTTCATGAATTATAAAAAATAGTAAAAAAATTCCAAAAATAGTAAAAATTGGTAATCTGCAAGTTCATTATGTAACTAATTTACTGAGCTACTTGGATTGAATGATAGACATGAAAATCTTAATCGGAAACTTCAACTCAAGTTTTGAGGCTCTTCCCTTAGTTTTTTGACGATTCTGAATTTCGGATCGAGCTGGAAAGTAAGTTAGCTTGGTTTTGGAGCTATGGAGCTCATGTCAAAATTTCAGCCCGATCCGACGGACGGATCAAAAGTTATGCCCTTTTTTGTGAAGCATGCACAGGACTTGATTAAACATCATGAGTAAAGCATAGAACAGATCAATTGCAATCATAGGAAATATTCAGTTAAAAATTAAATAAAAATTCAAATCTAAATTTATATGCAAATTAAATTAAAATTGAATCCAAATCTAATTTAAATCTAAATTAAATTAAATAAAATGAAACTTCTCTGTAGCCAAAATTACTCAGTGCGCAATATTAACAGAGCAATATTCATGCAGCGCAATATTCACATGCATTGCTGTACTCAGTGCACTGCCTATAGCCAAAACTGCTCTGTTAACAGTAGCCAGTGGGGGGAAAAAAATTCAAAATTTCTGGTTTCGGCGGGCACGGGTACGGGTACGGGCACGGGTACACCCGTGGCGGGTGCGGGCAGACAGGCAGCGGGCACGGGTCTGCCGGGTACGGGTACACCCGGGTTTGGCACCAAAACAGGCCCTGCCCATTTCAAGCCCGTACCCGTGTACCCGTTTACCCGGATATACCCGGGCACGGGTACGGGTACCCCGGGCACCGGGCACGGGCGGACCGGGTTCGGGCAACCCGTTAAGGGCACTGTCAAACCACTAATTGAGGGAGAGACTTAACCTATGTAAAGTACATTAGAAAGCTAAAAAATTCAAGAGAAAAAAAAGGCAATACCGAGTGCATTAATTGATGCGCATATTGGTAAGTTTAACTCGAAAATCTATCGGGATGATTTCACATGACAAATTTAAACTGTTGAAACTGATTTACTTCGTAAGTGATGCATTTACATGTCAAATTATTAATTTTTGAATTAATTTTAGTATAAAGTCAAGTGATAAAATAAAGATTTACATACGTTCGTTTTTCATGGTTTTTTTACTGCTTGATTTTATATTAAATTAATTCAAAAAAATATAAATTTGAGTGTGCAGCAGAGAAACTCACAAGTTTCTGTAGACCTCATCACCCAACAGCACGGTGTGGCGGACCGGGCAAATATCCTCTCCGGTACCGTAAAAGATTCCCTTCACTTTATGGTTTTAGATTAACTCCCAGCCGCTTTGGGATTCGGGCTGACGGAGGAGGCAGTATTATTGGGATTTGAGATTCGTGCCAAGTTAAAAAGAACGGTCCAGATCAAGTAATTGTAAAAGATTTCCTATTACGATACCGGGGAGTGATGTGAATTCGTGGCGGATCCGTCATGTGTTCATGTGTGAAGATTTTATGGATTTCATCGTTTCATGCGAGAACTCTCTTTACATGAAATTGCAATTTTCATATTTTACCGAAGATATCACTCATTACATAACGACATATTGTGGCTCAATATGCTGTTTACTATAAATTATTGCAAATAAAACTATTAACTTCTTAAGAGGATATCGTTTCATTCAGAGGAGAAATTTCCTTTATTTAATGTCAGACCTTGAAGGAAAAAAAAAGGTAAAAAATATAATACACTGTTCAATACTTTTTTTTTTCAAAAAATAAATATATTTTATGTAGAGTGAGGCTATATTACTATATACACAGTGCATATTGGTCTGTATTGTAAATTTATATTTTTGCTTCAAAGTTCAAATAGTTGATTTTTGAACTATTTAACATGATTTCCATATGAATGATAGATAGAAAATCACTACTGTTGAATAGTTTGAAATTTTCAAATCAAGTGATTTTCTATCTATCTAATAAAATAGTAATTTTTTTAAAAAAATATAAAATTTGATGAACAAATATTTTTTCATATAGAAATTTTGTTGAATGGTTCAAATCGACTGTTTGGACTTTGAAAATAGAGATTTGGTCTGTAGTACAAATTAATCTTCGCTATGCATAGTACCATAGCCTCACTCTTTTATATATTCTCATAAAATAGACAATATTGTGCTATTTTCTCTTCTTTTATAATTATATTTTTTAGTAAAAAATGAAGATCAAACCTCCCAACTATTTAATATTCACAAGAGATGCTCTAATCGGATTTGAAACATGCAACCAGGAACAATTAGAAAATTATAATAGAAGTACTAGATAAATAAGTCTTTAACTTCATTTCATGAGAGGAGACTTTTTGTAGGATTTTTTTCTAAAATCAAAGCTGAAAAAATTATATTTACAGGAGATGTCTAGTACCAGTTTTTCTATATCTATTTCCGTCTCTGCCTGCTATCTTCTACACAAAAAAAACATTATATTCGTCACTAGACGGCTGATTCTCCTCTTCTCTCTCGTTTTTTTTTTGTGAAATGATTCTCCTCTTCTCTTTTAATTATAACATATTTTACTGCGTTTATTGCGACATTGCCTCATTGGTTCATTCGAGCAAAAAGTTGGTATCGTGTAAAAGACCGGCACTGGCCTGAATTTTCTCTATGAAACTTCTTAAAAAATATAGAATTCTCAATGTCCATAACTGCTACATGTAATAATAACGACATGGCCTTGTTCTAGTCCGCACGAACTATTGAAGGCAACATCAAAATTAGGGTAAGGATATTAACATATCAGTTTTTACTTCATGCAGAGCACATACTGCATAATCAAAATATCCCTGCATACTATTCATGCGCTGCATGAAGCCGAAAATATTCTGTTAAAATCCTTACCCCAAAATATGACGCAAACCTACCGAAGCGGTGCTATACTGCTATGTACTTCTAAGAGCATCTCCATTAATCCCACAATATACTTAATTTTGACTAGGTCAAATCTATACTTAATTTTTGTAATTTATCCACAATATACTTGATTTTGTTATTTATTTTGACTAGGTCAAAACTGATGCTATGTAATTCTAAGAGCATCTCCCTTCTACTTGTAAGGGATTGAAATTGCAAAAGATTTCAAATTTTACAAGTGGTGTCAGCATCTTCATCTCTGTAATTGTAAAGTATTATTTTTTATTCTGAAAATTAATTTTATTTACCATGTCAGCGATATTGAGATTGAAAGGATGAAAATATTATGAAATTAATGTTAAAAAGTTGTTAAACGACTGATGTGATAAATACATTTATTTTTGTAATTACAGAAATAAATACACCTTTAAGTTTAAGATGATGTTTTTTTTTTGAGTTTATAGATGATGCAGATAACTTCTTTTTTCTGAGGCTGACAACTCTGATGATGCACATGTACCTTTTTGCTAACTCGGATGTCTATATCAGCAGGCCAATATATATATATTTTGGTTTTTGGATAGAAATGCAAAGAGTAGCTCAATTGAAATAATTAAAATAATGAAGAAGGACAATTTGTTGGCCTCCAAGACTCCAACAACTACCCTATTAAATCACCAATTTGACAGAATTGATTAAAAATGTCACTAGAATCATGACAGTGAATATATTTGTGATAATTGTATAAATAAGATCAAATTTGGGCCAAGAAATTGATATTAGTATATTACCGATGCTTGTTGTAAAATTGCTGAATGGTAATGCAGGTTTGTCAAATTGGAAATGTAAGCTCACCGTTTCCTCTGGAAAGCATAATCATCGGGGACGACTTTACTGTAATTCTCTGATGGAATGATTACCTTCGAAGGAGTATCATTCATGCGCGTATGAGAACAAAAGAAAAAACAATAAAATATCTCTCAACTCTGAACTCTGTACCAGTAGACATATCATTATCAACTACCATGTACTCCAAAACTGCAACTACATTGAAAGTATAGTATTCAGTAAGATAATAGGAATCCCATATATAGTCATGGTAGTTATCTACATCTGGATATACACAAAACAAATACTCCGGAACCGCAGAGTACTAATTACGCACGCAAACTTGCTAAGAAGAGTCAAATTCAATGCAAATGAACCCAGAAAGAAGAGTCAAATTCAATTCAAAGATTCCTGCAGTAGAATTCCTCCTGAAATCCTATTAGTAAAACAAAAATCACCCCGTACTTGTATATGTGGCAATAAAATGTCACAATTTGGAACATAAACAACAAAACTAGAAGCAATTGTGGACCCCTAATATAAATAATGTTTCGTTATTCACATCATAAAAAACGAAGGCCCCTCTAAACTAATGGAAATCACCACATTATATACATTTACAAAAAGAATTAAAAAGAGAAACCAAGCACTTATTACATCAGACAAAAAGAAATTATAAGACTCACATGAGATTAGATACCATGGTCTAACAAAAATAGTAACGAGTACAACAGGTTGATCAATCCTGAGACTCGGTTTGTTGGTTAAGGTCAGAGGGTGTAATGTATCTCCAGACAAAGCCCAAGCTGCTCCCCATAATATTCATTACTACAGCTGACAGAGCTGGTGGTAAGGCTACAAGTGGCGAGCCGAAATGCGATGTTGCTAGCACTACACCTAACGAAGAATTTTGCATGCCAACCTACAATGTATAGGTAAATTTATGTCCAATTACATTAAGTTATTTCCAAACGTTGTATAACCTCTAAGCTCCTGCAAATACTGTGTTTGAGTGACTAGTGGCAATTTAAGAATCAATGGTTGTAGAATTTCTTATTCATCATACAATAATGTGAAAGCATCGGCAACAGAAGGTTGGATGATACCAACAATCCACATGAGTGGCTTGTTTTCACTTTGGTTAATTGCAGTTAGAAAAAGTGCTAAAAGTATTATGATGTGTGAAAGAAAATGCTTATTTCTGCCTGTTGAAGCTTCAAAGAGCAATTTGGATGAGGTTCTCTATTGAAACTCGATCACAAATGCATATTAATTATGATCAATGTTAATTTGCCAACATTTGAAGCAAAGTGCTGCAATTGAAAAATACTAGAGTGCCTCTGTTGACCTAGGTATAGTTGCAATAAAAAATTTGATTTACCTCAATTGAGATCGCACGCCTTTGCTTTTCTTTGAAACCACATACCATTGCAGATAGATACCTGTTAATAGAATAAACCAAATGGTAAATAAAAACAATAATGTTATATTGCCAGTGCCACTAATCAGACTTGACAATGAGAAAGAAGAACAAAGCTCCGTAAAAAAAAAACAGATTAGAAGTCCAAAATGAAACAAGTCACACTTGATGAGGATTAAATCAGCCCGTGCACAACTGCAATTGTACTGAGCTACCACTACTGTTATTATACTCATATTTGGCATTTAAGGAGATTGGTGTTATTGGTTAATGCTGCACAATCTTCAATAATAAACAATCTAAGAAATAATACTTTACAAACTTATTGTTCTTAATAAAGATTAAAAAAATTCCTTACCCGACGAGAAATCCAGCAAAATGAAGCAAGACAACAGCCAGAAGCATAGTTTTCATATCTCCAGAAGCAGATGCTGTGCTTGTAAGAGATGATTTCAACCGCACAAAATTCTCAGAAAACACACTACAGAAGTTGGACAAAATAGATTAGCATTATTAAGTAATAGAACGATCATGCTTTACTAAAATTTTGAGCAACTTGTTGGTTCAGAACTTCAAATGATGTGAACCAGCAATTTTGAACTCTCACGCTCCCTCCTCCCAAATTACATATAAGCATGCACCACACATGTAAGAATAAACAAATAGATAAGAAGAAACCATATTAAGTAATATACATAATTCCGACATAGGCGGGGCCGGACGGATGAGTGCTTATTATTTCCCATGTGGGATAGGTTCTGTGTGTTCAATCACTATACATTTGTACGAGGGTTACAATTTGCTTCACACAAATCTCAAAATTGTATGAAAGAGTTCTAATCTAATGTTGAACAAACTTTTGAAAAACAATGACTAAGTGGTTATCCCAAATTTTTTATCTCTGACGACAAAATTATGTAAAAGAAATGAATTTAATGAATTTTGGATGATTAATCGGACTAAGCTTTGAAAAATTAGCTTTGTTTTAAAAGTTACTATTTATGGTTTATTCAACGCTATTCAAGTTATAAAACTAGAAAAAATTGACTATATAAAAATCCTAGTATATGATATATGAGGGTGCAGTATTATTCTGCTTAATAGTTAAAAATTTTAAATAATCAACTCCACTCTTAAATGTCATTTATTTTTGAAAACTTGATGTTGAATAATTAGATTTGTGATATTACATAATTTGTATAAATAAATATTTGAGATAGTTTCAGTTGAAATGCCAGTATCAGTTATTAACTCATCCGTTAAAATTTGATGGTCAACAAAAGTATTCAGTTGTTCCTGTAGAGTGTAGAAAAAGACGATTTAAGAAAATCCATTTCTGAAAACATATTAAATAGTACATTAGGGGGCTAATTAATTAAACTAAATTTAGGGGGGCAAATTGGTAAAACTATCCTTAATATCACTGATATATAATCACTTTGTGCAGACTTGCAAAAATCATGGGTTAATAGATAAGTTTTAAAAGGATAGAACAAAAGAACATCCAAAATGTCATTAAAAGAGGAATATCAGAATTTTTACTAAGAGAAGGATGAAAGGACATAAGTGGTATAACTATCTGATTAGCAAAATTTTCTGATTGCATGGATGCTTTGATGTTCTGCATATGCAAAGGAGATAAGCTCTTCAAATAAAAAAAGGTAACAGCAAAGAAAACTTTATTTAAAATAATATCTCCTCAAAAAAGGAGTACATTGCATAGATGCTTTGATGTTCTGCATATGCAAAGGAGATAAGCTCTTCAAATAAAAAAAGGTAACAGCAAAGAAAACTTTATTTAAAATAATATCTCCTCAAAAAAGGAGTACATAGAAATTATGGTCAGGACTCAAGGATATCTAACCTGCTTGCTAATAGTGAGGAAGCCAACACAGCAAATAGCGGTGCAAAAGGAATAACAGCTTTCACAAGTAAAGGGAAAGTGCTTTGGATGTAGGAACCCAACAAAATAGGTGCAACCACAACCTGAAAATATGCAAAAGAACAAGAAAAAGAGTTTTTATTGAAAAGAACAGAAATATATACCCCCTACAACCAAATAAGAGATACACTATGGTCTTGTAAAAGCTTGGTGCAGAAAAAATGTCACAAATGCCACACCACAATGAATGATCAGAATTTCTCTAATCTTTTTCTATTTTCCCTTGGTTCTGCAACAGCATGTTGCTTGTTGCTTCTTTCTATAGAGCATGATGAGAAGTTTCTCAGTATTGCAAAGGTTCACAAGGACAACAGATTATGACTAACTTTTAACATTGCTATCAGTTCTGGTATTGTTGGCGCCAGATGGTACAAGAAATCAATTTAATATAAGACGTAAAGAGGTAATGGCATGGAGTTCAAGTGACCAGCACTCTGCCCTTTTTGGGAGAAATTAACACCCTACCTGAAGAGTACTGATGGAAAGCCCGAGGGCATCGATTGGTACATAAGCCCCAGCTAAGATCTTAGTTAAAAGAGGGGTGAGAAGCACAGCTCCAAGTGTGGTACAGACTGTCATTACTATGGACAAAGGGACATCTCCTTGTGCAATCAAGGTCACCTGAAAAACTAATTGTTTTACACAGATTAATTTAAGTGAACAAGAATATAACAGTTCTCCATCTACTGCATAGTTAGTTAAGTCTGGTAAACACAAGAATATAACAAGTCTACTTTTTTCTTCATATATATAAACATTTGTTGGCTCATTTGGTTTATAATCAGGTAATCATACCAATCTAGTAAAGTACCAGCCCAGCATTATACAAGTATGTACCATTGAATTGGAATAACATACCACGTTGGATGCAGTTCCTCCAGGACAGCAGCCCAGAAGAATTAGACCAACAGAGAGAGACGGAGGGAGGCCCAAAACTTTACTAACAAGCATCCCAAAAGCCGGCATTATTGTGTACTGAGCAACGCACCCAAACAATATCTACCACAAGTATTTTCTTTAATGTTAATTCCAGAACTAAGTGGAAGAATCAGTTGCACCTAAAAAGTAAAATAGTCTAATCCCACACAATTCTCCCTTTGTAAACCCCCCAAATTAAAGTGACATGAACAGAACATTTCAATCTTGTGCATGCTCCCAGCAGTGGTAAAGAAACATCTGCTGAGGGCAAAATGTGACAATTGGGTTGGAGCACCTTTTCTTACCAGTGATAAAACAAAGGAGGATCGTTGAAGTTGGATTTATTAGATTTACTTAGATAGAATATGTTCAAGTGTTCTCATGTCAGAAATTCACCAGAAGTCTTTACTTTTAGAAGATTATCATTTCCTTTAAAACCTACCAACAAAAACTGACGCATTCTATTAAAGAAAATTATAGAGATAAATAGATAATAGATCAAGAAATAAGGCATTCCTGTATGAGAAATGTTTCTATTCTATAGAAGCTGTGGTCCAAATAAATCACTTTGATTTTTTTTTTAAAGAAAGAAATAAGGCATTCCTATATACATAATATTTTTTTTATTGAGAATGTTTAGCATCAACTAAACAAAAAGATACAAGTGATTATGCATCCAGCTTCTCAAGGCACATAAAGGCTTTGCAAATTTGTTGTTGGTTCACCGGTTTTGTTTCATTTCATAGATAATTCAAGTGCTATGGGGCTAGAACTAGAAGAGAGACATAATCTCAGCCATTCTGGGATCTGTGTTTAAGATGGAACAAAATTAGGTTCCTGCTATTATTGCGAAAGGCAAGCAGGCCCAGTGGCAAAACCCAAAAATATGGTACTTGTTGCAACGTGAGGAATATACCATTTGCAACAAACATTACTGGTATGATAGTGGAATGTGCCGATGCTTCAAGTTTTCTTGGAATGTCCATATTAAGTTGACTAAAACACCTATTGTTCTTTGTTGATTTGACTGAAAACAGCTACTATTCTTTGTTAAGACGAATTGGGAACAATTTTTAAATTCATTTGCAATGGGTAACCCATGGCTCTTTTCTAGTTTATTTGCCTGAAAGATTTTTTAGTCACTAAATGTGTTAAGAATAAAAAAATCAAATGAATCATAGTTTGATTGATACATTATCCATAGTTAATCGGACAGACTGAATTCATCTCCATTTTTTCTTTTCTCCCTCTTAAAGCCCTGGAACAGAGACATAAAACATTTCTGGCAAGTGGCAAACACACCTAATTAAGATTTCCAACGCATGTGAAATATATCGCCAACTTACAGATAAAGGTTTCTCCTTGAAAATCCCAACCAGCTCCTTGAGCTCAAGCGTGAGTCCCATGGCCAACATAATTAGACCCAGAGAAAAGCTGTACGACGCTGGTGCCCTCTTTACAAACCACTGATAGGCCGACGGATTTACGCATGCAATGGCCCCGCCTACAGTGACATAGACCGGGTATAGGCTAGCCAGAGTCGAGAGCACGTGCTCCCACCTCGGTTTCTCGGGGGATGGAACATGACCTTGGTCTTTGCCGAGGGATTTCACCGCGAGGGGTTTGTGGGGTTTGAAAAGGTTGGTTTTGTGGGGACGGAGAGAGAGGGGTTTCGTGTAGAACAGGGGAGGTCGGAGGGAGAAGAGGAGAGACATTGGCGTTTGGGAATTCAGATCTTCCCCGTTACCGTAATAGGGAATCTTTTACAATTACTTGATCTGGACCGTTCTTTTTAACTTGGCACGAATCTCAAAGCCCAATAATACTGCCCCCGTCCGCCCGAATCTCAAAGCGCAGCTGAGAGTTAATCTCAAACCGTAAAGTGAAGGGAATCTTTTACGGTAATGGAGAGGATACTTGTCCGGCGTTTGGAAGAGAGAGGAGCGAGAGAGGAGCGCAGAGTGATATTTTTGTTTCGGTTGCACAATTGTCTCTCGAGTGGCAACTGGCAAGAGACTAGACAGGTGGCCGTTTATGGTGGACCATTATACGGCCGCTTATTCTTTTGTTTTTATATGATTTAACATGAGAGGTTTTATGGTAATTAGAGCCAGTAAAATATGTCAGTCCTACTACCAAACAGATAGTTCACTCCTAAACCCAAATTTACTAGGAAAATACTAGTAGACGAAGTGACAAACCCAAAATGACCCAGGTTCAAAAATTTCACCCAACCACGGGGTTTTGTTCAAATCCATCCAAAGCAATACAATTTCGCTATGCTATTCATCGTTTCAACTAACGATCACTAAAGTTTCCAGTAACTGAAATCGGAGATTAACATCGGCACCTGAAACTAAAAGGGCTATGGACAAACATGTAAAGTTACTTGAGTTGAGACACATGCTGGATCTGTTCCAGCGCTTTGTTTTGGAATTGGTCCTAGTCTTGCTGCATTCACCACAAAAATACAACCGAACGAATTTAACAGTCTCAGTTCAATTAGAAGAGGACACCAAGAGCCACATCTTTGATCATAAGGAGCTCTAAGCCATTCCTAGCAGTAAAACGAAAGAGTATTTTGTATTAGGTAACACCTATACCTAATGCGCAGTATGGCCGAATTTTTTATTAATAGAAAAAAATAAAAAAATATTGATAATACGATACAGCTTCGCGAAATTAAAAAAAATAGGAAGAACGTTATAGTTTATAAACCATAACGTCCAGTTAGTTCGGTCGTTAATGATGACTAATTAACCAAAATCACTGTAGCTGGACGTTATAGATCATAACGTCCAGCTATGTATTTTTTTTTTGCTTCAGTTTGCGATTTTTTTGAAAAGAAATCTCACTTTTTGCAACAGTTTTTCTTTTATGCTTTAAATCAAATTTTGGTATATTGATCTTGTGCGAAAAATTTTATTTTTTCATTGTACTCATCAAATTTTAGTAGCTTTAAAGTTCTGATTATATTTTTATTTTTCTTGTGACTATGAAATAATTTTGTGAATCTTAGAGAATTCATTATATTTTCATGAAAACTTTCTTGCGTTATGATTTAGATTGTATTAATTTCAAATATTTCACCTCAGTTTAAGGTTATTTTATTTGTTATCAAAGAAAAAAAAATAAGGGGAAATTTGGCCTATTACTTACCAGTTACCTGTTCACTTGTACCAGTATTTGCTAGTCCAATTTTACTTGCTAGCACTGTTATTTTATTTTATACTTTACAATATTAGTGACCAGATTTTATGCTAAATTATACCAGAAATTTGAAGTTATCTTATTGGTCTATACCGAACATCAGGTACGGAAAATAAATCAAGTTCAATATGTCATGTATACACTTAATTTTCTACAGTAAAGTGAGGTTTCTTTTAAAAAAAAAAAACACTATAGCCGAACGTTATAGACCATAACGTCCAGCTACAGTATTTTTTGTTAATTAGAAATCATTAGCGATCAGATTAACTGGACGTTATGGTTTATAATGTCCAACTAGGTGCCCTGGACGTTACAAACTATAACGTTCTTTCTATTTTTCAAAATATAGTGAAATTGTTCCTCATTGTCGATATTTTTTTTGTTTTTCCTATTAATAAAAATAACTGGTGGTATGGCATGCTAAACAAATTCAGATCACCTCAAGTATCTGACTCAAGCAAATTACAAACGGACGATCCAGATTAGTTCTTCTAACTCGGCATGAATCTCAAGACGGATCCTCTATAATTTCTATAGGCACCGAATTAACTTTAGTCCGGCTAGGATTAATCTGGATCATTCGTCTGTAATTTGCTTGAGTCAGGTACCTAGGAAGATACGGATTCAGGGAAACTTTATAGAGCAAATATGTAAATAAATCTGCTGTTATTATTTTGGAATATAATAGAAATATGTTATTCCGATCTCAACTGTTCAAAATATTTCATGTGCGAATTAAAAATTTTTCATGCACGAATCGCAACAAAGATGAATAGTTAGAATCGGAATAAAAGGTTCCTGTTATTCTTTTGAAATAACAGCAGATTTATTTCCGAGCAAATATTTTTTTTTCCACCTATAAAAGCACGGAGCACATCATTCTTAGTGGTATATCAGAATATTTTTTGAACCATCAGTTATACGTGGTAATATTTACTTGCTGGTATTATCTTTACAGCAGTTAGCAGCCGATAATTAGTAATTACTACACAAGCAAGCAATACAAATTATACAACATAGCAGCCTAACCCCAAGGGGCATTATAAACTACAAAAGATGAATGGGGTGTTACTGTAGCAATGAACAGTAACACCCGCTTCCTTATCGTCTGATGGGCGACGGACGGATCCAGATGCATTAAGCTTACATCGGATGACGTCATACCGCTTCAGTAAACTCTCTCAACTTTTGAATTCGTCCGAATTTGTGACAGGTGTAATTATTAATATCAAAGAAAAACAAGGAAGCCCCAAGCCTATTTTGTTCTTCATTTCTTAACCTTTAACGCTCGCTCAAAGTAACGAAGAGGCCCCATGATAGTAGGGTTCCCATACATTGGCCCAAAAAGGTCCTCCGTTGACAATTATACCCACAACTGATCCTGGGCTCTTCTTGCTTTCACGTTATTATACTGCTATTTTATCTTAATATCTATTATCCAATTAGGTCAGATCTGAGATGAAGCATTAACATTTTAGTTACTATCATATAATACTCAAATTAAAATGAATTCAATAGAAGTCATCTATATATCCTGTAAGCTGTAACACGGTAAGTATACTTGTTTAAAATATTTAGTAGCTTTTAATATTTTATCAGCCTGTCAAATGATTTTATGGTAACCGTATTTCATCTTATTATATTCTAAAATATTGTGGAGAAATGTATTTGTACCTTGGCATATTTTTTTTTCTGTAATAAGGTAAACCGACCAATAAACAAAGGTATACCAACTAAGTATGAGTTCTCGAGTAGAACTATGGTGTTCTTAAGTTCACCCAGTTTTTTTGTGAACTCAACTCCAAAATCTATCGGATTAGCTTTAAATGACGAATTCAAACAGTTGAAATTCTTCTACTTACGAGTGATGCGTCTACGTATTAAAATTTTAAACTTTCAAATTAATTTAGTATAAAATCAAGTGGTCAAAATTAGAAGGTTTATAAATTAATTTTTTAGATGTCTTTTAACCACTTGGCTCTGTACAAAATTAATTTAAAATTTTAAAATTTTTGTATATAGAATTTTAACCGTTTAAATTCATCGTTTAAAGTCATTCTGATGAGTTATCAAAATAACTCGGTGAACGAAACACCCTAGTTCTGTTCGAATTCACATCCTCTCCAGTACCGTAATAGGGAATCTTTTACAATTATTGGATCTGGACCGTTCTTTTTAACTTGGCACGAATCTCAAAGCCCAATAATACTGCCCCACGCTAACCCGAATCTCAAAGCGGCTGAGAGTTAATCTCAAACCGTAAAGTGAAGGGAATCTTTTACAGTAATGGAGAGGATACTTGTTCAGTTCTGCTCAGGAGTTCTCAAGCCACTTCTTGCCGACATTTTTATTAATATCCAAAGTTAATTACAAATTAATAAATATACCCAGAACTCCTGGGTATTTCGAAAAATGTCCAAACCGGTCAGATTAATCTGGCCGGTTTCTTCCTTTCGTTTTTTTTAAGAGACACTATGAAGAGCAAGATAATGAAATCTAACACTAAAATTCGAATTTTTTGTTTAAATTATTTGTTAGATTACTTCTTTTGATGTATATTTAGCATTATACTAAAATACGCTAAATTACTTGAAATTATGTTGAATTACACTATATTACATTAAATTACGCTAAATTATGTTAAATTATGCTAAAATACGATAAATTACTGTAAATTACATATGAATATGGATGATATTTTTACTGAGAAGGTGAAAAACAACGACGAAACTTCAAACGGCCATAAAATGGCGCTCGAGTGTCCGATTTCAGCAAATGACCACTTTTCGTAAATCTTGCGAAAATACGCATGTGTCAGTGCTCACGATGTCAGATTTCAAAATTCAGAATTGCCAAAAAACTAAGGGAAGAGCCTCAAAACTTGAGTTGAAGTTTCCGATTAAGATTTTCATTTCTATTATTCAATCTAAGTAGCTCAGTAAATTAGTTATATAATGAACTTGTAGAATACCAATTTTTACTATTTTTGGAACTTTTTTACTATTTTTTATGATTTATGAAAGATGGCACAAAATCGGCATAATTTAGCGTAGTTTAGCGTATTTCATTATAATTAACAAAATTAGTGTAATTTAACGTAATTTAATGTAATTTAGTGTAATTCAACATAATTTAACATAATTTAGCGTAATTTAATGTAATTCAATATAATTTCAAGTAATTAGTGTATTTTAGTATTAATATGCTAATTATACATCAAAAGAAGTAATCTAACAAATAATTTAAACAAAAAATTCGAATTTTCGGTGTTAGATTTCATTATCTTTTTCTTCATAGTGTCTCTTGAAAAAAAAAATGAAGAAACTGGCCAGATTCTGACCGGTTTCTGAAGTGGAGGAAATCTGTTAAAATCTGACCGGTTTGGATATTTTTCGAAATACTCGGGAATTCTCGATATATTTATTAATTTGTAATTAACTTTGGATATTAATAAAAAGGGGAAATTGGATTCATGCCACTCCAAAGTAGTGAATTTAGAAAAATGCCACTCCAAAGTTTTATTTTTGCTAAATACCACTCCAAATCACATATCTTAAGAAATATGCCACAAATTACAAATTATTATACATTTGTAATAAAAAATAAATAGAATTTTCGTATATTCCAAAAATACCCCTTACAGTAACCATTCATCCCCTTTCAACACGAATCTCAAAGCAGACCCTTTCCCTTCCCTCTATATTAATTTCCTCTCTGTCTCTCTTAGTCTATGCCGCTGGAGCCCTCTCCTCTCTAAACAAGCCGTAACCCTACCCCTTCTTCTCTCCCGCTGACAGAGGAGCCCCACACCTCCCCTCCATTCCCTTCCTGGAACGCCTTCCCTCTTCCCCTGTCTCGTCGCCTTTTTCCTTCCGCTCACACGAGTCAAAGCTGTACGCTCGCCTTAACTCCCACCCACGCGCTCGCGACGACTTCGCGCACCCGCAAGTATTGCACCACGAGGCTACACTCGCGCTCTCTCTAGGTTCTCTGATTTCTCTCCTTCTTCTATATCTCTCATTTATTTCTCTCTCCCGGGCTCTCTATATTTCTCTCTATTTCTATGTCATTCTCTCTCTATTGGATTTCGATTATCCCCAACTCAAACCCGTTAGGGCTTTCCTTGTGATTTTAGTAACGAGGCTGCGTGCTTCTTGGTTGGTGGTGCTCGGGATTAAGGGGATGAAAGGGTCTGCTTTGAGATTCGTGTTGAAAGGGGATGAATGGTTAATGGTGCCAGAGAGTGGTCGTATTCGTAGCAACTAGCAAAGAACAAAGGAGAGGGAGAATTGAGTGTTTCTGACTTTCGCTGGGTGAGGAGACGAAGAGAGGAGACGGGTTGGTTTTACACCATTTCTTTTGATCGGATCGAACCCATTAACCCTTACTGTAAGGGGTATTTTTGGAATATACGAAAATTATATTTATTTTTTATTACAAATGTATAATAATTTGTAATTTGTGGTATATTTTTTAATATATGTGATTTGAAGTGGTATTTAGCAAAAACAAAACTTTAAAATGGTATTTTTCTAAATTCACTACTTTGGAGTGACATGGATCCAATTTCCCCTAGTAAAAATGTCGACACTTCTTTGGGCGCGAGTTACCAAAAGCATTAACAAATTCGTTGGGAAACACGTCCAGAAACAAGGGAGAGGTCAAGAAAGGGAGAGGTCAAGAAAGAGAAGGGAAACTGCAGTGGGGAAGAGAGAGAGGAGATAAAAGGAAAACTGATATTTAAACCAGATCAGATCTGATAAACTATCTACGATTGAAATTGGGAGATGAGAAAGGAGCTTCATAAGCTATCTGCGATTGGTTTTTCTGCGGATTTTTACCTCTATTCCGTCCCTTTCTTCGAGCGTCTCAGATTTGAAATCAGGTTAATTTCTTAAATTAAATGGGAAGGAGTAGGTTTTTTGGACACCGGTAGTGGGATTACTTCGGAGTTCTTTCTTTTTTCCCTTTTTGGTTGCTTCAATTTGAAAACTAAAACAGCGTTGACTTTGTAGTAATTTTTGTTATTGTATGAAACCTGGAGTTTAGATGCTTTCTCACAGAGGTTCTTCACCACATAGTGGCTGGCGCACCTTAAGTTCTTTGTCTATTTTTCTAGTTTCAACTCAGAAACACTTACTTGTGCGAAATTTAAGTCCAGTTATCCTGTTACATCTGCTGGGGGAATCCATGGAGCATTTGTTATTATTACATATTTGTTACTTACCATGTAATACAGCACATAAATACTAATTAAACACTTATTCTAGGATCTGGCTCTGCTTAAATGTATTAATTGATGATCCATCTTGCAGTTTCACCTCAGAGTGGGAGACAAATATTTGATCGTTGTTTGCAGTTTCACCTCAGAGTGAGAAACACATATTTGAATCACTATTTATAAGGACGATAGAATGGATCAGAAGCAAAGGTCAAGTTTCACATCTCCTTCAACAAGCAAAACCCCGGAAAGCTTCAACCTCAACTATGCACATTCCCAATTCAACTCACAGACCCAAACCCAATATCCCAATCCATTTGGTATTCCCTCTCAACTTATCGATTGCCAATCCGTGGAGTGGAACCCACAGGCCTTGCTCTCAAACCTCTCCTTTCTCGAACAAAAGACACACCAAGCACAGGACATGGTCCAAGAGATGATCCGCACAAATGAGGGGCAAAACCGTTATTTCTCTGAGGCTGAGATGACCGCCCAGCGACATCTGTTGACCACTGATCTCACCTCAATAATAATCCAAGTAATCTCTGCTGCTGGTTCATGTCTCCCGTCTATACGAACTCCTTTCTTTTGGGGCAACCCCCCTATTTCCCAGTTGGGTAGTTCAATTGCTTCCGCTTCTAATTCGGGTCCAAGCCCAAATTTATATCAACCAAATCCGAATCAAGATTGTGAGGAATTGACCAAAGGTGGGGAAGAGATTGGGGTTGAAGAAGGTGCCGACCAGATCCAAGTTGAGGACCTAGATGTAAAAGAAAGTGAAGATGTAGACCAAGATGGAGATAATTTACCAATTGGGACATATGAGGTGTTACAATTGGAGAAAGAGGAGATTTTGGCGCCACACACCCATTTCTGTACCATTTGTGGGAAAGGTTTTAAGAGGGATGCCAACCTGAGGATGCACATGAGAGGCCATGGGGATGAGTACAAGAACCCAGCAGCACTTGCAAAGCCTGTTAGGGAACCGGGTTCACAGCCCGTGCCTGTTAAAAGATACTCATGCCCATTTGTTGGTTGCAAAAGGAACAAGGAACACAAGAACTTTCAGCCATTAAAGAATCTGTTGTGTGTTAAGAACCATTACAAGAGAAGCCATTGTGAAAAGAGCTACACATGTAGTCACTGCAAGACCAAAAAGTTCTCAGTCATAGCAGATCTCAAGACACACGAGAAGCATTGCGGTAGTGACAAGTGGCTTTGTTCGTGCGGGACCACTTTCACCAGAAAGGATAAATTGTTTGGGCATGTGGCGCTTTTCCAGGGGCACACACCAGCACTCCCCACGGATGAAATGAAGGGGAAGAACAAGGAGGTCGATGATAAAAATGATAGTGGTGGTATTGGGTACAATAATGGTGATGAGTATCTTGACATGAAGGGGGGATATTTCTCTCCTGTGGTGAACTTGGATTCATTTAGTTTTGAGGGGTTAAATGATTTTTCAATGACAGCATTTGATCCTACTGAGAGTTCGTTTCATTTTCTGCAATCTGGGTCTCCGGGTTTTGCGCAAATGGATTCAGGCAACTAAAGGTGTTATTTTCTTGTGTGCTGTTATTATGTACATGTAGTATTTATTTTCAATATCCTTGCAATGCAGTTTGTGTTACAATGGACATCTCCAGTTGTTGTTTATCATAGACCCCTCTCACTCTACATAAGAACTCTTGGCATGATATAAATAATACTTGTTACATGATCTTGGCCAACGCACCCCTTATAGAAGACGATTTCAAAACTGGTCCTAGCTGTGTCCACCGGATTTATGAGTCCGAGTTTTCTCATTTTGCTTCAAAAAGAAAAGAAGATTGTTATATGATCACCCGTTTCCTTTAACGTTTGATAGTACATAGAAGCAGAGTGAATGCCTTCTAGCTATCTCACCGAATTCTGCTGCCGTTACAACTTGCGCTCATAAGGTTTATATTGAATTTTTTATATCAAATAAAAAATTCAAATTTCAATATTAATTAACAAATTATTTCCATTTGAACCGAACAATAGAATATTTGCACAAAGCAGCGGATATGGGCTGGTTTTAGAAAGCGTAACTATATCTGAAACTTTTAATTAATCTTTACATCGAAAAATAAGTACAGTTGCGCAAGTTAGTTTTCGTGATCAAAATATTTTTTCAGGTTGGTTTGGGTGGGCAGAGGACGATTGAATAAATATATCATGAGAATTAACATTTGAGAACATAAAAGAAAATACTTGCATTGATACCTCGTAAAATGGAAATGATCTTTCAAATTGTGCTGTACTGCTGTTTAGTCCTTTTAAAACGGTCAGAAACGGTCAGATTTGAGGGAAATGATTTTTGCGGAAATAAATCTGCTGTTATTCTAACATGAACATGTTATTCCGATCTCAGCCATTCAATTTTGTCCATGCGCGAACAACGCAGATCAACGGTTGGGATCGGAATACAGGTTCCTATTATTTCCGAGTTTTGCATCTTCGTGTTAAAAAAGGCTTGCATTTAATATGGTGTGTGACGTTTTGGATGAAGTATAAAAGAAGAGTTTATTATTGTGATCCAACCGTGACGGCCTCACGGAGTCACGGGTCTGCTAAATAAGAGTTATTCCTGCATCTTATGTCATCTGATAAGTTCAATTTATCTGTTATTTAAAATGTTACTATTGGTATGACTTTTGATGCTACGTAATTAAACTAATATCTACATCTTATGTCATCTGCTACGTAATTAAACTAATATCTGTATGACTTTTCCTTTCTGACGCTACGTAATTAAAGTATTTTAAACTAATATATCTTAATGAAAGTATCAGGCAATGGAAAACAAAGGTCATTTAAGATTCCTGCTAAACACAAATTCGACAAAGTAGATCTCCATTACCGCTGTATAATTAAGAAAAACACAAATTTGAGGTATAATTTCTACTAAACCAATTAAACCAAGCCGAAAAGCACTTTTCAGACCAGTTACAAGAAACTTAAGTACCTTCTTTTTTACTATAAGAATCATATTCTTTAGGTTCTCAGAAAAATTAAGAAAAACAGAAAGAAAAAGGAAAGAATCCATATTAATATGAAAATAGTAAACATTTTCTTTACATCAAGAGAGTTACTAATACTTGAACTGGCATGTATCTAATTGTACCTAATTGAGCAATCTGGGCTGCCCATAATGAGAATTATGGAGCAGGATTAGTTTGAGTCCCTTAACAGCCTCGGCTGCCTTGATTGTCCTTCTTGCAATGACAGGATTGTTGTCCTTGCTTTTGTAATTATCAGCAATTGGTGCTGCATCACCTGTGCATGGCCCAGTGGGTCCCCTGGGGCTGCTCGAGGCCCACAAGAACCTCTTTGACAATGGATTTGTTAGACTATCCTTGAATTCCTTTGCCTCCTCACAAAGCAACCCCTATAGAAATTAGAAAAAAGAATATCAAACCAGTAAAAATGACAAAAAAAAAAAAGGTGTTGTCACTAACCTGAACAAGACTGGTGTTACTATTATCCATCTTTCAGAAAATTAAGTTTTAAAAATTTAATTACTGGTATAAAAGTTCATACCTCAGCCATGGCTTTTATCTTCAGTGTGGTGCTGCTAGAGAGGAGAACAACCTCTGCATGGCCTCTCAATTTCTTGAACAGGAGGGCACATTCCACTACATGATCCTCTGAAGTGGGGGTTACTATTTCCATGAAGCTACTGCATGGAGAGAAGATCGCATTTAGGTCGGACCTGAAGCCAGGTGCCACATCCACAACTGCATCCCCAAATAGTGATGTGGGAGTTACTGGTGGAGTGGGAGCCACCGGCAGTGCCTCTGATGAGCTCTGCACATGGATCCACAGGGGCTCTCTCTCCATGCATTCTTCTATCCATTCTAAAACTAAAGAGGCTTGTTTGTTCGGTCGCCTGAAGAGACCCTCGCGCCGCTTCATGCAATCCAGCTCTCTTATAACTGGCAATTGGAAAGAAGGTTTGAGTACTTAATCAGTTAAGCAGTTGATTAATTCATTATCAAGGCAACAAAATTTGAATATTTCATGTAGGTGATCATGAGGTGCTAAATTGGGAATAAGCTGATACCCAAATAGGCTTGCAGAAACAGGTATCTGTCATTACTGATGCAGTAAAAGTAAAATGGATAGAACAAAGAAATATGAGACTGATTTATAGTGTGTGTGTGTGTTATGGAAATAAGCTTACCAATCCTTGGAATAATGAGGCGTGTTCCTCTGAGGCCTTGTAAGAGCCTTATGGCCTTGATTGATTCTTCTCCTAATAGACAGCCTGTATCCACGATCATGATCCATTCTTTTCTTGGTTCCCTGGCCTTTTCTCGCTGCACCCATTGATGGGGCCCACACTGCAGATAGCATAAAGACATACAATAATTTTCTGCATTTTAATCAAGTACTTTATTTGTTTAAAACTTTATCCTAATTTTTATCCAATTGGACAATTGGTTATGAATGTAAGAACTAATTTCTTTTGCAAGACGGGAGTTAATTTCATAAATTTGAATGCATACTGTAATAAAGCATCCAATTGAGCTTGAAAACACAAAATAAGAATTCCCAACCAGCAGCCATATCTCAACCATTGTGTTCAAATGATAATACACAGAAACATTTCAAACTGGGACAAATACTGTGGTTCTGTAATCGTTGATTGAGAAAAGAAACTTACCACAGAGCTGTTGTCTGGAATTGAACATAAAGGTTTCAAGGGGCTGTTACTAAGTACCTGCACATTATTATTATCAAATAAAACCTGGAAAGGTACCCTCTCCGTCTCCTTTCTCTCACCAATCTCAATTTCTACCACGGCATGGTCCTCACAGAGAGGCTGCCTCAATTTTTGTGCAAGTTTCGAATCAGGCGTACAGTTCTCCTTATCTGAAGCAAAATTCTCACAGTTTCCCTCTTCGATCCCTTCAAAATCCACATTTTGAAATAAGGCCCTTGCGGGACTCTTTGAGACTGGTCTGTATTTGCTTTCAGGAGATGAGAAAATTGGGGTGACATTCTTCTCCTTATCTGAAGCAAAATACTCATTTTCTCCACAATTTTCAAATAATACCTGGGCAACAGACTGCCCAATTTGTATTGTTTCCCCCACAGTGTGTACTGTTTCTTCACGCTTCTTTGCACTTTTTCTGACAGAGACTTGCAGGGTACCATTCCCATTTTCAGAGGAAAAATTCTCATTTTTGTGTAAGACCTTGGAGTATGTGTCACTTTGCTTAGTTTCCCCCAAAATTCGCACAGTTTTTCTACTCTTCTTTACACTTCCGCTAGCAAATAATTTTGGGATAACCTTCTCCTTGGTTGAAGCAGAACTCTCATTCTCTTTTGTTTCGGATAATGTATCCCTGGAATTCAAGGATACAGATCCACTATTTAGGTTTGACTTCCCAGAAACACACAGGGTTTCAGTACTCTTCTTCACTCCTTTTCTGACCAAGACTTGAGTGGCCAATTTGGAGGAATTATTCATGGGCAGTCCAGTATATTGCTTTGTTTCACCTATAGTGCACACAGCCTTTCGACCTGCTTTGTTTCTTTCGCCATACGAGCTTGCCAGGGTCATATTCTCTTTATCCGATTCAAAATTTTCTTCGTTTTCAAGTTCTACCTCTTTTGCACCAGATATTTCAAACAAGTCCCTGCTCGTTCCTTCTAGTCTTGCCTTTTCTTTACTTAAACCAGTTTGGATGGAGAGAGATCTAACAGACCTAGATTTAGACCGTCTTGACAGAAGGCTTGATGGAGTTCCCTTCTTGACGGATTTGACAGATTCTGATCCTGGTAGGACCAGCTCAGAGGCGGGCTCTGGTGGAACTGTTACTGAGATCATACTGGTACCGGCTATGTCTGAGAGCAGGCTGCCAGGACTGGCCCTTGTAGTGGATCCGGTAGATTCGGTTTCTGGTAGGGCCTGGTCTGAGATGGGATGTGTACCCACTAAGTCTAAGAGAAGGCTGGATGCAGCATCCCTTCTAGAAGTGCCAGCACATTCTGTTGCTGGCAGGACTGGTCCTGAGATGAGACCAGTATCTGCGAAGCCTTCCATTACTGGGCTTTGCTGCACCGTTTCCAATTCTAAAGAAATGAGTTCCTCACGAACACCATTGGTAGTAATTTCATCTTGATCGGTCAAGACCTCTTGGCAGATTTCATCCTGAAATTGGTATATATTGAGGAAGCAGTTTGCAAATCAGCACACAAAATTCACAGAAAGAAATTTGATTAATGTACCCTCAACAGAACCAGACTGGTGCAACTCAAACTGGTTTTCAAATGAAGAACAATGACCTGCCCAAAATAACGAATACCATATACAGGTACCAACCAAATTTGAATGAAAGTAAAGGATCCTTATTCAATGCTTGTCTGAGTACTTTTCTGTCCAAGACAAGGAAGCATGTAGACAGGTGTCTTTAAAAAATTGTGAAGAAACCTTTGGAAATTCAAGTATAATTTGACATACCTGATGTGTCTCTTCTTTTTCTTCAATTAAGGGAGGTAAGGGGTTCTCCATCTCATATGCTTCATTAAGAGATAGCCATTGGAACCTATACTCTCTAGCAGAAGTTCCCAGCCTTAAGATGTCCCCCTCCTTGATGTCAACAGGTATGTTTGGTTCAATCTTGGTGCCAGAAACCCAAGTCCCGTGCACTGTATGTTTAAAGATGAATTTTCAAATAAAGCATTAAAGACAGAATTTGAAGTGCCCAGGAAAACATTTAAAATGCATGGGCACCAAAAAGTTATATAAGAAGACAAGCATCTTAGACTTCTAGATCACAGAAAATACCCACAGAATTAAAACGGCTTGTGTGCACACTGAAATTAAAGGAATGAAATTAGTGGAGATATGTGCATGTGTTATTTAATAAACAAACATATGTTCAATTATGATACTCTCTCTTCTTTTAGAAGTAACCTACGATGATGAGTCCATGCCAATATGTTATTTGCAACCAAACTATACAAAGAAAACGAGAAATTATTTGCATTATCCTGAAAATGAAAACAGAAAGGCTAGAGATGGTTACCCAAATTAATTTTTAATTATATTTTTCATAGTGCTTGCTAATTTCAGTATTGTGAAGTGCCTTTTGATTAGTCATCAATTTGCATCTTTAAGGAAAAATGAAGGGGTTGTTACGTTTAGACACCAACAAAGAGAAACTTTAAAATCTTGTTCTGACTTCTGACACCTTGTTTGGATGAAGAGTATAGGAAGGAAGGGGAGGTGAAGAATAGAAGGGAATGGAATGGAATAGAAAGGAAGATTAACATATTTAACCTCTTCGTGTTTGGATGATTAATGAGAGAAAATAAATTTAAATTTCTCTTCCGTCTTATTTCTTGTTTGGTTGATTAAAATTTAAAAGGTTAATGAGAAATTTGGTGGTTGTTGTAGGTTTGTGACAAAAAACTTGGATGAAAATTATATAGGTAAGATATATGGTTGAGCATTTGTGCTATTTTTTCTAAAACTAATTGCAACAAATTTATTTCCATCCGTTACACCCCAAATTGAGAGGGAAACCGATTCTATTGATTATAATGATACAAGGTTAAACCTTTCACCTCCTATACCCTTCACCTCCGACATAATTTTATCAACCAAACACGATTCGAGGGAAAGTTTTCTTTGCTTTCCATTCCCTCACTTCCTCTACTCTCCATCCAAACAAGGTGTGAGAGTAAACTCCACATATAAATTGAGGCAATTAAATTATCTCTTTTAATCTTTCAAGAATAAGAACACAGAGAAGTAAAAAATTTCTCGAGCAGATACTTAAATTACTCTTTTAATAGAAATAAAACAAATAAAAGAGCAATCTGAGGTTAACAGTGGTACTAGACATAATTTTATCAACCAAACACGATTCGAGGGAAAGTTTTCTTTGCTTTCCATTCCCTCACTTCCTCTACTCTCCATCCAAACAAGGTGTGAGAGTAAACTCCACATATAAATTGAGGCAATTAAATTATCTCTTTTAATCTTTCAAGAATAAGAACACGGAGAAGTAAATTTCTCGAGCAGATACTTAAATTACTCTTTTAATAGAAATAAAACAAATAAAAGAGCAATCTGAGGTTAACAGTGGTACTAGTCGTGCAAATGTAAAATCGAACAGGATAGTCATATATACGAACAACGAAGAAAGATATGGGATATTATAAACTACTCAAGCAAGTACTGGTGATTGCCTAGATTCATTTTTACAACACGAAATGGACAGAATTATGAGCAAAAATCAAGTTTCCAAGAGCTCTTCTGAAAAATTTAAGAAATGATAGTATGTAACTACCTGAAGAGCGATCAACAATGCTGATTTTTTGGATCGAGGGTTTTGCAAGGATCTCAAGGTGGAAACGGCTAATGCTGGGGTGATCCAGGGTGACGTGGCAGTCTGGATGCCGCCCCATCAAGACCGGCACATCCTCGTACTCCTCTCGGATCTCTCCACCTGGCCCGCTCAGAAAGATATTTTTCAGCGCACATCCGTTCCTCAAGACGGAAAAAACTGGAATCTTGATTTCGAGTTTGTTTGATTTCTCTTCTTTTTCTGCCATTTTGGATCAATTAAGCGAAGAGAGAGAGAGAGAGGGAGAGGGGAAGTGAGTGTGAGCGTCAGAGAGAGGTTCTTTTGATTTCTTGGATAGAATTGGGTGCCAGAGAGAGAGATGGAAAACGATTTATTCAGAAATCAATAGAGGGATTAATTAGACCAGTGGATTTGAAATAGGACCGTTGCTGCTTTAGTTGGGCTACTTCTGTCTGCAGCCGTTACTCTGTTTGAATATCTGTAGCAAATCAGAAACCAAGTTTTTCTCTTTTCGACCTGAGTTTTAGGCGTGACTTTAAATTCAGACGAAGAAAATCGTACCATTCAAAATTTCGAACGGATCAACGGATGGACAGGCACCGTTTGAAACTAGAATAATATTTAAAAGAGAGAGAAATTTTAATAACGACAATATTTCTTCGTGGCCCACCCGATTTTTTTATTAATCGAAAATAAAATAAAAAAATATCGCGAAAGGAGATCGTTTTGCTGGAAAATCGAAATATAGGAAAAACGAGATTGATTATCCTGTCTCCGGATTTTCCATCCATATTAATGCCCTGCTAATTCAAATTCTTAACCCCGCTAAGTAGAAAAAAAACAAAAAATCCTGGACGGGACAGATTATCCCATCCAACACTGTAGCAATATATATATATATATTTTTTGGGATTTGGTTTCACATAAGAGAAAAAAAAAATTTGCTACAGTGATGAACAGGATGGTCTATCGTCCATTTTTTTTTTTATATAGTTAGATCTCTAATTAAGATCGAAATTAACGGGACCGGGTGATTTATCCCGTCCAGCTACAGTTTATCCCAAACCATCCAGTTTTTCCTGAATTTTCACCAAAACGATCTCCTTTCGTAATATTATTTTATTTTATTTTCGATTAATAAATAAATCGGCACTTTATAGTGATAGACGCAATCTTTCACAAATCACAACTCCACAAGCGTCTCAGGAGCCAGGAAAGGTTTCTGCTCAAATCCAACGGCTATAACACAGTAACGCGAAGACTAGAGTTGGCAGTATTGCGGGTCGGATTGGGTCATTATTGCTGGTCAACTCTACAAGCACCTCACTAGTCGGTAGTCACTACTCACTACCTCAGCATGCCGACATTTTTATTATTATCCAAAGCTTATTACAAATTAATTAATATACCCAAGTTCGCTGGGAATTAATAAAAATATATCTATTGGTCAGAAAATGGCCGGTATTCTATTTAATCAACAACCGACCATTTTTTGGCCCTACTCTATTTAATACACTATCGGCCATTTTCTGGCCGGTACCTGTGCTATATATATGTGTGGAGGGTTGGCCGAATTTCTCACAATTCATTCTATCAAATTTCACACTATCTCTCCTCGGTTGAGCTCTTTCTCCCAGATTTCTCCACCTCTTTCCAGATTTGCAAGTAAGTCCCTATAATTTTTGAAAAATTCATTTTTAGTGCAAAATGGTTGTAAAATGTTAGGATTTGTTAGTAATGTACCAAAATTAGAATAATTTAGTTGTAATTAGTGTTAAATCCGTTGTAGTTAGTTGTAATTATTAAATTTAGTATAATTTAGAGTAATTAGCCAAATTTAGGGTTAGGGTTTTGGGTTTAGGGTAATTTATTGTACTTTGGTATAATTAGCATAGTTGACCGTATTTTAGCGTATTTTAGCATTTTTTATCGTAATTAGAATAATTAGGCCTATTTTGGCCCCTTTTAGAATAATTTACCGAAATTAGGGTATTTTAGCATATTATAGTATATTTTAGGTTATTTTTACCGCAATTGGTTTATTTTAGCATGTTTTAGCATAATTAAGCCTATTTTGCCCCTTTGTAGCATACTTTACCGAAATTATGGTATTTTAGCCTATTATAGCATATTTTAGGTTATTTTTACCAGAATTGGCCTATTTTAGCATGTTTTAGCATATTTAAGCCTATTTTGACCCTATTTAGCATATTTTACAGAAATTAGGGTATTTTAGCCTATTATAGCATATTTTAGCATATTTAAGGCTATTTTGGCCCATTTTTTTAGCATATTTTACCGAAATTAGGGTATTTTAGCATAATTAAGCTTATTTTGGCCCTTTTTAACATAGTTTACCGAAATTAGGGTTTAGGGTTTACTTAGCGTAAGTTAATAGAATTTTATTTTTGACATTAGGATGGCCAGAGGACAGCCTAGGACTTGTCCAGCACCACCTGTAGTTGACGAGCCGATAGAGACTAGCAGCACCGAGTCTCACTGGCTTCTCGTGAGGTACGTATTTTTTGTTGAGTTTAAATTTTGTTGTGCTAATATCATGTGGATTACTTTTTTCAACGCATGACACATTTCTTTTAGATGTGAAGTTGCAGTGCGTTCACATGCAGTACTACGAGGTGATGGACCAGTACCTCATCAATCTGGGCCTCTACCAGGTTGTGGACATCTTGCGGACTGGGAGTGGCACCATCAATGCATCTCTCATTGTAGGACTGGTGGAGCGATAGCATCACGAGACGCACACGTTCCACATGCCATTCGGAGAGATGACAGTGACACTCCAGGATGACAGTTCCACATGCCGTCACTGCCTCCGGAGTCCTTTCCTACGGATGTTGAGTTTGGAGCGTTTAGTCTCGATGAGATCGGGGTATTCGAGGAGGATCCGAATGACATACCGTCACCGCTAGTACCACGATATGAGACAGAGATGCCATATAATAGAGACCAGTGGTAGCGGGTCCCAGACTCAGCCTGGCTTTGGGACTAAGTTCGCTGCATCCATCTTCTGTACACCCCCGCCAGTCTCTAGGCCGACGTATGAGGCAGTCTGGGATACTGCCGAGCGGATACGCAGCGAGGCAGAGGCTGATGTCATTACACCGAAAGAGAGAGAGAGTCTGGCCGGTTCGAGCGAATGCCGGAGTACCAGTTTAGCGATGGTCCCGCGATCCGTGGCGGTAATTTATTGTACTATTTATATTTGGTATACTATATTTGGTGTTTTATGTTTGGATTATCTTATATTTCGATTTTTTTTATGTATGGTACTATTTTTATATTTTTTAAGATCATTTTTCGTCACTAATTTATACAAAATAATGCAAAATTACGCTAAAATAAATTATCAAAATTACACTAAATTAAACTAATGAGAATTATACTAAAATAAAATAAATCATCAGGAATATGCTAAATTAAACTAAGTTACGATAAATTATACTAAAATAAAATAAATTATCATGATTATGCTAAACAATAAATACTACAACAATAACAAAAATAGTACAACATAAAATCTAAACAGAAAATACTACAACATAAAATCTAAACGGAAACTACTCAAATAAACCCTAAAACAACAAAAAAAATATATAAAAATAATAATAATATGGGTACCGGCTATTTTCGACCGGTAAGGATATTTTTATTAATTTCCAGCGAACCTGGGTATATTAATTAATTTGTAATAAACTTTGGATATTAATAAAAATGTCGGCTCAGCATGACATACAATTTACAAATATTTTTTTTCAATAGTGTTGATTATATGAAGCATACTAGGATTGCATATAACATCATGTAACTGCTAGGAGTGCATATTTGTACAAAAATTGAGGCGTTTTTTTTTTTTTAAATCATATACAGTGTGCTACAGTCTACAGATATTTAACAGTACATGAAGCATTGTGCACGTTGTTCCCCGGCAAAACCTAACAATGGTTTTGATCTATTCGTTTTAAATTAGCACAATAAAATTTTTGGTGCCCATGGGGGTAGTGACTTGAGCATATTCGTGAGTTTTTGTGATCATTTGACTCATCTATATGTACAAAAATGATTCATCTATATGTACAAATAAATAGCAAGAAGTTTAATTTTAATTTGCACAAAAGTCAATATGTCGTTTTTTAAATTAACACAAACTAACATATCGTGTAATGTATTATAAAAAAAATAGATCGTGTAATCAGTTGATGACATTCGGATCGACCCATATGCTACAGATTTATATCTTTATTTTTAAAATTTAAACAATCTGAACAATTAAAAACAATCTTCGTATGAAAATGTACTTACAAATCAATTTTTTTAATTTTTTGCTATTCTTCTAAATACAAAAAATCACTACTTTCGAATAGCCTAATAAGACAAAAAATTTAAATTCACTATTCATACTCAGCCTGACTTTGGGACTGGGCTCGCTGCATCTATCTTCGATACACCCCTGCCAGTCTTGACAGTCTCTAGGGGTGATTACATATGGGATACCGCCGAGCAGAGACGCAGCTACGCCAATGCTGGTGTGGAGACCCCGAGAGATAGAGTGCCAGAGTATCGCCTGAGTGATGGCCCCCCTCTCCGTTTTAGTAGTATCGTGGCTATTTGTACTATTTATATTTGGTATATTTGGATTATCCTATATTTCGGTTATTTTGTATGTGTACTTTTATGATACTATTTTTTATATTTTTCAGATAAAATAAATTTATCATGATAATGCTAAACAGAAAATATTACAACAATAACAATAACAGTACAACATAAAAAATACACAGAAAATATTAAAAAAAAATTGAATAAGCACTTTAACAACATAATATGTACTTTAAAGATTAAAGGCACACCAATTGGCGCATCTCAAATAAATTGAGTCGGTGTGAGTGACACAAGTATCCAGAAAAATAGTCAAGAAAATAATATTACAATACAATTACAAAATAAAATTACAGTACATAATCACAAAGCAGATCATATACAAGAAGAAAATAATTTGTGTGTAAAAAAAAAAAAAATAGAAAACCAGCCATTTTCTAGGAAGAGAAAACCGGCCATTTTGTGACTGGTTTGAACATTTTTGAAAAAATCTGGTAAACCAGAGTATAATTATTAATTTGTAATTAACTTTGGATATTAATAAAAATGTCGGCCGTTTCCGTCTGTGTAAAACTGATCAGAACGATCTGTGATAGCACGAATCTTAAATAAATCCGACGGTATCAGACTAAGACTCTTGGTAGAGTACCGTAGCTCACCGACCTCTCTAAAATCTCTATTATAATTCCCATCTTCTAACTAGTAAGTTCTAACCGACTATCCTTTTCCGGCGTCCGCATCGTCCGGCCACCTGAAATCCACAACGTTCAGGATACGAACTATCACGAGCCGAGCCACTGCTTTCGGCTCGGTTGGACTCGTTGCGAGTCCGGTCCATGCCTCCTCTCCTTCTCAATCCCTCGCGCCTTCTCCATTTCCCGCTCTTCACAAAACCCTACTTTTCCTCCTCTCTCTCTTCCCATTTAACCTCTCTCCGCCGTCCGATCAAAACCCTTCGCTTCATCTCCTCCCGGTTTCCGATGGACGCAGCTCCGGTCGTGCTTCCGGTGAAGGAGCACATCGAGTTGTCGGAAAAGGAGGATAAAATTTTCACTCGGTTACTCGACGTTGTGCGCCATTTTGGGCTTGAGACGCAATTGCGAGTCGCTGGTGGTTGGGTTCGTGACAAGGTTGGTGTTTCCGTCTCTACCTCCTTTTGAACTGAAATAAGAGACTATAAAAATGAAATGCCCTGAGGTTTTTCTGGCAGCGTTATGATGTTTCTCTTTTAAACAGCTGTTGAGAAAGGAGTGTTATGACATAGATATAGCATTAGACAACATGCTGGGCCAAGATTTCTGTGAGAAAGTAAATGAGTACTTGAAATCTGTTGGCGAGCAACAACAGGGCATTGGAGTTATTCAGTGGTAATACCTCCTCTTTACATACATAAGATATATGTTATGTTTATAATTTTTTATGGTTGTTTGTACTTTAGTTACTTGTTTACTGACCAGGCCTGGTATCTGTATGTACCTGTGATCGGTGCTAGTAGCATGAATAGTTAGGTTTGTCTGTCTGTAGTTTGACGGTTCAACTGATACTGGGAAGGCCTGCTACGGTATATACATGGAATTGGTAGAATTTTGTACATTTTCCATTCCTTGATGTTATTTAACTGTTGAATGTGTAACATTTTATTCAAGAATGATCCATCTCGGGTATCTGTAAAATGAGAGACTAGCCTGACATCAGATTGGACAGCTGTGACTCATGGCATCACACTGATACGGTGATACCTGTTGATTACACATTGGTTTTTTTTTTTCCCATTCCTTTTTTTCCACCAAAAGAAATCTTCATTATCCATTAATACTATGCATTTTGGAGTACTGGAGACGTATTGACAGCGCTGTATGACTTAGCTAGTGGGTCTTTATTGACTTAATTTATTGTAGCAATCCAGATCAGTCTAAACATCTGGAGACAGCAAAAATGCGGATATATGATACCTGGATTGATTTTGTCAACTTGAGATCTGAAACTTATGCTGAGAACAGTCGCATTCCTACTATGGTACCTCCTTGCGTTTTGTATACTTTTAACTGGATTATGTCTGTTTATTAATATGAGTTAGTGTGGTGGGTGTTCAGCCGACGCCAGTATTTACTCTTGTACTGTCTGTTACTCTGTATATAGTGCTTCTAACCTAGATTCAGTCTGGTTCTGGCATGTAATTGGCCAAAATATTGGTCCAGATTATTAGCATTTAAATTAATCTCAATTCAATTTGATTTTATTATTCTTCTTATCTTTCATTGTTTGAATGGCAAACTGATACTTGGTTTAGGCTAGATTAGAGCTTATTTATTCTTAAAGATTTTCCCAAACAGATTTCCCAACTCCCAAATAAATCCTACGACCGTATATGTAACATCTGAAATTTTGAGATTTGCAGTCTTTTGTTCATATTGTTTGTCAATTCGGTTTGTTAATTAATTCATTCTTGATTTATGTAGAAGTTTGGAACTGCTGAAGAAGATGCATATAGAAGGGATCTAACAATTAATAGGTAACATTGGCCCTGATGTGTGTTTGCTGGTAACATTGGAATTATCTTTTTAGTACCGGTCTAATGGTTTGTTTGTAAAGTTTATTTTCAATATCTATCTGACCTGTTCCTTCAAATATTGTCAATGTAAACAATGAGAACATTAGCACAAATAGAAAATGAAACTGATTTTTAAGTTGATATGGAAGAGTTGCCTCGCAGGCTGACTTCATCTATACATGTCTTCCTTTACAGCCTATTTTACAACATCAACAATAGTTCAATCGAAGATCTAACTGGAAGAGGTTAGCTTTTCTCTCTCTCTCTCTCTCTCTCTTAAAAAAAATTAAAAATGAGTTTCAGGAACAATTATTTTTGTTTTAAGATCCTACAAAATAATCTGTATGCATTAGCAGCTACTACACCCCTAAGGCCTCAAACAAGACCATTAACATGAAATTTGACACCCTTCAGCCTCTTCTGACCGACCTTTTAAAAGGTACCACCAGACCAACATCAAAATGACACACTGCCCTCCACAGTGCATTCTGCTAACTTCTATATGTACTTTAATCATTAGAAAAATATCACAGAAATATGACAATCTTCCCCTGCATTAGACAAACAGCGACCTCCTTGCATCATGCTTGGGACTCAGTTTCTGCCCCTAGTTCTTTATTTAAACTTTCTAGAGTGCCACCTTAGAAACCATGCTCATAATTATTGTAATTTTTTTTTGCATTGTCAGGAGTTAAAGATCTGAAGTCTGGCCTTATTGTTACACCTTTACCACCTAAAGCTACTTTTATGGATGATCCGCTTAGAGTTCTTCGTGCTATCCGATTTGGTAAATGTTGCCATTTTCTTTTTTTTTGAAAGAAGTGGCTTTAGCCACCGATTTCCATTGAACATGAAAACCTTACGATATTCAGCTGGTACCAGTTACAACTATCCAAGAACAGCACATGGCATTCAGAAAATACCATAGCACAAAAATGTTGCCATTTTCTTTTCTTTTGCTTGTTTTTCATAAATGCTTGGTTCATTCTATTCTTGTACCTATAGAGTTGTAACTTGCATTACATCTTATTTGTACAACAAAAATTCATTTCAGGAGCTAGGTTTGGGTTTGTGTTGGATGAAGAATTGAAAGAAGCAGCTTCTGATGAGGAAGTGAGATCCGCTTTGGGTAATAAGATCAGCAAAGAGCGCATTGGCCATGAAGTAATTTTTGTTGTTGTTGTGATTTTTCTTTTAAAGTTGTATGTTTTAGGGTGGTTTTCAGAGAAAAAAGCTAGCCTGTACCTGTACTTGAATGTTCGCTTGACGGATTTGATGAAGTTAGCGTATTTGAAAAGTTGGTCAAAGGAACATAATGAATAATACCTTTGTTTTTTTTATTTTCTTTTCCATAGGTTGATCTAATGATGTCAGACAAGCAACCACCAAAAGCAATGGCATGGATCTGTGATTTGAAACTATTTTTTGTTGTGTTTGCTTGTCCTGAAAATCCTCGTCCTCCTGTAGATGAACACTGTGATAGGTTTGTGTTTTATCTGATGAAATTTGTATCACTATACAAAATATCTCTTATATTTTTCTAGAAATGGGTGGATAATGCAGGCCCTTTTTAAACACTAATTATTAACTGTACCCCTGCTCATCTAGTTCCCAAAGTAGCCAAATCAACCCTTTATATTTTTCTTATATTCGGAGTCAGTTAGAAGTAGTTGTTGCATCTTTCATGCACTAACTTATTTTTCCTCCTGCTTTTGATGAATTAAAAGGTCCATGAATGATTTTTCCTTTTTGTGTTGTTTGGGTGGGTGGGATGGAAGTGGGGGCTCGTTGGGTAGTATTTATTTGCAGCGTACTTGTGATTTTGAGGTTCTGCCAGGGTGTGCATGAAAGATTCCGAATCCTTCCTGAGAATGCAACCTTTTGATGAATTTTAGAAATTGCATGATGATAAGTTGATGAAAAGTAAGTTTTTTTGTGCTTCGTGGTTATTTGAAGTAACCGTGAACAAATTTGTCTCAGGCTATGCATCTCACACATTGAAGCTGCATGGGTGCTTTTGCAAGCTATTGGTACTGCATCATTTACTGTGAGTCTTTATTTCTATGTGAGATATTGTTTCAATTAAGCCTAAATGTGCAATTTAGGTGCAAGTTTATACTTCTCCAGAATCATCCTTCATTGTGCAACATTTCAAGTGGTGTTGGTTCATCTATAAACATTGAAGCTGTTTCTCTCTATAGATTTAGAGTATGCTTGTTAACATTTTTTGAACTAAGTGAGCTTGTGGAAACCATTTATCTTTTTCCTTGATTAATTTCAGGAGGACCAACGCAGGCTTTGCTTGTACAGCTCTCTACTTCTTCCTTTGAGAAGTACAATTTACATGGATAAGAAATCGAAGGAGGTAAACAACATTTTGTTTGCTGTATTTTCTAGTATGCTCTCTGCTCCGTCTTTACCAATCCTATGCATTGTGCAGGCTCCTGTTGCTGGATACATTATTAGAGAATCTCTCAAGCGGAAAGCTAGTGATGCTGATATGGTGCATACCTTTTTGCAACACTCCTCCTTTTCCTTTATAAATAAATTTGACCTTTCCAACTTATGTACCAAGGGTTTTACAATTCATTAAGAAAATCACTGCTAAGACATCATACCACCAAAAGGGTCATAATGCAAATACTGCACCAGCCTACTCTCAGCATGCACCTGTTACATTCTTCTTAAATTTTTGAGTAATGTCTAGTTGATATTTTTTCTGATGTTTTACTTTCAAATTATTATCTAGTATTTTCTTGTGAAGAGTATTCTATCAATAGCTAAATATCAAATAAGCACTTGTAACTTACCGGTAAGATATCTTAATAAAAGATCTGTTCTCAAGTTTCAATTAGCTGAAAATAGAATGACACATAAGGTTGCTTTTATTTGGAACATGGAAGGCAAAATCTCAATTTTTATTTTAACCAGTCCAAAGTTGGTTTTCCTTTCTTTGCTAACACAACATTTCTTCTGTGTAGGTAGTCAATTTACACAATGCATGCAAAAAGTTTGTTGAGTTATTTCTATTATTGGAATCTGATGAGATCCCAGAAGATATTAGAGCAGATTTAGAGGATGAGTTTCTTGAGATACCTTGTACTTTAATAAAGCGAGTTTTTGCGGGTTAGCTTTATCTCTTCTTCATCGATTTATTCTCAGTAGTAGGATTGCATTTGTCTGGTATGGTAAAAGAAAAATTGTATCCAAGCAAGCTTGACTAGAGACCACCCATACGCTAAAGTAACATATCATTGTCACTATGGGATGCTTGAAATGGATCAGTAGTGTTGTGTACTGGCTGTTATATTAAATTGTTTCTTGGATAATTGTAGAAAGAAAAATGGAAGATCAACTGCATTCATAAAATCCCAGAAGATCCATTTACCAGATTGTTTGGCCTGCTAGACAGCCATCAAGCTTGTTTTCAGCATTTGCTTTCTGAAATGCCAATTATTTATACTTTATATGCTTCAGTTGTTTTTGCATACAATTGACCTCGCCTTGGGGGAGAAAAGGGATCCTATAAATAGGCCTATATCTCGGATTGATTTTTTTTTTTTTTTCCGGGACTCTGATTTCTCTCTCTGATTTTTTCCCTTCTCATCTTAGTGACCATTTTCAAAGGTAGTGCAACATCTGCAAGTAAATTGGTTTTAGGTTATTCAATGCTCAATTGGACAGTTAAGAGCCATCAATGCAAAAAATGGATCCAATGGAGTTCTTAACTGAGGCAAACTGGGTCAAAAATTATAATAAATTTTCATTGTGATAAAGTATGGCACCTCTATAGCTCAAGGTACTTTGTTCGATTATATTTGCTTAAACATTTGGTTTTAATTGCCAGGTCTATTGTTGCGCCAACTAAAGGATTTTTGGCGGGTTGCTCTTATGACATCCACTTTATTGGACCCTGCATTAGATCCAACTAATGACAGTTCAGATAGAAGTGAGGGATTAAACAGAAGAAGGGAGATGTATTTGAGAGCTGAGAGTGCCATAACTCAACTAGGTACTCCAAGATGTTCACTAATTATGATATACTCTTGTACTATATGGATATGATCCTGTTAATACTATTGATTTTTGTGACATATATAATTACAAAAGGTGCTATTTTTCAATTTTTAAGTTTTCAGTGCTGTAGATTATATGCTTTCCTTTTTATATTATCATGAATATTTTTTTTGCCCTTCTGTCTCCTGATGAACCCTTTTTCAGTTGCAAATATACTTTTTGTAGCCTTTTGTTATTAGTATTCTGTATCATTTCTTTCTTTCTTTCTTTCTTTCTTCAGGTCTTGATGGTGTTTGGAAAACAAAACCTTTGCTAGATGGCAAAGGGATTATGGGAGTTCTGCAACTTAAATCAGGAGGCCCAACAATTGGGCAGTGGGTAAGAGGATTTTCGTTCTTATTTGTTTATTTGATCTGTTTATTTGTTTGTTCAACTTTATAATCATTTGATATGAAAAGGTTCATTGTTGCCCCTGTGAAACATCAAAACATGGTTAATGCCTACAAGTTGTATGTCACATTCAACCCTCGTAATCATGTTAATATTACTTACAGTCCACCTGATCCTCCCTTGTCTCTAAAAATTCTCAAATAACTGTTTTTTTTTTCTCTTACACTCTTATATATAAAAATTATTGAGGATAGATTGGGCTATAGAGATAAAGCACATATAATGATGCACTTCTATTCATCTAACATATAATTTGGAGAACATCTTAAGGTCTTTTATTAGATGTGTTTTCATGCAAGACATTAGCTGTGTAGATGTCAGTGGCACACATAATGACACCCTTTTGTAAAAGGATAACAAGCCTAGTTTATGAACGACTTTACTCTCCCTTAAATTTCAGCAACATAGGTTGATCAAATGGCAGCTTGCATATCCAAATGCAACTACAGAGGACTGTATAGATTGGATTAACCAATCTCAAGCTAAGCGCCAGAAGGTGGACATCAATGCTTAAAGCTGATTCAATCATGGTATCCCCAGCGTCTAAATATATCTTTAAATATGCTGATTGGAGTTATCTTTACCATGGCCTGGTCTTGTCTTCTGTAATGGCGAGAGAATTATGAATAGGGTTAAGGTTTTATACACATTAATCCTATCATTTAAGTCGTCCAGCAGCCTTTTTTTTTTCAGTCTTTTTGAACTAGGTGTTTGAGCACCGGCTTTGAAGTCTTTATTTATTTATTTGGAGAAAGTGTTGATCTTGGTGTCAATTATATCCTAAGTGATGTTTACACGGAATGAAGGGAAAAACTTGGTAATAGTTTTTTGCGTTTGTAAATATTTCAATATTAACCTTAAAAAAAATATTTCCAATATTTTGACATGAAATATACTGGCATGACTTGTATGCTCAGGTAATTGCCTTTCTGAAAGAGTATCTATGGAGGCATAAGTTATTTTTAAAAAATTAAATTTAAGTGGCCCAATAATCAAATTGTTCCCCATTTATGCAAAATGGAACACTTTCTACAGAACAAGATGATCCTTCAATCTAACTATAGCTATAATATGAAGGCTCATTAATATTAGATCATTATTTTGTAGATATATTATTGGATGTATAAATAGCCTATTAAAAGAATATTATATTGGTAGGTCAGTTGCAACCGTAAGGGCCTATTTGTGAAGTTATTTAAATCAGGGGTATGTTTTCTGATTTCTGTAATGTGCTATTGTCGGAAGGTTTAAATTGAAAGGATACTAAAATTGTTGGACTGTTCTTTGGAGTATGTATGTGCTGCACCTATATCTTTGAGACGATATAGAACTTAATATAAATTTGATGTGTTTATTCTTGTGTTTTTCTTAAAATAATAGCTCAAATCTTAAACCTCAATTATCTCTTAATTTCTCCATCGATATTTTATCCTTGCTTTTTATCTATCTATCTATCTTGATTTACATTTATAATTTTGTCTGTACTATTTCTTAGTTCATTGCAAATCTGATTCAAATGCCATTTTTTTCTGTACAATGCAATTATTCCTGAAGTCTAATTGTGTGGTGAAATCCCCCTTTTATTGTACTTCGTTGTAAATTCCATTGCAAAATTGCAATTTTTTTATTACATTTATATTAATGAAATAATGTAATAATTAATTTTGTGAATTTCACAAGCAAGGAAAAGCCAACATGGTACAGAGGGCTTAGCCCTCCAATGCATGACATCAAACAGCACAAAAAAAAGGAACAGTGAATTTCTTCGTTAATATAGTATCCGTGGAATAAAAAAATCTAATCTGAATTTACGTTTATATTATTGTCTGTATTATTTTCTTAGTTCATTGTAAATCTAATCTGAATTAGAACTTTAGACCTAAACTGAAATGAGCTTATTCCTGAGCTGGGCTTTGCCTACCCCTGACCCTGAAAAATCGCTGGGCCTCTTGCCCTCTTCTTAATTTCCCCCGAAAAAAATATTAAGCGCCTGGGCCTCATCCCAGTTCTCCCTCGTTCAAATCTTAAACACTCTGATCGGAAGATTCGGAACATACCGCCAGCCTTCTCCAAAAACTCCCGCCAAATCTCTTATATTTTCACAGAAATTCGCTGGAGGGAATATTTCCCTCCAAATCGCGTAGAACTAAATCGTTCCCCGTCTCTCACAAGTCAAAGCGACCCGATCAGAAATTTTAGGAATACGTCAAGTCTATTTCTCGGTTTTAAAGAGGAAGCGTTGGTTCCGATCAGAGGGTAAATCGCGTCTCTCCGGCTCTCCGTGGCTCTCCACGTCTGGGCCCCACTCGCGTCTTCTCTCCGTAGCCTGGTACGAACCTCCTTTTTCATACTTCTGTTCTCTTTGATTGTTAAGATAATTGTCATGAATAGATGTGCACTAAAAATTGTGTTTACAAATTTTCCTGTCCATTAAGGTGATATATCAGATTTTATCTGTTTGTTCATCTGCATTGCATTTTTCAAAATTTCCGTATCATCAACTCATAAAATTTAGTCAGTAATTGTAGTTCTAATTAGAGGAATTAATTTAATTGGCAGTAGAGCAGAGCAGGTTAGAGTGGAAAAGTAGGAATGGCGAAACAGCAGCAGCAGAGGGGAGCAAAGATCGGGAAGGGGAAGGTTACGGCGGTGCAGGTGGCGTTCATCGTGGAGCAGTACCTTGCTGACAACAACTATGCCAACGCCCTCTCGGCCTTTCGCTCTGACGCGGCCGATCTGTTTGCGAAGATGAAGACGAAGAAGAGCAAGTCAAAGGAGAAAGAGAAAGAGGTTCCCAAGGGACTGATGGGGCTGGGGGAGATCCTGGATGAGTACATCAGCCTCAAGGAGCAGAAGCTGTTGCTGCAACAGGACAAGGCGCGCGTCGAGAACGCAATGCATGCCTTCCACAACCTCATGCGCACCTACTGCCAATCCTCTGGATCTGGATCTGCATCTGGATCTCTCCTACCCGTCTCTACCGGCACCCCTTCATCTCCTCCCGATCTCATCCCACCCCAATTTGTTTGCCCAAATCCTCCCCAATCCCAACCCCAGCCGCAGCCCCTAATTTTGCCTTTCCTGCCTCACACCGTCTCCCCTCCACCTCCTGCTCATACTCCAGGTCTTTTCTTTTATTTTTCTCTACTCTTTAGTAATTGTGAATTCTATCTGCTGTCCTTTACTTTCTGATTTTCAAAGATGTTTCCATGAGATATACTCATTGTCTCTATAATTTGATTTTTTTAATGGAATTCAACAGGTACTTGGGTGAACACTTCTCAGGCCATGACGACTCCATCGACATCCCACACCCTAACTAACTTTTCTACTCCCATAACCAACTCTTCATATACCCCTGCTTATTACAACAAGAGGAAAGCCTCTAAGTCTGTGTCAAATGCCCTTCCTGCTTTCAAGAAACCATGCATTCAACTGTCCTCTCATCCAGTATCAACCGGTAAAACCCTATTCTCACAAGCTCTTACTTAAAAACTAAAATTAACAACTAAATCTTCAAAGTTAAACTTGATAACCCAACTTTTCAGGTACAATAGTGGCCGCTGCCGGTAACATGCAAGAGAAGACGCAGTTGGTCAATAATTCAATTGCAAAAAGCTTGTTCAAGACCAGGCAACCCATCTCCAATGCCTCACCTGAGACACCACAACCAAATAAATTAATTGCGCCAGATGAAAACCCTTCATTTAACAAAACCAATTCTAAGTGCTCTATCGTTTCATCTGAGAGAATAATTGTTAGTCCTCTAAAAGGTGGTGCGGCCTATTACTCAGTAGAAAGGAGCTACCAAATCACATCCCCGTTGAAGCCAGATGGGAGGAAACCAGGTAAAAGAGACCATGTAAAAGGAAAGTTGAATTTTGACAACACAGATGTGAATGCGGGTCCAAGTGAGGCTGAAGTGGGCCCAAACGATGATAAGGTGTTATCGTCTACTTCCACCTATTCTCCCTCTTCTGATGGAGGAGAGAATGAGAATCAAGTTGGAGATGGGTTTGATTTTGATTTTTTGGAGCTTGATATTTTGAATGGAGATTTCTCATTCTCGGAGCTGCTGGTGGATTTGGATCTTGATTGTGATGGAGTTCAATCTCAGAGTAGCCCTGAGCAAACTAATCCCATTCCAAGGTAATTTGCAATTTTCACTTAAGCCACATCAATTTTCCTTGTTGCATGTATGCTCCACAAGAATTGTAATTATTGGGAACTAGGCTAGAGCATAAAAAAACACTTATTGGTCAGAGAAATGTGCAATGTTGCTATAATATGTTGCTTCTGTGTGACATACATAACAGATTGAATAGTGAAGTGGAAGAAGGTGAGATGGCACATATCATTTTGCCTGATTCATCCAAGCTACCAGTACTACACTCCCATGATGCTGGTGTTTCAGGTACCTTTTCTAATGTACCAAATGATTAATTTGCATTTCATGTTGCAAGTGCTATCATACTCAAACTTTGCCTCTTTGGTGCAGGTGGTCATGAATCAGTCACTTCCTTCAGAGCTATAACAAAGCGTGTGAAGATTGTGAGCCCTGGTATATATCTCTGCATTTTAAATCCCTTTTGTTTCTTCTGTCTTGAAGTGGTTATCTAATTTGTTATATTTAATAATGTTTTTGTAGTGAAAGCTATGAGGAAGCAATAAGGTGATATAGTTTACTTGCTTTGTTGCTGAAGGCTGACAATTTGAAGACTGACAAAGTTTAGCCGTTATTGATCTATGGCTATTTAATTCCTAGAACAATCTGTCAATACCTGTTTCTTTTGTTCTTTGTATAGTTAACATGATTTTATATACTACTCTTGTGACTTTACGATCCACGTATGGCACTGCATGTGTGCTTAATTAAAACTAGCTATATCACTCTTATTTGGTCATTGTAGACTGATCCTGCAATCTTTTTTTATATTACAAACATTCAACTAAAGAACTCTTTTGCAACAAAGAGGAGAGAAAAGACCAATGAGAAAAAAAAGAACACAGGAAATATGATGCTGCTCTCTGAGCTTCCGTTCTTTTTATTTTTTTTATTTTTTTTTATAGTGAGCTCCACCTTATTGTGTTTTTTTTTTCCTAACACTTGGGATAATCAGGCAGCCGTTACGGAAGAATGCCATCAGAAGTGAGCCCATTCTGCACCTCAAGTGCAGTTGCGAACCCAAGGTGTAGGTGTGTCAATCGGAAAAAAATCGGCTGTTATTCCAATTGGAATAAGACTCTGCAGCTGTTCAGATTATTTTGTGCGTGAATCTCGACGAAGATATTTTTTCATACATGAATCTTAACAAAGTTGAACGGCTGCCGAAATAACAGGGTCATGTTATTCCAATGGAATAACAGCCGATTTGTTTCCGTGTCAATGGGGCAAAGCAAACACCTGCACATCAGTCAGGAAGTCATAATCAGATTAAACCCAACATACAATTTTGATCTTAATTAAAGTAACCTAGTTCCACTATAAAGATGGTCTCATGCGAACCTATAGTTGACTGTTGACAACAGAAACTTGAAATTCGCTGATACTCGCGCCGTGGATTCTGCCGGCGTAATTACCACATCCCAATGCCAAGTAGTTTGTTAAAATTCAGTTTAGGTACGGATGGTGACCGTTTCCGGTACGGGCGATTCTTTTTGGAATCCGTATCTCTAATTCGATCCCATTTTTCAATTGTAAAACTATTGTATATGTTTATTTAATATTAGGGGAATTTCATGTATGTCTCTCAAAAATTTCAATATTATATATTTCACTCTCTAAAATCTATAATTACATATTTATTCTTTAAAATTGTAATAACTCGAGGACTTATTATGAGGAATTTTAAGACTACACTAATTCACTTACTCTAAGAGCTCTTGGGCCACCGCCTCAAGATTCTCGCCGGAGTTTCAAGACTTATAATTTCTTGCCCAATGAGCTCTTCTACTCCCATCTCTTCTATTCTCCTCGATATTCGGCATGCTTTGGACTGTCTCTCCGTTACTCTTCAGCCCATCAATAACCCTGTCGCTTCGTCTCTAATCCTGTTCCGCCACTCGTTAACCCGGTTTCATTCCATCAATCCCATCCACCTCTGCCTCCTGGGGCCCCACCACTGTATCTCCCCATGATTCCACCATCATACCCCCTCCTCATTCGATTCCCGCTTTTAACCCAATACCCCCGTTGTTTCCTCTTCCGGAATCTATGCCTACAACGCCTCGCTCCTTCACTGATATTGTTCGGGACTATCTTGTCCCAACCCGTTCCTCCCAATAGACATCGCTCAGGTTACATTCCACCTAAGAACTTTAAAGACATAAAGGACAACTAGAACAAAATGAAATACAACTAGAAGAATATGAAATACAAATAGAAGAAGATAAAATACAACCTGTAGTAGACGAAAGACAACTAGCAGAACAAGAAAAATAACTAGTAGAATATGAAATACAATCAGTAAAACATGAAAGACAACTAGTAGAAGATGAAAAACAACTAGAAAAAGATAAAAGACAACCAGTACAAAATTAAAGACAACTAGAAGGCGATGAAATACAACTAGAAGAAGGTGAAATACAATATGTAGAAGACAAAAGACTAAACCCTAAACGAAAGACAACCAATAGAACACGAAAGACAACCAGTAGAACATGAATACAACTATTAGAAGACGAAAGACAACCAGTACATAGTGAAAGATAACTAGAAGAAGACAAAATGCAACTTGAACAATATGAAATACAACTAGAACATGAAATAAAACCTGTAGTAGACGAAAGACAACCAGTAGAACATGAAAGACAACTAGAAAAAAATGAGAGACAACAAGTAGAAGGTGAAAGACAACTAGAAGAAGAAGTAAGACAACTACAAGAACATGAAAGACAACAGAACAAGGTGAAAGACAACAAGTAGATGATGAAATACAACTATGAATAATATGAAATACAATTAGAAAAAGATAAAATACAACCTATAGGAGGCGAAAAACAACCTGTAGAATAAGAAAGACAACCAGTAGAACGTGAAAGACAACCAGTAAAACATGAAAAACAACTAGAAGAATGTGAAAGACAACCAATACGAGATGAATGACAACTAGAAGAAGATGAAATACAACTAAAAGAAGATGAAATACAAGTAGACAACTATTAGAAGATGTAGACCAGCTAGAAGAACAAGAAAGACAACCGGTACAAGGTGAAGACAACTAGAATAAGATGAAATACAACTAGAAGAAAATGAAATACTACTAGAAGAAGATGAAATACAACCTGTAGTAGACGAAAGACAACACGTAGAACATGAAAGGCAACTTGTAGAAAAGACAACTAGACAAAATACAATTAGAAGAAGATGAAATACAACATGTAGTAAATTAAAGACAACCTATAGAACATGAAAGACAACTAGTAAAATGTGAAAAACAACCCGTAGAACATCAAAGACAACTAGAAGAAGATGACAACCAATACAAGATGAAGGAGAACGAGAAAAAGATGAAATACAACGAGAAGAAGATGAAATACATTAGAAGAAGATGAAAAACAAGCAGTAGACAACTAGTAGAAGATTAAAAATAACCAGTAGAATAAGACAACTAGTACAAGGTGAAAGATAACTAGAATAAGATGAAATACAACTAGAAGAAGATAAAATACAACATGTAGCATAGTGACAAATCAAAAGTTCGGGTTCGGTTTGGCGAGGTCAAAAATTGGTGATACGGGTATAATTCGAGAATGATTCGGTATAACAAGGAAGCAAAAAAAAATGTAATTTTTTTTTTAAATATTCAAAAAAAAAATTGGCATTTTTTTGGCTTTTTATCGCGAATAATTCGTAATTCGCGTTTTATTCGCGAATAAAACATATTATACGTTTTTCTGCGTATTAAACGGAGTTCGGTTATGTTATGTATAAAAACGAATTATATGCGAATTATACGCGTATAATTCGCGTATTATGTCACTATGCCATGTAGTAGACGAAAGACAACCAGTAGAACATGAAAGACAACTTGAAAAAGACAAATAATAGAACATGAAAGGCACCTTGAAAAAGATGAAAGAGAACATGCAAGACAAATAATAGAACATCAAAGACACATAATAGAACATAAAAAGACAACTTGAAAAAGATGAAAGAGAACCAATACAAGATGAATGAGAACTAGAAGAAGATGGAATACAACTAGAAAACGATGAAAAACAAGCAGTAGACAACTAAAAGATGAAAGACAACCAGTAGAACATGAAAGACAACCAGTACAAGGTGAAAGAACTAGAAGAAGATTAAAAATACAACTGGAAGTGAAATGAAACTTGTAGTAGACGAAAGACAACCAGTAGTACATGAAAGACAACTAGAAAAAAATGAGAGACAACAAGTAGAAGGTGAAAGACAACTAGAAGAAGAAGTAAGACAACTACAAGAACATGAAAGACAACAGAACAAGGTGAAAGACAACAAGTAGATGATAAAATACAACTATGAATAATATGAAATACAACTAGAAAAAAATAAAATACAACCTATAGGAGGCGAAAAACAACCTGTAGAATAGGAAAGACAACCAGTAGAACGTGAAAGACAACCAGTAGAACATGAAAAACAACTAGAAGAAGGTGAAAGACAACCAATACGAGATGAATGACAACTAGAAGAAGATGAATACAACTAAAGAAAGATGAGAGACAATCAATAGACAACTATTAGAGGATGTAAGACAACCAGTACAACAAGAAAGACAACCAGTACAAGGTGAAAGACAACTAGAAGAAAATGAAATACAACTAGAAGAATATGAAATACAACTAGAAGAATGAAATATAACCTGTAGTTGATGAAAGACAACACGTAAAATATGAAAGAACTTGTAGAACATGAAAGACAAATAGAAGAAATACAATTAGAAGAAGATGAAATACAACCTGTAGTAAATTAAATACAACCTGTAGAACATGAAAGACAACTAGTAAAATGTGAAAAACGAGTAGAACATCAAAGACAACTAGAAGAAAATGATAGACAACCAATACAAGATGAAGGAGAACGACAAGAAGATGAAATACAACTAGAAAAAGATGAAAAGAGAAGAAGTAGACAACTAGGAGAAGATGTAAGACAACATTAAAGACAACCAGTACAATGTGAAAGATAACAAGCAGAAGATGAAATACAACTACAAAAATATGAAATACAACTTGAAGAGGTTGAAATACAAAATGTAGTAGACGAAAGACAACCAGTAGAAAATGATAGACAACTAGTAGAACATGAAAGACAACTAGAAGAATATGAAAGACAACTAGTAGAAGGTAAAAGACAACTAGAAAAAGATGAAGGACAACCAGTAAAACTTTAAAGACAACCAGTACAAGCTGAAAGACAACTAAAAGGCGATGAAATACAACTAGAAGAAGATAAAATACATCTTGTGGAAGAAGAAAGACATCAGTAGAACATGAAAGAAAACCAGTAGAACCTTAAAGACAATCAGAAGAAGATGAAAGACAACTAGGAGAAGATGAAAAATAACCAGTACAAGATAAAGAACAACTAAAAGAAGATGAAATACAACTAGAAGAATATGGAATACAACTAGAAGAAGATGAAATACAACCTGTAGTAGACGAAAGACAACTAGTAGAACAAGAAAGATAACCAGTAGAACATGAAAGACATCCAGTGGAAAATAAAAGACAACTAGAAGAAGATGAAAGACAACTAGTAGAAGGTGAAAAACAACTAGAAAAAAATGAAAGATAACTAGTACAACTAGAAGGCGATGAAATACAACTAGAAGACGGTGAAATACAACCTGTAGAAGACAAAAGACTAAATCCTAAACGAAAGACAACAAGTAGAACATGAAAGACAACCAGTAGAAGACGAAAGACAATGAAAGACAACCTGTAGTACCTTAAAGACAACCAGAAGACGAAAGACAACCATTACAAGATAAATGACAACTAGCAGAAGATGAAAATACAAATAGAAGAAGATGGAATACAACTAGAAGAGTACGGAATACAGCTAGAAGAAGATGAAATACAACCTGTAGTAGACGAAAGACAACTAGTAGAACAAGAAAGATAACTAGTAGAACATGAAAGACAACCAGTAGAACATGAAAGACTAGAAGAAGATGAAAGACAACTAGTAGAAGGAGAAAAACAACTAGAAGAAGATGAAAGACAACCAGCATAAGATTAAAGACAACTAGAAGAATATGTAAGACAAACAGTAAAACATGAAAGACAGTACAAGGTGACAGAACTAGAAGAAGATGAAATACAACTAGAAGATGAAACAAAACTTGTAGTAGACGAAGGACAAGCAGTTTAACATGAAAGACAACTAAAAAAAACTGAGAGAACAAAGTAAATGGTGAAAGACAACTAGATGAAGATAAAAGATAACCAGTAACACTTGAAACACATCCAGTACAAGATGAAAGACATATATGGAAGGCGATGAAATACAACTGGAAGAAGATGAATTAAAACCTGTAGTACATGAAAGACAACCAGTAAAACATGAAAGACAAGTAGAAAAAACGAGGGACAAGAAGTAGAAGGTGAAAGACTAGAAGAAGATGAAAGACAACCAGTAACACTTGAAACACAACCAGTACAAGATGAAAGACATCTGGAAGGCGATGGAATACAACTGGAAGAAGATGAAATACAACCTATAGAAGACAAAAGATAACTTGTAGAACATGAAAGACAACCAGAAGAAGATGGAAGATAACTATTAGAAGGTGAAAGACGACCAGAAGAATATGAAAAACAATATGTATAAGATGAATGACAACTAGAAGAAGATGAAATACAACACGAAGAAGATGAAATACAACTAAAAGAAGATTAAAAACAACTTGTAGACAACTAGTAGAAGATGTAAGACAACCAGTACAAGGTGAAATACAACTGTAAGAAGATGAAATACAACTAAAAGAAGATGAAATATAACCTGTAGTAGACGAAAGACAACACGTAAAACATGAAAGGCAACTTGTAGAACATGAAATACAACTAGAAGAAAATGAAAGACAACTAGTAGAAAGTGAAAGACAACTAGAAGAAGATTAAAGACAACTAGTAAAACTTGAAAGACAACCAGTACAAGATTAAAGACAACTAAAAGATGATGAAATACAACCTGTAGAAGACGAAAGACAACCATGTAGAACATGAATGACAACCAGTAGAACATGAAAGACATCCAGAAGAAGATAAAATCCAACTAGTAAAAGGTGAAATACAACTAGAAAGAAGATGAAATACAACTAGAAGAAGATGAAAGACAACTAGTGGACAACTAGTAGAAGATAAAAGGCAACCCGTAAAACGTGAAAGACAACCAGTACATGGTGAAAAATAACTAGAAGAAGATGAAATACAACAAGAAAAATATGAAATACAATTAGAAGAAGATGAAATACAACATGTAGTAAATGAAAGACAACCTGTAGAACATGAAAGACAACTAGTAAAACATGAAAAACAACTAGTCGAACATCAAAGACAACTAGAAGAAAATGAAAGACAACCAATACAATACGAAGAAGAATGAGAAGAAGATGAAAAACAAGCGGTAGACAACTAGAAGAAGATGTAAGACAACCATTAGAACATTAAAGCAACCAGTACAATGTGAAAGACAACCAAGAAGAATATGAAATACAACTTGAAGATGATGAAATACAACATCTAGTAGACGAGACAACCAGTAGAACATGAAAGACAACTAGAAGAATATGAAAGACATAGTAGAAGGTGAAAGACAACTAGAAGAAGATGAAAGACAACTAGTAAAATTTGAACGACAACCAGTATAAGCTGAAAGACAACTAAAAGGCAATGAATTACAACTAGAAGAGGATAAAATACATATTGTAGAAGACGAAAAACAACCAGTAGAATATGAAAGACAACTAGAAGAAGATGAAAGAGAAGTAAAAGGTGAAAGAGAAGTAAAAGGTGAAAGACAATTTGAAGAAGATGAAAGACAAGTAGAAGGTGAAATACAACAAATACCAAGTGAAACACAAATAGAAGAAAATGAAATACAACATGTAGTAAACAAAAAACAATCAGTAGAACATGAAAGAAAACTAGAAGAAGATGAAAGACATAGTTGAAGGTGAAAGACAAGAAGAAGAAGATGAAAGATAATATGTACAAGATGAACGACAATTAGCAGAATATGAAATACAACTAGGAGATGATGAAAGACAACCCGTAGACAACTAGTAGAAGATGAAAGACAACTAGAAGAAGATGAAAAACAACAAGAAGAAGATGAAATACAACTAGAAGACAATGAAATACAACCTGGAAAACATGAAAGACAACTAGTAGAACATGAAAAACAATTAGAAGAAGATGAAAGACAAGCAGTTCAAAATGAAGGACAATTAGAAAAAGATGAGACGCAACTTTCAAAATATGAAAGACATGCAGTAGACAACTAGTAGAAAATAAAAAACAACCAGTAGAACAAAAAAAACAACCAGTACAAGGTGAAAGACAACTAGAAGAAGATGAAAGACAACCAGTACCAACTAGTAGAAGATGAAAGGCAACTCGTAGAATTGAAATCACCAGTACAAGGTGAAAGACAACTAGAAGTAGATGGAATACAACTAGAAGAACATGAAAGACCAAAAGAAGATCATGAAATACAACTAGAAAAGATGAAAGCAAGCAATAGACAACTAGAAGAAGATGTAAGACAACATTAGAACGTTAAAGACAACCAATACAATGTGAAAGACAATAAACATAATATGAAATACAACTAGAAGAAAATAAAATACAACTAGAAGAAAATGAAATACAACTAGAAGAAGATAAAAGATAAGCAGTACAAGATGTAGGACAATTAAAAGAATACGAGATACTTGAAAAATATGAAAGACATGCAGTAGACAGTATTAGAAGATAAAAGACAACCAATAGAACAAGAAAGAAAACCAGTAGAACTAGAAGAAGATGAAATACAACTAGAAGAATATGGAATACAACTAGAAGAATATGAAATACAATCTGTAGTAGACGAAAGACAACCAGTAGAACAAGAAAGACAACTAGAAGAAGATGAAAGACAATCAGTACAAGATTAACGACAACTAGAAGAAGATGAAAGAGAAGAATGTGAAATACAACATATAGAAGACGAAAGACTAAACCATAAACGAAAAACAACCAGTAGAACATGAATGACAACTAGTAGAACATGAAAGACAACCAAAAAAAGATGAAAGACAACTAGTACAAGGTGAAAACACTACAAGAAGATGAAAAATAACTAGTACAAGATGAAGAACAAATAGAAGAAGATGACATGCAAGTAGAAGAATATGAAATACAACTAGAAGAATATGAAAGACAACCAGTGGAATATGAAAGACAACTAGAAGAATATGAAATACAACTAGAAGAATATAAAATACTTCTAGAACAATATGAAATAAAACTTGTAGTATACGAAGTACAACTAGAAGAAGATAAAATACATACCGTAGTAGACGAAAGACAACCAATAGAACATGAAAGACAATTAGAAGAAAATGAAAGACAACATTTAGAAATGATAGACATAGAATGTGAAAGAAAACCAGTAGAACATGAATGACAACTAGAAAAATATGAAAGACAACCAGTACAAGATGAATGACAACTAGAAGAAGACGAAAGACAGTCAGTAGAATATGAAAGACAATTAGAAAAAGATGAAAGACAACTAGTAGAAGATGAAAGACAACTAGAAGAACATGAAAGACAACCAGTAAAACTTGAAAGACATCCAATACAAGATGAAAGACAACTAGAAGGCTGGGAAATACAACTAGAAGAAGTTGAAATACAACCTGTAAAAAATGAAAGTCAACCAGTAAGACATGAAAGACAAACAGTCGAACATGAAAGACAACTAGAAAAAGATGAAAGACAAGCTATACAAGATGAAGACGAAAGATAACCAGTAAAAGATGAATGACAACTAGAAGAAAAATACAACTAGATGAAAATGAAATACAACTAGAAGAAGATGAAAGACAAGCAGTAAAGAACTAGTAGAAGATTAAAAACAACCAGTAGAATAAGAAAGACAACTAGTACAAGGTGAAAGACAACTAGAATAAGATGAAATACAACTAGAAGAAGATGAAATACAACCTATAGTAGACAAAAGACAACAAGTAGAACATGAAAGACAACTTGAAAAAGACAAATAATAGAACATGAAAGGCAACTTGAAAAAGATAAAAGAGAACATCAAAGAACATCAAAGACATATAATAGAACATGTACATCAAAGACAAATAATAGAACATGAAAGACAACTTGAAAAAGATGAAAGAGAACCAATACAAGATGAAGGAGAACAAAAGATGAAATACAACTAGAAAACGATGAAAAACAAGCAGTAGACTAGAAAAGATGTAAGACAATCAATACAAGGTGAAAGAACTAGAAGAAGATGAAATACAACTAGAATATGAAATAAAACATGTAGTGACGAAAGACAACCAGTAGAACATCAAAGACAACTAGAAAAAAATAAGAGACAACAAGTAGAAAGTGAAAGACAACTAGAAGAAGCTGTAAGACAACTACAAGAACATGAAAGACAAAAATATAAGGTGAAAGACAACAAGTAGATGATGAAATAAAACTAAAATAATATGAAATACAACTAGAAAAAAAAAAATACAACCTATAGGAGATGAAAAACAACCTGTAGAACATGAAAAACAACCAATAGAACGTGAAAGACAACCAGTGGAACATGAAAAACAACTAGAAGAAGGTGAAAGACAACCAATACGAGATGAAGGACAACTAGAAGAAGATGAAATACAACTAAAAGAAGATAAAGACAACCAGTAGACAACTATTAGAAAATGTAAGACAACCAGTACAAGGTGAAAGACAACTAGAATAAGATGAAATACAACTAAAAGAAGATGAAATACAACCTGTAGTAGACGAAAGACAACAAGTAAAACATGAAAGGTAACCTGTAGAACATGAAAGACAACTAGAAGAAGATGAAAGACAACTAGTAGAAGGTGAATGACAACTAGAAGAAAATGAATGACAACCAGTAAAACTTAAAAGACAACTAGTACAAGATTAAAGACAACTAGAAGGCGAGGAAATACAACTAGAAGAAAATGAAATACAATATGTAGAAGACGACCAATAGAACATGGAAGACAACTAGTAGAACAAGAAAGATAACCAATAGAACATGAAAGACAGCCAGTAGAAAAATAAAAGACAACTAGAAGAAGATGAAAGACAACTAACAGAAGGTGAAAAGCAATTAGAAAAAGATGAAAGATAACCAGTACAACTAGAAGGCGATGAAATACAACTAGAACACAGTGAAATACAATCTGTAGAAGACAAAAGACTAAATCCTAAACGAACGACAACCAGTAGAAGACGAAAGACAACTAGTAGAATGAAAGACAACCAGAAGACGAAAGACAACCGGTACAAGATAAATGACAACTAGCAGAAGATGAAAATACAAATAGAAGAAGATGAAATACAACTAGAAGAGTATGGAATACAGCTAGAAGAAGATGAAATACAACCTGTAGTAGACGAAAGACAACTAGTAGAACAAGAAAGATAACTAGTAGAACATGAAAGACAACCAGTAGAACATGAAAGACAACTAGAAGAAGATGAAAGACAACTAGTAGAAAGAGAAAAACAACTAGAAGAAGATGAAAGACAACCAGTACAAGATTAAAGATAACTAGAAGACGATGAAATACAATTAGAGGAAGATGTAAGACAAACATGAAAGACAAATAGAAGAAGATGAAAGATAACCAGTACAAGATTAAAGACAACTAGAAGGCGGTGAAATACAACTAGAGGAAGATGTAAGACAAACAGTAGAACATGAAAGACAACCAGTACAAGGTGACGAACTAGAAGAAGATGAAATACAACTAGATGAAATAAAACCTGTAGTAGATGAAAGACAAGCAGTATAACATGAAAAACATCTAGAAAAAAATGAGAGACAACAAAGTAGATGGTGAAAGACAACTAGATAAAGATAACCAGTAACACTTGAAACACAACCAGTACAAGATGACATATGGAAGGCGATGAAATACAACTGGAAGAAGTTGAAATACAACCTGTAGAAGATGAAAGACTAGTAGAACATGAAATACAACCAAAAGAAGATGAAAAACAACTAGTAGAGATGAAAGATGACTAGAAGAATATGAAAAACAACAAGTAGAAGATGAATGGCAACTTGAAAATAAGATGAAATATAACACGAAGAAGATTAAAAGATAACCAGTAGACAACTAGTAGATGATGAAAGACCCTCAGGGGCGGATCATAGTACTGGCTGGGCGGTGCTAAGCCGCCCAAAGTTTTTAAAATTTTATTACTAAGTATTTAAAAATCTTACTAATTTTTGTTTTATATGTATAAGCCCCTCCTAAAATAATATAACAAAGTTAAAGGGTTTTAGCATAAATTGTAAAAACAAAAATCACAGACCAGCTGTTTGGCTTCATTTCTATTTGAGTAATTGGGCCGAGTGTGAGCAGTGAAAAAGAAGTAAAGAATCTTTTCCAAATTGGAAAGGTCGCTCCTCTAAAAAAAAAATTGGTCAAAAATTAATGATAGCTAATCCTCTGAGATATCTCAACTTTTGCGTGACAGACGTGTACGGTGCCTTTCGGGGATAGCGCAGGGGGCAGTATTATTTGTGCTTTGAGATTCGTGCAGAACGTATTTGAACGGTTAAGATATTCTGAAAAAAACACTCAAAGTTTGAGATATCTTAGAGGATGTGAATTCTTATATAGCTCCCCCTATACTCGAATCCTGTTTCCGCCCCTGAGACACCTAGAAGAAGATGTTCGACAACCTATAAAACGTGTAAGACAACAAGTACAATGTGAAAGACAACTAGAAGAAGATGAAATATAATAGAAAAACATGAAATACAACTAGAAGAAGATGAAATACAACATGTAGTAGACGAAAGACAACTAGTAGACCGTAAAAGACAACTAGTAGAACATGAAAGAAAACTAGAAAAAAAAATAAAAAAAATAACTAGTAGAAGGTGAAAGACTAGTACAATAATATGAAAGACAACTAGAAGGCGATGAAATACATCTAGAAAAAAAATTTATACAACCAGTAGAACATGAAAGAAAACCAGTAGAACCTTAAAGACAACCAGAAGAAGATGAAAGACAACTAGCTGAAGATAAGAAATAACCAGTTTTCGATAAATGACAACTAGAAAGAATTGGAAATAAAAGCTGTTGTCTGAAACCGAGCCACTGTCTGAGAGAGCTTCAGATTGAGATTTAAAGGGAATTTGAGTTTCATCAAAAGTGACATTGCGACTCACGTAGATCCTGTTGGAAGAAATATGAAGGCATTTGTATCCTTTTTATGCTTGGCAATAGCCCAAAAATACACATGGTTGAGAGCGAAATTGAAGTTTGTGCTTATTGTAAGGTCGAATTAGGGGGAAGCATACACAACCAATTATTCGCAAGAACCAATAGTCAGGATCTGTTTTGAAAAGGATCGTATGAGGCAGCTTATGAGAGGAAGAGGAAGGTGATAGCCAATTAATGAGAAATACCACACTTTGAAAAATGTGGTCATGGATGTAGAGGCAAGGAAAGGAAGCATGAGACATGACCGCAAGGCTTAATTTGACAATGTGCCGATGCTTTCTCTTAGCAAGGTCGTTTTGTTGCGGCGTGTGCGGACATGATGTGCGATGCATGATTTGAGGATGAAAACGAGCAAGCGGCTTGAACTCGGTGCCACCATCGGATTGCAAGATCTTGATTGTTGTGCTAAATAAGTTCTCAACTTGGGTTTTAAACTTAGAGAATACATGAACAAGTTCATCTTTTGTGCGAAAAAAATAAATCCAAGAATAGCGAGAGTACTCATCAATAAAGTGAACATAATATCGATAACCATTGGAAGATACAACCGGGGAAGGACCCCACAAATCGGTATGAATAACCTCTAAAGGTGTAAAAGCATAAGAAAGAGACTTAGAAAATGGCAAAACATGTGCCTTAGCCTTCATACAATCACTACAAGTGTTCACTTTATTTGATAAAACGGGAAGATTATTGGACTTTATTAAGAAACTAGTAGTAGAGGGAGAAGGATGTCCAAATCTTGCATGCCACAAATCCACCGAGACTCTTTCTCCCACAAATGCTCGAGGTGAAAAAGAGAGATTGTATAAGCCATGATCAAGTTTGGCTTGAAGAAGATGGGTTTTTGTGCGGCGGTTCTTGACAACACAAAAAAGAGGATGAAACTCGATGAGTACATCATTATCACCAGGGGTGTTCATCGGTTCGGTTCGATTGAAACCAAACCGAACTAGGCAAACCAAAGTTATAATTCGGTTTCTAAAATAAAACCGAACCGAACCAAACCAAAGTTTTATTTCGGTTTGTTCGGTTTGTTCAGTTCAAACTGAAATATATTAATTTTTTTATTTAAAGCAATTGATTTATAATAAACCGAAGTATATTAAGAAATAAATCGGGATATTAAGAAATAAACCGAAGCATTTAAAGCAATTGATAATATATTAAGAAATAAATCCGGACCAAATTCATAATATATAAAATTTCGGTCGATTCGATTATTTTGGTTTTCAAAATTTTCAAACTGAACCGAACCAAAATTATAATTCGGTTTTAAAAAGCAAACCGAACCGAACCGTTTGGTCCAAACTAATTCAGTTCGGTTCAAAACCGACTAAACCAGACCCAATGAACACCCTTAATTATCACTAGTGAATTTCGATATACTTATGCGATTCTTTGTAATTTGAGGCACATGTAACACATCCTTTAGGCATAACGACCCATGAGTACTCTTAATTGAACTTTGACCAAGATGATTAATAGGTAAAATGTGGCCATTACCTACTTGAAGATGATCATTACCATGATATAGGGTAAAAGAGCTCAAGTTGTTAATGTCGGATGTCACATGATGAGTGGCACCCGAGTCAAGAAACCACCCTTCATTCGGTGTAGAAGTCAGTGCAGTGATGAGAGCTTGAGCATTGGTTGAAGGCTCGGACTGGTAGGCATCATCATAGCGATACCAACAATCAAGAGCCTCATGGCCCCGCTTACGGCAGATCTAGAGGTAGGTCGGTCCAGCTGAGTACAATTCTGAGAAACTGAAGCACCTCGGCCTTGCACTTATCCCTGTTGAAAGCCCTGATTGTAGCGCCCACGATTAGAGTTCCGGCCAGATCGATTTCCATGGTTCCTACCCCCACGTTGTCTACCTCCACGGCCCCTGTTAGAATAAGAATTGGGCTGACCAGAGTAATAGTTCAGACCAGATCTATTCCTTGTCGCTGAGAGGAAGAGTAAAGGGCTAGCAGATCCGGATTCGCTCCATGCTGAGATCCAATAAGCTGCTCATGAGATAATAGAAATCCATGGAGATCATCGCTCGAGACAGGATCGGAGCGGGTGGTGAGAGCAACGACAAATGAGTTGTAATCGGGGCCAAGTCCGGTGAGGATGTAACTGATAAGATCCGAATCGGAGATAGGAGATCCAATCGTCGTCACTTGATTAGCGATGTCACGCATGCTCTCAAAATACTTGTTGCGGGATTGGTCCCACGTGTGGTAGTTTGCAAGAGGCGCCGCAATTCCTGAAATTTTTATTAATAGAAAATAAATAAATAAATAAAATATCGCGAAATGGGATGGTTTTGGCAGAAATTCGATATGTAGGTAAAACGGGTTGTTTTATTCGTCCCACTAATCCAAATTCTAACTCTTAACTCTTTAACTAAGTAGAGGAATATATATGGGATGGTAAGATCCATCCCGTGCGGCTCCAAAAAAAAAAAAAAAAAACCAAGGACGGTAAGCTCCATCCCGTCCGGACAAAAAAAAATAAAAAACTTTTAGATGGTCCATTCTGTCATAAGCTGAAATGTACGTTTTATAATCAGGTACAAGGTAAGCTCCATCCTGTCATACCTGAATAAATTTATTAAATAAAACAGGGACGGTGAAGTAGGAGCGGAGGGAAGAACGAGTCTAGTCAACTGAGGTAACTGAGGTATCGAAGTAGGAGCGGAGACTTAGAAGTGAGAATGGCAAGTGGACTACTCAGCTTTTATTAAAGAAAGAAGAAAGAAATAACAGAGTCAGTCCGTGATTTTTTTTCCGCTTTTGAGACGGACAGAACTATCTACACCGTCCGAGTTTTTTTTTTTTGGTGGTCGGACGGGAACGAATTTACCGTCTCTAGCTTTTTTCTGTTTAATTAATTTGATTATCGGTAGAGGGAGTTTATTAGTGGGACGTGTTAAAATGTCCCATCCCACGGGACGGAATAAACAATCTCGTTTTAACTAGATTTTAAATTTTCAGCAAAACAATCCCGTTTGGCGATATTTTTTTATTTTTTTCGATTAATGAAAAAATCGGCCGCAATTCCATAATCTTGGCTCTCGAAACAGCGGAAAAGACTCGGTGAAGAGAGATCCAGAGATCGCGCGCAGTCCGGCAGTTGATATACTGGCCAAGAATAGTATCATAAATAGAGGATCGCAACCAGCCAAGAAGAAGCTGATCTTGCTTCAGCCAGGTAGAATAGACAGGATTGAGGCGAGAGACACCATCAAGAGAAAGAAACTGAGACGGTGGAGTAATGGCCTCATCGAGATGGTGAAACAAACCAAATCCAATGATGATCGGTTCAACCTGCGACCTCCAGGTAAGAAAATTAGATCGATCGAGTTTCATTGAGACTGGAATGGAAATGTGAATCACAGACTCAGTGATAATTGGAGGCGGGGAGTCTTGTGAGACAGCCTGAGATGCGGTCTAAGAGATGGATTCCGCCATGATTAGGTACTGGTACAAGAAAATTTCTTGATTTCAGAGTTAATTTGTTTTGGGAGATAAGAGATGCTCTGCTACCATCATAAGTACAGAGAATAGAGACAGATTTCTGAATGAATCTTGTATATTTATCTCAATTGTATTCTTACATGTACATGTGTATTTATAGACAAATGAGATACACAGAGAAACATAGCTGGTGCTCAATCTAATACAGTTGTAACTAACTTTGCCTAACCGACATTCAGTTACAAAACTAACTACAAATCTTCTTCTGTTAATCACTCGGTCAACTCCTGTTGTTTGACTGCATCCAATACCGACAGAGGAGACGAATTGCCAAATGACAAACGACACTGTCCTTTGCTTGCTTTGCAATCCGAGCAAGAGATGCGATTGAAGCGATGAGATAGACCGACTTATTTCGTTGCTGATGATAAATTAACGGAAGCTCTAATGGAGAGGAGAAGAAGGAAAAAAGGAAGAAGGGTAAAATGAGAATTTATATAAAGTTAATGTTAAATATGATGGATTGGATAAATATGTAAGTTTTTACAGTTTTACAGAATAAATATGTAATTACTGATTTTGGAAAGGGAAATATTTAATATTCAAAACTTTTGAGGGGAATAGGGGATACATGAAATTCCCCCATATTATATCAGCGAAACAAACAAAATTTAAGGAGGCTACTCCATACTTTGGACGCAAACACCCACAAATTCCAGATGCTAAATAAAATACAAAAAAAATATATCCATTCCGCCAGACTCAATCTAGCAGCTGAATAATCAATTAATCTAATTAACGCATCTTCCTTCCATGAGGATGATCCCTTGACATTAATCTACCACTGCTACATTTAAGTCCACGAGGAGGATCTCTTTATAACAGGTTTTATAGCCCGATCTTCTTCTAGCGCAATCATTCCGAGATTTGACGGGTCTTCGAGCATCATCTTAGCCACCAAATAACCGGCAACAGACCATGTCTGATATTTGCGTGACTGCTTGCCGATGTACCGACCAAGTTTGCCATCATAGTATTCGGGCCAGCCATCTTTCAGCAGCCTTTTCTCTGCCAGGTCTATTGCTTTTTTGGCAATATGTGGTCTACCCGTCTTGATGCAAGCAGCCGTCAGCAGCCATAAAAGGACTGCATTGAAAAAAAGAATTATGGTAAATTTCAGATTTGTTCAGACCTTTATAAGATATCTGTTAACACACTAAGTCTCTAATAGGTCACAAACCTATAAATTTCTTTTGAAGAAGGTAGAATAAATGGGTTGAACTGAGTAAACACATAATAGTAAGGGCACTAATATCATTGGAACTTTTCGAAAGAGCAGGAAGTTGGTCCTTTACCCCGACATACAATTCAAGCAAAAAGGAGCACACAACATTCCACAAGAAAACAATATAATGTCGTACCCCGTCGATACTTGATACTAACCTGGCCACGATCCTCCGTTGTGGTAACTCCATCGAGTATTTTTGGGGTCACAACCAGTTACAGTCTTCCATTCGTGTCCATCAATTGCTGGGAAACATGCTTTAAGTGGCATCTCTCCCACAAGCTCCTCCCACCTCTCCTCGATCAGATCCATTATTGCGAGACTTTGTTCAGGAGTAGCGAGAGAAGCCAAAATTGCAACACAGTTTCCCAAAGCAAACCACCTAAAATCCATGCGTGATGGGCTGACATTCCCTATGAAATAACCGCCTCGGTTTGGCATGAAATCAAAAAGCCAGTCAGGGATTGAATCGGGGATGACATTGAATTTGTTAACTGCAGTGTGCGAGTATTCCTCCGTCTTGTACCGGTAGATCACATTGAGTTGTTGGAAATCAAGCCAAAAATAACTGCGCATATGGTAGCTCAAGGCATGCAAACGGGTTACGATACGTTCCAGCAACTCCTTGCCTTCTCCTTCTGGTTTAAGCATCACCAATGCACAACGGAGTGCCATAAAGAAAAGGGATTGAATTTCTATGGGATACCCATAAATGCCCTGCATGCGAAATAAGTTTCATGTAAGAAGGATAAAGTATGACAAAGAACTTATGAATGCACAGAGGATTATAATTGTACTCTTCCCGATACCACACACTGAACTGGCCAAAACTGCAAATAATGACTAGGCAGTATTTATGATAATAGTAGTAACACTGGATGTATTTTGGTTTTTGTAGTAGAAAGAAAAAATTTCAAAAAAGAATAATGATTATTTAAGTAGATATTTAATTGTTATTCTGATCCACAGGTTAACTTCCACTTTTAAAAAAAAGCATAAAAAAATACCACAATATGCTGAGAGGATAAAAAAATTATTGTGCTGATAATACCATGCGGCGATCAATCATGCAACAACCATCAGTGCACAGCAAGGTTGGAAAAGTATCAAACCCCTCAGACAAACAAAGTGATAGTACAAGCTGCATCCCCCTCTGGCAATCTGGCGTCTCTGACAAGGTCGAATCACCCGTTGATCTTGTTAAGAGAAAAAGGAAAATAATAATAAAAATATACTTTTCCTAACAACAAAATTATATTAATTGATAATAGACAGCAGAGTAAGAGGTTGTGAGCTAAGTTCAAATTACCTATGCTTTTGATATTCATTTAGTTTTAGTTTTCAAAATTCTTGCACATGATTGATCTGCATACCTACCACCAATAAGCAAGAAATTTACTAGAATAATATTGTAAGCCATACAATCAGATTTCCATAGCAGCCTATAGCAGAGTGCAGATTTAAATCTGGCATTGTTTATATGATAATTTTGTTTTCTCTCTTAACAAAATTCTCGTAACAAATATGCACGACTACAAATCACACCACGTAGCTCTAGTAATGAAGTCTCTGTTTCTTATCTACTTGATCTTTGATTGAGCAGAGATCCCAAGACCTCTTCAAATATCTAAGGCCCCATTATTCATTAATTTACTTATTAATTTTATAATTTTCTATCATTAATATTCTTGTGCATAATATAGTTCTGAACAAAAAGACACACACAAGGGGGTGCATGTTAAAGAGAACAAAGAACAATTTTCTTCTGCCAAACTGCGAATAAAAAGGAAAGTTGCCTAACAGACCTTGTGTAAGCACGCAGGAGGATAATCCACCAAAAACCCGAGTCGACCGGTGCAACCCTGCCAATTGCACTCTCTCCGAAATCAGCCAAGATGGTGTCAGTCTTTCTGTTCGAGTCATGCAACACCTTGAAACTAGCTGGCATCACCCCTTCTCCAAGCTTGAACCGGTCGATTTTCTTCTCCCAGCTTTGCAGCTGGAGTGTTTTCAGGAGGAAGTTTTTGACAATGTCATACTCTCCATTCATTAAAAAGGCCAGAGCACTCGGGACGAAGTCACGCACAAATACCTGATTTGATTTCAATTTTTAATTATATATGTGAGTGTTGCTTTTTTTTTTCAATCTGAAAGGACATCGGTTCATATTTAAGTGTAGACAATCAGAAGAACGAAGTCTTTGACTGCTACTGGTACTCGATGATGCCGACTGGACCACTTTTGCTTGTTTGGTTTCATTTCGTACATAGATGCATTTGAATCATTGGGGCTTAAACATTACATTTTAGCTAATAATCAGAAAACAAGGGAAGGCGGATGCTGTAACAGCACAACGTGACCAGTACAGAAAATCCCAAATTGGAAGCGAGGATTGTGGCCAGAAATTCCGGACCATACTTCCCTCTATATTAATATGCTTCATTGCCAACTCTGAAATCAATTGCGTCATCTTACCACATTACCATACCAGTAAGCTTGATATATTGACCAACAGTAAATGCTGAATTATACCTGATCATAATTAAGTGCTTCCTCTGTTGCAGTATCGCATGCTGCAACTGTACCAACAGGCTGGCCCCGAAAGTAGACCATAGATTTCCTCAGTAACTCCCAGGCAGCAACCACCGTTGGATGTGGCTCAAACACGTTATCTGAAATTGAACGCGGGGTATCAAACCCGGCCCTATGCCCGAGACCACCCATTGGCGACATGCTCTCGTGACTATCAACCTGTCGAAGGTTTCCTGAAATAGAACAATCGTCAAGGGATATCTTTCTTTCGATATTTAGCCGTGGGGTTCTGCTGAGATGTGAGAAGTAGAAGTCGTCGAGCTCTGTGATGGAGAAGAGGGACGATGGAGTTTTTTTCATCTCAGAATCCATTTTATCTGAAGATGGACTTCTCTTTATACCATTTTCCATTTTTGCCCAATTTTGCTGATCTGTTTTGGATGGATGGAAAATTTTGGTTAGACCAAATATATTAAGGTGTGGATATAAGGGATGAGCAGATAACTTCGAAATGAATTAGTGGTTTAGTTGTAAATTACATATTAAAAAAATCTGACAAAGAAGAGCTTAAAAATGGTGAAGCATATACCTATAGAAAGTCGTGAATATCGACATTATCTTTTCTCACAAATATCCAAATGACATTTTATTTTCTTGCAGCAATGGTTTAATTAGAAGTTGTGGATTATAAAAGGGAATAAATTAGTGTTCACAAGAAAAACAGAGGAGTACCGCTAATATGAAACAAAAAGATAAAAATGGAATGATTAAACAGAAAATTAACTATTAAATTCCCAAAAGAAAAGAAAGACAAGCAGCTTCCTTTTATCAAACAAAATAATTAATCAAAATGACAACAAAACCTTTGAAGATTTGGAGCTGAATCACGATGAAATTCTCCTGTCAATGACTTGGTGTGGATCCCCAGAGAAGGTTGTGGGGGAGGAGGATGGATAAATACGATATACCAAAATAAAAGGGCAAAGGCGAAAAAAGGAAGCATGGGAAGCAAAGAAAAACTATTTATAGGGAACAAAGCAAGGGTTGGGAGAAGAGAGAGGGAAGCGGAGCAAACTTTTATTTTTATTTAGCAATTCATGAAAAGAAATTTCATATCACACTGAGATACAGGAGAGAGGAGAGGTTTGCCAATCTGAGTACATAGTGCCGCGCTCATTTTAGTTTTTGGTCCACCTTTTACAAAATTGTCCATTTTGTTGTAGAAAATTGAAAAGTGTCTCAGTTAACAGGAAAAACTTAAATTTATGCATAAAAGCAAAATAAAACATCATGCACATAACATAACTACATGATCTTTATTTTTGTGCACACACAAAAAAAAAAGGTGAGTTGTATCCTAAATGCCCTGGAAAGGCTGGAATGGAGTATGGCATGTTTTTGAATTAATAAATGAGAAACAAGGGACATGGATGGACGCTTAACTTTGCTATGAAAGCAGAGGGGTCTAATGGGCATCTAAGCCATTCGATTAGTATATTAAAATCACAGTCCGTTAATTAATAATTCCACCTGCTAAAGGACGACTTGGATGTTCATTTAATAAGTATAAACTCTTCTGTATCCCCTAAATTTTCACTGTGGTGGAGGATTTTCTAGTAGAACATGGGCACTTGTATCAAGTGTGTGTGGCAACTCATCCAACTAATGGAGGTTGTTATTAAGCGAACACTTTATTTCTCCTAGATCCTAGAATTGTTATACTTCTTATCTTACTAATTTTGTTACTTGAGCTTTAGCATTTTTTCCTGATTGTTTAAAAAAGTAAACTATTAGTGCGCTCACAAAATTATTGAACTAGCAACTTTAAAACAGTAACACTCCAGTGTTTATAAGCTCACCAGATGAGCATGTGAGCGTAGCTGATATATATAGGGAAGTTAAATGGAAAAGAAAGATGACATATCCATAATTCTTTTTCTGCTTTGTAAATTTACACATTTATCACACAGCGAAATTTAGAAATATGAATTATTAAACCAAATGGGAGTATATGTACAACAAGACGACTCGAACTTTGTTAAACGATATAGAAAAAAATGACCAAGCAAGAGACCCAACTCCCTACTCGGAAGTGATCCAGGAAATGAGCTGCACAAGCTCTCAAGAGGGTTTCCTTAACCTAGAAAGTATCTGAAAGTTGTCTTCTAGAAAAGAGTGACAAAATTTAAAGTTTCTGCAAAAATAACATCATATATAACAAATTAATAATGCTTAATTCTACAACCTCTACATACTAGCAATGACAAAAAAGGGCAAGGCATATATATTTTGACAACCGAACTCATTTGGCAACCACAACAATCGACAAAAAAGAATATTAAAATAAAAAAGTAACATTTGTTGATATGTTCTCTATAGTTTAAATAAGTTGTTTATCAAATTTGATGTAATTTGAGAATTATTTGGTCATGGATCAAGTGCCAATAAAATTTAACCTTTAATGTTTCTAACAACTCGACGGATGATCAATCAATTTTCAAAATTCACCAGATTTCATAAACAATCTAGCTTAACTATACAGAAGATGTAATATACTTTTCTTGTTTTGATAACTGTTTGATCACTTGTCACGGTTGTCAAATAATTTTGTTATCAATATAATCCATCCCAACAAAAAATAGGAAAAATTAAACAGAGCATACCATTATGCAAAGATGTACAATTGGAGAGAAAAACATCAAACTAATGTAATTTCACTGCTATCCCTTGACCTGTATAACCTTATTCCCAGAATAAAGAACGTATAGCGCCATGACTCCAGGATCAGCAAACCCTGCCTACAAGTGCAACAAAAAATTCAGATATATATACCAAAAAATAAATGAAATTCAGAAAATAAATGAAATCCTACATGCCTTTCTTTTTGATAATTTTTATTCAGCAGAAAGCCTGATAATCAACACTTGATAGCTTATTAAATGGTAGATTACCCATAAGGCAAGAGATTTGCAACAAAACAGAAATAATATTAAGAATGATATAAAATAAAAAACATGTCAGCTAAGCCCTTGAGAAAATGATTGGTTAACAGCTTAGTGTTAACAATATCTATTACCATCTTATTTTAATCGAGGAGCATAAGGAGCAGGACATGGCAAGACACTATGGTCAGGCAAGTCATTTATAAATTCATTTGTAGCTCTAAGACAAGCATGCAACATTTTCTTCTCTAACATAACAAGCTTAGTCGCCACCCGCCTCTTTGGATCCAAATTATCATCAACCAACTGAAAATAAAATATAAGAACTTAGTAGGGAAACAACAAAAAACTCGAATACCATACTGGTATATTAGCTGCCTGGACATCCACATATCATCACCATGTAACCTAGTTAATTCAAACCCTAATGAAATCAACTCACATTAATTAACAAAGCTCTTATTCACCCTCTATTGTGCAAGTTAAGCACAAGCAAACCAAAAGAAGAAACAAGTGGAAAATTTAGAACAGGAAAATACTGGCAAGTATATACTGATTAAATATGGTATCCTAGTCCAATGTTTGTAATCCTGGGATCACAAACAAGAATCTATTTCAACAATATAACTCCCAAGAAGATATTTCATTGCTTACCAAGTCTTCATCCTCTTTTAATGATGTTGGATAACCAGCCAAGCAAGATTCAAAATAGCCAATAAGTTGGTCTAGAACTGCTCGTTCCATACACGGACTCACCTAAAATCAAATTTGAAAAGATATTTGAGCAAGTTTTGATACCTCCCAAGTTAAGGGCTTTTACTAATTGCACCCATATTGCACAGCAATTGCAAAGTACACCCAGCATTATCACTTCTCAAACCAATATCAAACATTTTTTGGGCTATTGAAAATAGCAACAAAAACTGCCAGGACAGATGTTGAGTCAAGCATAAAGGACCTGATAGTAACAAGATTTGTCAGAAATATGCTTCATACTAGTTCAAGAGAACTTACACTGACATAACATGTGTATTTTGCTTCAAAATATATCTACAACTAAATGCTATTTACAACTGCATCTGGGGGGACAATTGAAACATCAAGAAAATTTATTTTACTGCAACTGTAGGTGCAATTTGCCTAAAAGGTCCTACAATAAAGTAAAACAATAAATGAGAACAAAAATGAAAAATGTACCCCAATTTCTGGAATAAGACAACTAAAATGTATCTAGGTTGCCATTGTTGATACTAGTTAAGCTGCACAAATTTGGGCAATTTTTCAGGAACAACATTTAGCAGGTAAAAAAATAAAGCCTCTGATGTACTTACAGGACAGGTGGCACCTTGAGAAGAAATGACAGAATTCATTTCAGCTGAATCTGATATATACCCCAGTCGTATATAAGGTAGCATTTCCAATATAGCTTCTTTTTCTCTTCCCACGTGTACCTAAGAAGAAACAGATATAGAGAAGTCAACTTTTAGTTGTGCAAATTATTTTCTAAAGAAACATAAAGAGTTGAATTTTGTACCTGAAAGGTTTGCACAGAAAGCTTTCCATTTCTCTGAGCAATCATCCTCTTTTCTTGATATTGAGGATCTTCTGTATTTAGAGATGCCTACATAAACAGATACAATTTTAATTATACGTTAAATACATCTACTATATTTGGCTCCAATAAAAATGGTGATTATGCATTTATCCATCAGAAAATGTAAGTCCCAAATTGTGGCTTCTAGAGGATGTGTTAGTCCAACTTTATTTTCAAAGGCCAAAAAAAGAGGGAAAAAAAAAACAAACAAAAAATGCATAATCAATCTTTTACCTCAATAATGAGACGGTCATATGAATTATCTTCATCAACAAAACCGTAATTGATAAGTAGCCTTGAATTTGGCTGTGGTCCACACCTGCACTTTTCCATTTAAATATTTTTAACATTCAAAATTTCATTGAAGAAGTGAGTTAAAATATCACCAGAAATTGAAACAGAGTAGTCAGGTTATCATAGCCATGCTGAAACTAACTACAAATATCAAGCCATTCCTACTGGTAACTATAACTTAGGATGTTACCTCTTAAAAAAGCAAAAGAAATGGTAATATCATGGTGGTTATCAACATTTGACAAACTACAAGTATTCATGGTAATATCCATGACATCCTTATTTTCTATTTCAAGCTTCCTATATACAATTTTGCAAGAAATATATCTAAACACCAAGGACTGCAATTGCAGTAGACTTGTATTAGTGCAGATGTTTGCAGAGATGGTACCCAAATATGCTAGTTGACTACATCGTAATGCCTAATCCTAAAACAAACTGGGTAGAAAATTGAATGTGCAATTCAGATGAACCAGCATCTATGAACTTCTACACAATACAAAGGTACCGAAGCTGGAGTGCAATTCAGAACTTTCGTAAAGCTGCTACCATGGCTTTTACAGGAGTGCACCAATGATGCCCAAGCACCAGCAATATTTCATTTTCACGATTACATTATGATGCTACAATCCATTATATTCATTCAACTGTAGTTTAAATTTGAAATATGATGTATGGAAAGAAGCATGATAATTACCATACTACAATTGGTTCTCCTGCTTTATATGGACGATCAACCACCAATTGGACAGATTCAGCAGTAGCAGTTAACATAGCCTTACAGTTGCTCTTGTAAGCCAGTAAAGGTGGCCCCAACGGAACTAGGGCAAACCTCCTAGCCAGGCTGACTTTCTATTCTCAAATCAGAAATTAAGTGAAATTTTGTTAGTGATACATTGAATAAAAAACATCCAACCCACTTCCTGGGAAATAAGAAGGCAGTCAATTGGCATCAAAGTTTACACGATGGATATCAGTACAAAACTATGACAAAAAAAAACATCTTTATTCTTTTTTTTATATTATTTTTTGGGTATCTAATTATGATATTGAGAATGAATTAATACTTATTAGCTGAAATCAGGTCAATTTAAAGAATCTAATGATAACTGCACAACGTGGTTATACTGACACCAAATCAAAGCTTGTGGTATAAATTATCCTTATTACACAAATGAAAAAAAATTTCTAGCCATAATCGGCATTGGTTTGGGTTTTCTGGTATCTATACCTGTATGTTAGGACCTTACAATACAGAAATGAACTGCTACCTGCAAATGTACAACACAGGATTGAACAGCAACAAAAGCCTGCTTGAATATTTCAAATGGAAACGCCTCGGTAGGAATATCGTAAGGGTATTGCTGTGGTCAGTGAAAAGAAAAAAGCAAATTATAAGGGAATGAAGGTAAAGGCACATACAAATTTAACATATTTTTACAGACTAAGGGGAAAAAAATACACCTTGAAAAGAGAGCCTGCCATGAACCACACTGTATCAAGCTCATCGTACTCTCTCTTGATTCCTTCATCCCTTACAAGCACTTCGGCCTAAAGCCAATTTTAGTTACATAGTTAGACATTTACAACAGTCAAACACCAGTAAAATTATTAAATCAATCAAACAAGAGTTGATATGCTGAGATAGACTAAGTGCAGATAAACAATATATCAAGCTTAAGGCATAGTTATAAGCAAAAATAATAAAAAAAAACTATATATTACCCTAGTAGGGCTCCCGTCTAGGTACGCAAGTTCAGATTCAGACCACAAAAGTGGTGATTCAACTGCTAATTGCCCCCTTCCACGCTGCCGATCCAGCTCCTTAATAAAAGGGTACCAGAACGATTTCTTCCCTTGTTTTTTCTCATACATAAGGTAAAGTGCCAGACAAGCCAACTCTGACAGCTTATTTGTTGTTAGTAGTTCAGCTACACCAAATATTAGATAAAAGGAAGGTGATGACAATTGATAACCTTTTTTTTTTTTTGGAAGAAAGGCTAATTGATAACTTGATATAAACTATATCTAACTTAACAAAGTGAAAACGAATACAAGTGAAATGAAGAATGGTGAAACCATATTAGTGACGAGAGCATCAACTCCAAGTTCTTATCATGTGTGAATTGACAACAAAAATAAAAATTCCATGCCACTGATATGTGCCTGTGCCACTACTGTCATCAAGAAGTTCAAGCCCCGAAACACAAACCAAAAGTCATCCCAGTAAAAATGAAAGAAAACACAAAAAAGGAGAGACCATTACCATAAGGCTATAATTTTCTTTACTAACTTTTTCACCTAATTATTTATGTTTCATAAAAAAGGATAAAAACAATACTTGAAAAATTCAGGATAGTTCAGAAAGAAAATTTTGGTGAAAATTTATTACCTACGGTCTCATTTCCCAGTACCCTATCCAGTGTCACCACCAATGAATTAGGGACACAGAATGCCACATCTCCAGCCTGAAATTAAAATCAAAATTCGCTCCAACTTAACATGCATTCTCAAGCGCACCTGTTTGTTCTCCTCCAATTTCTTAACAAAGCTCAAAAGGTACACAATAAGCCAAACTAAAAAACAGAAAAGAATTACAGACCTTAAGTTCCTCCCTGGCAATAACATATCGAATTGAACAGTTCCCATCCTTACAGTCTTTCTCCTTCAGTTCCACCTTACACGGTGGCAACCCGTTTAGGTGCAACCATGAAGTTAGATCCAAATTGTCACTCAAATGCGAGTTCCCTTCTTCCCTCTGCGACCCCGCAACTAAAGCTTCAGCGCGGCAGCCCAAGAAGAGGCCACGACGACGATTCGAACTGGACTGAAAGGGGAAGATGGGTCTTGAGATGTGGGAGAATGGGGAAAGACGCGGCTGAGAAGGAGAGGGCACGGAGGTGGATAGGGGGGGGCTGAGAAGTGGAGCTAAGTCCATTAGCAACTGATGGGGAGGGAATCCAGGAGCTAGGGTTTAATGGGTAAGACGGAGATAGACAGAGACTTGAGGAAATTTGGATGGAGAGTGCGAGCGACGGTTTTTTTTTTTCTTTTTCTTTTTCTTTTTTGCATAAATGACCTGGCACTAACATTCCATTTAGGACTTTGGCAAAATTGTTCAAACTCATAACTCGCTCATGTACAGTTCGTTTTAACTCGCTCATTCAGTTCTAACTCGAGTTGGCTGACTTGTTTAATAAATGAGTTGAGTTTGAACTTACCCCAACTCGTTCATTTATAACTCGAGTTACATAGCATTGGTCACAATAAATCTCAGAAACCCAGACCCTTCTAAATAACTAAACCCAATTGCTGGTGCTTATGTACTATTGTTGTATGAAAAATTATTGGATACTTTTAAATTATTTTACTAGTAGTATATAATTAACTAGTTAAACGAGTTGTGAATCAACTCGAGTTGATAACGAGCTGAGTTCAAGTTTGCTCTACAACTCTTTATTACCATCTCAACTCGAGTTGACTCGCTCATTTATTTAATGAGTGAAGCACGAGTTGGAAGTAACTCACTCAAACTCAGCTCATTTACAGCGCTAGTTCCATTGGCCAGGTCTTTTTACAGTGAAACAACCGAAGGACAAGAACATCAATTTCGTCTCTCTTCAAAATATTTTGTAATTCGGAGTGTAAACTTTACCCGATTCTCTTTTTCATGCATGCCCCCTCTCGTTGCACATTTCCTCCATAAAAACCTAAATCCCTCCTTTCCTCGGGTCCAGATTCCCTAAAGTAACTCAATTTTTGGATTTTGAATCGAGACCGTCCAATTCGAATTTGTTGCTCGAAATCGTCTCAGAATTTGAATTCGTCGTTGGAATATGTGCGCTCACTTCAGGGATGGATTTTCGCGGATTCAAATTAGACGGTCTCGATCCAAAACCCAAATATTGAATTCACTGGATCCGAATTTGTTTTCCTCCATCCCTCTACTCCTAAGTCCTAAATCTCTATCTTATCCTCAGATCCACATTATTATCGGATCCAACAATTTACAAAGTAAAAGTTCAATGGTTCAATTTTGTAAAATACTTAATAAATAGAAAAAAAATATAAAATTTAACCTTCAAGTACATTTTAATATAGAGATCATGCTGGACAGTTTAGATCGACTGTTTGAACTTTAAAAAATAATGTTGTAAGATGTTATAATTATAGAAGAGTGAGGCTACGGTGCTATGCATAGCACGGATTGAGTCGTAGCACGGCTACGTCTCAATATTTGAGTTTTCAAAATCCTAACGGTCGATCCGAACCATTCAACATGATTATAAAATGAATATGTACTTGCAAACCAAATTCTACATTTTTTCGAATTTTTTTACTATTTTTTTAGATAGGAAGAAAATCACTGTTTTTGGATGGTCCAGAATTTTCAGATCAAGTGATTTTCTACCTATCTAAAAAAATAGTAAAAAAATTCGAAAAAATGTAAAATTTGGTTTGCAAGTACATATTCATTTTATAATCATGTTGAACGGTTCGGATCGACCGTTAGAATTTTGGAAACTCAAATATTGAGCCGTAGCACGGACCAAACTGTGCTATGCATAGTACCGTAGCCTCACTCGTTATAGAATATTGTAAGTGAATTTATTTTCTTTAATGTCGATAAATATAACAACATATAGGTATAAATACTTGCAAGTTGACAGAAAAGTCAACATTATCAGCATATAAGCTAAGTCAACATTTTTAGTCAACATTTTTCAGTTGACAGTTTTTAGTGGTCCCCTAATACAAGGTCGACGCGAGGAATATAGATAAATGGTGCGGGTACGATTCTTGAGAGAATTTATTTATCATAGACATAGTTCAGTTCATAGATATAAAAACTTGTGTTCTTTAGTCTACATACTACAGAATGAGACTATTAATATTTTGTAAAAACAAAATTACAATGTGGAATGGTTATGGTTCCCACAAGCAATTATGACAGTTTAGGTGCGGATACGATGCATATACTCAAGTGCAGATACTTATTTCAGCTCCAATTTTATTGTTTTCCTTTTTATTGGAAAAGGCTTTGACATTTCATATGCTATGTTACCTATTATGAATATAAAAATAATTTATTTTAATTAAATATGAGGTTGAGTCATATATCAATAGGAGATATTCGATCAAGATTTCAGACTTGTGATCTTCGATATGAAAAATACTATCTTAATTACTAGATTAAAAACGGATTATCAAATATAAAACAATATATATACGAATTTATAAATAATTTAGTAATTTACACATTATATGTTATCTAAAAGTGCTTAATTTTATTATATTTGCTTCTTCTTCTTTTTTTTTAGCGTGATATCGTAACTTGTCGAAATTCGTATTCATCATATTCGGCTTGTATATTGATGCGGATATAATTATGAACTTTGCCATCTTTTAATATCCGTATTAATTAAAAGAAAAAGAACGAATATTATTTTAGAATCATCTACTTTATCTTCCGTTTTCATCATATATGTATTTATTTGCTGGGGACAAATTTTTGAGCTCAGGTTCAGTACACACTTATTAAAGTAAGGGCACACTGCAATTAATAATAATATTATTTTGATCTCTACAACAACTCCGGATCTTATTAACAACTCCAGATCTTATTCATAAATAGGATTATGACTCATCTTATATTTCTTCATCATGACCCAACCAATAATGCAATAATTAATTAATAATTACTTGATTGCTTAGAAAATTAAATAAACAAATTGATAAATTATTATGTACAAATTGGATGCACATCTAGAAAAGTTAGAATAACCAAGTCCCAATTTATTTTTCTAGAATAGTCAAATTCCACTTTTTTTAAGAAATAGTCAAATTCCAATAATACAAAAATTGAGATTCTCTATTATAACTATTCAAATTCAATCAAACATAAAACAAGTTATTCCAAATAACCTAATCTAAAAATAACATATTCTCACTCCATCCAAACAATTATTGGTTAGAAGCTCCGGCTCCATGCAATCCTTCCCTGATCATTGGCCCCTTTCATCTCAAAGTCTCCCCAGATCTAGAAAAATTACTAGGCAGGAATCAAGGGAAAAAAGGACGCTTATCAATTGATTCTGCCTGTGTATATATGATCTGATCATAATGGTTTAAAATAAATTGAGATTTAATTTGAGAAGTGTGCGAGTGTGGTAGATATATGCGTCCATCGGATTTTACGACAATGACAATGATATTGATGATGATATACAGTATATATTCTCAAATCTCAATAGTAACTTGGTCATGATTTATTAAAAGAATTACGATAAGACCGCATGCATTATAATTGAGAGAGAAAAAATAATACCTCTTGATTTGCTAAGGATGATGGATGGATTATTGGATGGTAGGCATTTGCTTTCGGGTACCTCGGGCTGGGCAGGGCAAAATCCGGGACGGGTAGCGGGCACAACGGGTACTCGGGTACAACGGGCACGGATAGACGGGTTTTTTTTTGAAAAAGTCTGTCCTGCCCGTTTCAAACCCGTGCCCGTCTCGGGTAGACGGGTAGACGGTTTTTTTTTTTTCTTTTCTGTTTCTGCCAAAAATTTCTGTTTTGTTTTCTGGTTTTTTTTTCTTACTTTTTTAACAGTGTCGTACGAATATTATTACGTCACGTGTTTATAATTCGACTTTTAAAATCTGAATAGTTCAATATCAAATATTGTATATATATATACATAAAATTATCAAGTCACATCTTTATAATTCCTAAATAAATAAAATTTGTAACTTATATATAAAAATTATTTGTGCGAAAATTTGTATATTTATTCGGCTAAGTACAAGTCTAATTATTTATTTCTTTACACGAGTAATTTTATTTTATTTTCAAACTCTCATTCTAATTATATAGTTTCATAATTTATTTATATCTCGAAATTTGTAGTTTACATTTTAAATTGATAATATATTTTGTAAACGTTCAATTTAAATTGATAATATATTTTCTAAACGTTCATTTATTTTTAATAGGTTAAATAAAATATAAATAAAAAATATCTTAAATCAATTACTTTAAAACAATAAAACCTATTCAAAAAATTTCTTAAATCAATTACTTTAAAAATAAATATGGATTATTTTAAAACAATAGATTAAAAAATAAAAGTTACCATCCTCCTTTATTCCGGGCTTGGGACCGGCTATGTAAAATAACATAGGCGGAGTTCTAACTTTTTTTTTTGTTAGTAATTCTTCTTTAAAATGAATAATTTAAGAACTAATTGAAACGTTTAGAAATTATAATTTAAAAAATAACCATAGAGATTAAAAGAGGTTAGAAATGTATACCGACACTACCTATCTAGTAGTTTGGATTCATATACCATTGTTCGCTCTCTTCCGCACCGTCTGAATCTGAATTAGCCGCGGGCCGCGGCTCGGTACCGCTTTCTTCAGTGTCGACTCCGGATGATGATTCTTGATGATCTCGATGTTGGTTGCGCTCATCAGCATCAATCCAATCTTTCAAGCACACAAGTCTCTCAAAAACATGTGCACCCAACTTACTGCGTTTGTCGGAGAGGATCATGTTCGTCGAACTAAAACAACTTTCGGAAGGGACGGTTGACACGAGTACGTCAAATACGTCGCGGGCCATCATCGCCAGTGTTGGATAGTTTCTTTGATTCCTCTTCCACCACGTCATGATGTCAAATTCATCTTCTCTTTTGTTTACCCCCGTAAAATAGCTCACTAACTCGTTTGTGGATGTGTGCGGTTGGATCTCCGATTGGAAATCTGCTAACAATCCACCACTGCTAGTGCTCCTGGAAGTGGAACTATTAAAAAATTAAAAAAATTAGTGGACAAATAATGTAGATATTACAAATAATAAAGATTAAAAACACATGTATATTTATATTGTTACCTAGGGGCGGCACGGGACGAAGACGGGTTTTGGTTGTCACTCATTCTTGAGTTGTATATGTTAAACATCTCATCGAACTTCGAAGTCACGAATGCCTCCACCCCGGTGTTGTCTAAATGTAGATTCTCTTTGTACGCTGCAACTATTTTGACCGTGAAATACTTCTTGTATGCCGGGTTGAGGCAGCCTGCGATAATGGCCAGGAGGGGTACATCGTCCCAATATTTTAGAAATTTTTCTTTCATGGCATCTACGATCGGTGTGAGAGTGGAGTACTTGCTTTCAGCTTGTTCCAATTCACGGTACACCTTGGAGATGTTATAGAGATGTTTGATCAACTCAAATGCCGTCGGTGAGTACGAGCAGGATAATTGGACGGTTGCATTAAAAAAGGTTCGTAAGAAATTACTCAGGGTTTGTAGTTGCTCCCATTCTTCGAGGCTGGGCTCCAATGCCATTCCCTCGGAGGTGGAGCCTCTTAAAAACTCTCCTATGACGGCTTTGTAAGGAAGGCATCGGTTCAGAAACCTATAGGTAGAGTTCCAACGGGTATCTATATCCCAATGAACTTTCAACTTGCTCAATCCATAGTTGACGCACATCAAACCAAACCGTTGTTTTCTTTCTTGGTTTGAAACAATGTGGGGCAGACAATCCTTTAATTTATTGATCAAATCTTTTACGGCTTCTGTTTTAAGGCCCGTCTTCACGACGAGGTTAAGTATGTGGCAAGCACACTTTTGGTGAAACATTGCACCATTCATAATCGGGTTTAGTGACCGTTTAAAAATCTCAATGGAAGCTACGTTGTTACTAGCATTATTGAATGAAATAGAAAAAATCTTGTTATCCCTATCTCTCTTAAGGTTATACTCTTGTAACACCTCAATAATGGATTTGAAAATTACATGTGCTGAGTGCGGGGAATCTAACACACGAAAACTTAATATCCTTTTTTGTAATACCCACTGATCATCGATCCAATGGCCGGTAACACAAGAGTACCCAAGGCCATGTTTACCGGCAGTCCATATATCGGAGGTAATTGAGACCTTATTTTGTTGGTATGCAAATATAGCTCGGAGCTCATCTTTTGTTTTGGTAAACTGGTTTTTAATTTCACCAACCATCTTTCTATGATGGATCCTCTTGTACATTGGTTGAGCACACCCCCGAATGACTAACCGGGCAAAACTCATGCAACCACCCATACTTATTGGTTGTTCTTTGTGGGTAATGTACCGGGCCAGTTCACTAAGCATTCTTGATTCATCGTATTTTGGGTTGGTTCTGGTACCATCCGGGTTCATAAGGGTTTGGATTTGTCTCGGTCCAACATTTTCACTTGGAACATCACCCTTCTTTTGGTGCATTTCGACATGTCTTTTAAAGCTGGTCATACCACTACTTTGTTTATACACAAAAAACGGTTTCTTGCAATTTTTTACCTTACATTCAAGGGTTTGCATGTGGCCATTCTCATCTGTGGTCACCTTGTACCATTTGACCCACGGCTGATTGTATTCAGGAACTCTTCTAGTCTTCTTTACTACTTGTTGTTCTGGGAGGACACTTGTCGGAGGAAGGATTGGTTCTTCTTCAATTTCAGTGACAATTCTCAACGGAGTACCTTCTATAGGAGGGGTGACTTGACTCGATGCTACAGAAGAAGTGCCTCCATATGCATATGGTGGTGTCGGTTGATGTGTTTCTTGTGGAATATACATGTTTGGATCGTTTGGGGGGGTTGTTGATAATTTAAATCTAGCGTTTGATCCCTTCTTTGATAATTTTGCGGATAATTTTGCGGATAATTAGGTGGTGGCATAGGTGGAGGTGGGCCAAAAATTTCTTGTGACATTCTCGCACCAAAATCTAATTCCTCATCGTGATTAGGAGATGTCATCTTTTAAACCTATTCAAAAAAATAAATGTAAATTACTTCACATATTCAAAAAAAACAAATCTAACATATTTTTTTAACCTATTAAAAATAAATCCGAAATTATAAACTTATTTAAATGTAAATCTAAATTCAATATAAATTAAATTAAATCTAAATTGAATATAAATTAAATTAAATCTAAATTGAATCCAAATCTAAATTAAATCTAAATTAAAGTAAATAAAAGAAAAAGAAAAAAAATAAACAATATAAATCTAAATTAAATATAATATAAATTAAATATAAATCTAATTAAATCTAAATTAAGTAAATCTAAATTAAATATAAATCTAAATTAATCTAAATTATCTAACATATTCAAAGTTTCAAACCCAATATAACCTATTCAAAACCGAATTAATATAACCTATTCATAAATAATAACCTATTTAAAAGTTAAAACCGAAATTAAATAATAAACCAACCTATTGAAAACCAATTTATAATTAAAAACATATTTATTCAAAACCTATTAGAAACCTATTTAGAATTCAAAACCGAAAATAATTAAAAACCTATTAAATCTAAATTAAATTTAAATTAAAAACCTATTAAATCTAAATTAAATCTACATTAAATTAAATCTAAAACTAAATTAAAGTAAATAAAAAAAAACCAAAACAAGGAGGCAGCAAGCCTCTGTCTCTGTGACAGAGGGATCCGAAAAAAAAAAAACTAACTCTAATTTGAACAAAAAAAATATAACTCTAATTTTAAAAAATCTGTTTCAAAAATCTATTTTAAGAAAAATATAACTCTAATTCAAATTTAACTTATTCAAAAAAATAACTCTAACAAATTTAACTTATTCAAAAATCTATTTAAAAAAATAAATACAACTTGTTCTAACTTATTTTAAAAATCTATTTTAAAAAAATAACTCTAACAAATTTAACTTATTCAAACAAATAACTCTACCAAATCCAACATATTCAAAAATAAAATATAAATCTAACTTATTTATCTAAATTAAATCTAAATTAAAAACCTATTACATCTAAATTAAATCTAAATCTAAATTAAAGTAAATAAAAAAAAAGAAAACCAAGGACAAGGAGGCAGCAAGCCTCTGTCTCTGTGACAGAGGGATCCGAAAAAAAAAAACTAACTCTAATTTGAACAAAAAAATATAACTCTAATTTTAAAAAATCTATTTCAAAAATCTATTTTAAGAAAAATATAACTCTAATTCAAATTTAACTTATTCAAAAAAATAACTCTAACAAATTTAACTTATTCAAAAATCTATTTTTAAAAAAAATAAATACAACTTGTTCTAACTTATTTTAAAAATCTATTATAAAAAAATAACTCTAACAAATTTAACTTATTCAAAAAAATAACTCTACCAAATCCAACATATTCAAAAATAAAATATAAATCTAACTTATTTATCTAACAAATCTAACATATTCAAAAAATATAAATCTAACTTATTTATCTCACATATAAAAAAATTAATCCAAAATTAAAAAATAAAATCTAACCTATTTTAAAATAAATCTAACATATTCAAATGATCAAATAACATATTCAAAATTTAAAAAATAAAATATAACATATTCAAAAAATAAAATCTAACCTATTTAAAAATAAAATATAACATATTCAAAAAATAAAATCTAACCTATTCAAAAAATTAAATCTAACCTATTAAATTTAGATCCGAATTTAAAAAATCAAATATAACCTATTTGAAAAATCTAACCTACTAAAAAAATCCAACCTATTTATAAATAAACCTAACATATTTCAAAAATTAATCTAACCTATTCAAAAATAAATCTAACATATTTTAAAATAAATCTAACCTATTCTAAAAATAAATAGAACTTATTTAAATCTAACTTACTTACAAATAAAATCTCACATATTTCAAAAATAAATCTAACCAATTTTAAAATAAATCTAACAAATTGAAAATAAATAACCTATTTAAAATAAATAACCTATTCAAAAACCGATTTCAAAATAAATATAACCAATTTTAAAATAAATATAACCTATTTAGCACAAATAAAACCTATTTAAAATAAAATTTAACTTACTTAAAAATAAAAACCAAATTAAAAATTAAATCTAACCTATTTAAGCTATTTTGAAAATAAATCTAACCTGTTTATAAATAAATCTAACCTATTTCAAAAATAAATCTAACATATTCAAAAATAAATCTAATCTATTTTGAAATAAATCAAACCAATTCTACAAAATTAACAATAAATCTAACATATTTAAGCTACTTTAAAAATTAATCTAACCTATTTATAATAAAACTAACAATAAATCTAACATATTTAAGCTACTTTAAAATTAATCTAACCTATTTATAATAAAACTAACAATAAATCTAACATATTTAAGCTATTTAAAAATTAATCTAACCTATTTATAATAAAATTAACAATAAATCTAACTTATTTAATCTATTTTAAAAATTAATCTAACCTTTGCGGGATGAAATAATCTTGCTCCACCGTATCTTGCGCCTTTGCGGGATGAAATATACTTGCTCAACCGTATCTCGCGCATTTGCGGAATAAAATAAATTTGCAACTATGTTTTTTTCTTCTAATAATTAAATTAATTTGGGAACAATAAAAAATAATGAGAGTATGAATGAGAGTATGAGAAATTGAGAATTAGATTGAGAATAATGTGAGTTTGGTGTGAAAATGAGAGAAGAATGGGGTGTATTATAGGAAAATTTTGGGGGGGAAATTCGGATTGCTACAGTAGTACAGTAACTGGAGCCGTTGGATTCAAAAAATTTCGAAAATCTACAGTGCTACAGTAACTGTCAAATCGGGTCCAGCACTCCAGGCGGGTCCAGTCACGGGTTCGGGTTCGGGTACACGGGTAAGGGTAGCGGGTAAACGGGTGCGGGTACACCCGGGCGGGTTCGGGTACACGGGTATTCGGGTTCGGGTACGGCGGGTGCGGGTACGGGTACACCCGGGTTTTTTCCAAAAATAGAGGACCTGCCCGTTTCAGACCCGTATCCGTGTACCCGTTTACCCGGGTATACCCGCGCTCGGGTACGGGTACCCCGGGCACCGGGCACGGGCGGACCGGGTTCGGGCAGCCCCCCCGGGGCAGTGTCAAACCACTATTGGATGGTATTCACTAATCTATAAAGACTCAATGTAAATAACAAACATGTGTGCACTGGCACTGCTATCTATATCATGACATTAATATCAATACCATAGCAAGTGAGCCCTGCCTGCTATGAGCCCAACAAACCTAGTTATTATAAATACCTTAATTTCCAATAGGTCCTGACGTCAGCGATGAACAGTGACTTCCCCTGTAACTGCCGTCGGATCATTCCTCAATGCATTAGATGGGTTTACCCTTACCTCATCTGCCGTCACCCACGCCTAAACACCTCACTCTGCCACGATTTTTCTGAAAAACACAAAAATCTCTCCCGATATTTCGCCGAAACCCATCACCGCCTTTCCTTGCGCCGCTCGAGCTCTTCCCTGTGGGGGCAGCTGTCAGCTCCTTTGTTTCCGCGGCTGCCACACACCCGTTTCCTGCGACGTGTTCCTCTCCCCGCTCTCAACGTTTCCTCTTCTGCGGTTCTCCTCGGTATTTCTCGCTCTTCAGATTATCGGGGTCACATTGCCATCATCCTTGCTGCTAATTTCCCCCTCTCGCTAATCTGAACACCGGCCGACCTTCTCGCTGTCAGCTAGCCTTACCGCCGCCTCTAGCTTCGGTTCTTCCCCCTTGGCTGGCATCATTCGTTTCAAGGTCATCAATTTCTACCAATTGATTTTTATTGGTATATATAAAGAAGGAATCTACTTGCTATTTCTTGACATTTTTCAAGAATCATTTTTCAGAAAACTTTGTTTTTGAATTCAAATTGCTTGATTGTGTACATATGGATCAATAAAGCTATTTTCAAAAGATCAAGCTTTATGGTCTGAAAAATTTATATGATTCACTCCGATTAGTTTTGTAACATCAATTTGTTATTTTCTTTTCATTTAAGCAAAATTTGCCTAAAGTCAGTGTCTGTACCGGTACCTGTCCTTTGGTACCGGTTTTATTTATTTTTCACTCTTGAGGTCCTGCAGCAAAATTTTCTTGCTGTGTACTCAACATTGGTTTGTCATTTCCTTTTGTATGCTGCTATACGCATTGTTCAGTACCGGAAACAAATGGAGAGCAGTTCAGTTTGGAAACAAGTACCACTTACGAATGTTGGACTAACGCCCCAGGTAAGATCAAAATCTTGCATAATTGTCTTCCCACTGTTTCCAAAATTCTACTTATACATTTGCCTAGATGCCAAACTTTGCATTTTTATGATTTTTCCAATTATTTATAAGACATTTATGGAGTTCATCTTTTTGAAATACTACAACTGGTAAATTACAGAAAATTCTAAAATTGTCTCCTTGAAAATCATGTACCAGACAGGGTTCCAGTGCCCCCAATTTCCTGAAATTTCCTAAGCTTATACATTGAGTTCAACCATACCTTTTCATAAAAAGAAAATATTTTTTTTGTAAGGCCAACCTCTGAGAATTGAATTTCAAAGAAGGACTACCAGAACAACACAACAGCAGCTCAGAATGAAATTTCCAGCAGCTACCTCTTTACAAAAACACTGATTTCACATGGTTCTGGGCTTCCGATGAATCTAGAACTTCTTGAGCATGTAATAGACACCTCGGCTTGCATGCCCATAAAAAGAAATTCAAATTATGTGTAGACAACATCTGGGAATGGAGCTCTGAAGTTAGGTCTACCAGAATACCATAAATTGTCAGCTGCTGACTGAGTTTGGAGTGAAATTTGATCAAAGAAATCACATAGGAATGTGATGAAATCATGAGTAGGGAACACACATGAGAATGCCACTGTACACTTAAAGTACAGAAATGGATATTGTTGATTCTTTTTCAGATATAGATCTTTGCATAGGATTCAATCAATTTATTTGAAGCAGTGCAGTTTCTTACAACCAGTGTTCACTTTCACTCCTCAAATATTTTTTGCTAATCTGGCCTTTTAGTCGAAAGATCCCTGAAATTGTTATTTTTATTATTTTGATTAGCTGACCTGTTTCGTTCATCACATGATTTAGCAGTTCATTGTGCGTTGATGGCTATAATAGCAAAGCATTCAGTTTTTAATTGAGCTTTACTCTCCTACATTTCTTACACAAGTTCTGCAAAATCTTCGAGTACTAGACAATCAGATCTGTCATGAAAATTTTTTGTCTCCAATTTTTTATTCAACAGCGCAGAACAAACATATCTATAAAGCAAAAACACATGAGAGTTTAGAATTATTTGAAATTGTGATTAGCACACTGTGATGTCAACTGATGAAAAATAAAACAATGAGAACTTTTGAGGAGTTGAGTTTGATTTCATGTCAGCAAATTGTATAATACGTACCATCTTTTCTGATTCCAGAGAGACCCACCTTTGGTGAAGGTCAACCAGCTTACATCTATAAAGACAACTTCCTTATCCCTACTATTTTCTTCCTTAGTGTAAGACTGATGTCAAAGTTGATAGTGCTGAGAACCTTCGTGAAGTGCTTAACGGTGATCGCAGTTACAATTCTCCTTACGTGCAACTGCAAAGGTACAACTTTATGTTTCATCAAAATTCAATTCTTCAACTCAGGTGAACTATGAAGTCAACCTGTCCTTCATTTTTTAAGATCAGAAATGATATGATAATTTTGCTTAATCTATTAATTAACAAAAACTGCCAAAATGAAAACTATGTGCATCTAAACGTGTTCTACATGTTTCCAATATCAAACATAGATTGAAAAACATTTCGAATATATGATTTTAACCGTGAAATTCCCTAAACTGCCCTTGATAATAATAATAGAGCAATTCCTTCTACCTTCTCTATGATTCATGTGTATTGCTGCGTGATAACCTCCCCAAAAACTGAAACTAATTACAGAATAAGAAAAGCAAACAATAAAATTAATATAGTACAAAGTAAACTCCAATGGAATCGTCATTCTTAACATCTTCCAACACTTAAAAAATAATTTTCGCTTCAATTTCAAGCCTGCATTAACTGTTTATAGAGGGATAAGCTTGGGTTAATATGTATGGTAGATTTCAGGGGTTCCTTGAGAAATATATATTTCCAAATTCGACATTCTTTGTAAATTTAGTCCGTCGCAGCTAATGTGGATGACAAATTTGTTACATATAATTTGAACTTCCTTATAATACTAATATATAGTATCGACTATTCAATACGTTCAAGGAGTTCCTACGAGCTAACACATGATAGAGCTATGGGCATTAGACTTAGGAGTTAGTAGCTTAACTGACGACCTTCTCTCTCCTCTGAAAATTTTATCAGATTTTCTCCAAATTTTTCCAGAATTCTGTAATTAGCATATGCTGAAATGGCTTCATTAGATTTTGTGTTGGAACTCTAAAACAATTTTTTTGTTAGTCACCATCTTATCAGTACAGATTTATCCCCCCCCCCCCCCCCCCCCCAAAAAAAAAAAAAAACTAAGTTATTATTATGGAAACTTGTAGGTCTTCTTCACTCTCAATCGTGGATGTGCACATTGATATTTAGGTGTGCTCAATGTCACTAGAACAGAATATTAAATACTTGACTCAACTAAAGACTTCCTTACCCTACAAATTTATGGTATAATATGGTAAGTGCTTCTTCACTATTGATTTTTACAAAAGATCACAAAGTAGCACCCATCTATCTACATAATTTCAAATAGTGAAAATTGGAGTCAAATTTTTTTTTCAAAAAAAAAGGACTGCAATTATATTGACTTTCTGTAATTAAGAATCTTTTTGGTAGTGTACTATCATAAATTTGAGAACTGACACTGAAATCTGAGTAATCCAGCTTAATAAATGTAGTTGAAGACTATTTGAATTTTCTGAGTTCGATGACAGGTAGAATTATCCATATGTCGCATATGTCATCCATTACTAATGTTTAAATATAATCATTTGGAAACCTGTGACACCAAAACTGCATTCGATCAAATTTGAATATTGATTGATATTTTTCTTATTTCAGAATGCTCATATCAGTACTAATTAAGAAGGGCTATATCTGGATAAGTTGTGATGTCGCATGTTTTGAGTCATGTACTTGCACAGGTGCTTGCTTTTTTCATATGTCAAATGAATTGTAATTTCTATACAATTAAGTGTTGCTTCTATTAGGTCTTAGGTGGGGGAGGAGCTAAAGCAGTAAAGAGAAAAAAAAGTCAAAAAAAGCTGCTTCCAAGAGAGAGAATCAACCATCAGTTATGAGATTGGATATTGTGTCATTGTGCCTCTAAAATTTCATAAATTGGGGTGTGGGACGTAATTTATATTGTCTTGGGGTACTTTAGGAAGGGTGAATATCAGGCAAGTACACTGTCAATACTATCTTGGAACACAAAATTGCAAATTTTGGTTCTTTTAGACATGAGCTTTCTGTAGTGTCTCGACATATTCCACCTTTTTAAATTGACGGTCTATCAAAATACCACAATAGCCAGTCAAAAGTGTCCACTTTATGTAATGTATATAATTTTTCTTAATTCATTACAAATCTGATATATATGCGTAATTTCTATTTTCTCAATATTTACTTCATCGGGGTCAACTAAAAGTAACAAACAATCATCATGTCCTTGATTTCCAACAATGGTCAACGCTCAAGTAGTGAGGCATGTCAAGTTTGTTCTCTCTTCTCTTCTCTATTTCATTTATCTTGTACGGTTTTAAACTCTCAATTACATAAGAATGTTACATGATTTTAGTAACAATTTGCTCGGTATCTACATACCCCCAGTGACATAATTAGGCCTCAATTGTGCAGTTGTCTTCTAAGAAAACATCAAAAAATGCAGAAGTGAGCTGCAATTTACCTTCAACTTCCATTAGTAACCAAAATGAGTTTCATTTACCTGGAATTGGTACCATTTAAAAACTGCAGTGTTTCACGACAAAGCCATATGCATGTGAACTGCCAAGCTTGCCAAAGTATCCACCAAGCAAGCTGAGTGAGGAGAAATAATCTTCAGCAACACATTTTACATTTACTCATCATGATGACACGCAATGTATACTTTTTCTGTTGAATAATTAATTTATCTTCCACGCAGGAGATGCGGAGCTGCAAGTCAACTTTCATGCAAGTCACTTTCTGGCACCAAAAATTACTATGTTGTCCTCTCAAATGTAATAATGTTGTTGGGTAGGTACAAATCATATATGTTAGGGGAAATCATTTTTCTGGCCACCAATTTCTCTTAACATTATTTTGTATGGAGATCAAATTGCTTCTGCATTGGTGCTAAAGCTTACGCAAACTAATACATGCATAATATGTACAGTTTTTTTGTTGTTGTTCAAATACATTGTAAATCAATGCTGGCAAATCTACATCATTTATTATGTTGTAAATTCATATATTTAATTGTCACTTCCGAACATTTCGGTAATTTTTATGTACTATTTAACTTTATTATTTTCACCGTACATAAGAATGGGAAAAAAAATTCACCCACGTATGACAATATGCACAAAAAAAAACGGTTGCGGCTACGCCGCAACAACAATGGGGAGCATATCCTCTGCGGAGTAATAACCTGCGGAGCTGTGCGGAGCAAAACGAACGGACCAGATTAACTCTCAGCCGCTCTGATATTCAGGCTAACGGAGGGGGCTGTATTTTTGGGCTTTGAGATTCGTGCCAAGTCAAAACGAACGGACCAGATCAAAAGCTCCGCACAGCTCCGCAGAGGATAGCATTCCACAACAATGCACCTAGTTTTGTAACCAAATTGAAATAGTGAAGTCTCCACCTGGAAGCATCTCCACATTTACCCTGCTAATTCCTTCCTTTTTTTCATTCTCCAATGGCAGCACGCACAATGATCTCTCCCTCGATCGACCCGAGAAGTGGCTTCTGCGCCGTGACCAAAACCTTCTACAGCATTCGCTCACCCGTTCCCCTTCCTTCCCCTTCGCTCCCCCTCTCTTTCCCCTCCTACTCCTTCTCCCTCCTTCCCTCCCCTCTCCCCTCTCACCCCGCTTTAATCGATGCCTCCACCGGCGAAACCATTTCCTATCCTCATTTTCTCTCGCAAGTCGGTTCGCTCACTGCCAATCTTCTTACACATTTCAGCATCTCCAAAGGAGATGTTGCCCTTGTTCTCTCCCCGACTCGGATGGATTTCTTAGTTCTTTACATGTCTCTTCTTTCGATCGGGGCAGTTGTTTCTCCCGTTAATCCTGCCTTGACGCCTTCGGAGATCTCACGCCTCATTCACCTCTCCAAACCATGCCTCGCCTTTGCCACATCATCGACAACACAAAAGCTCCCTTCTGGCCTCAATGCCATTCTACTCGACACACCTCACTTCAAAAATATGCTTCAAACAACTCCAACTAATTTTGAAAACATGAAACAAATTGAAGTATTGCAGTCAGACTTAGCAGTGATCCAGTACTCGTCGGGAACCACTGGTCGGGTCAAGGCAGCCGCACTGTCGCACCGATTCTTCATTGCCATGACTGCTGGTTATTGTGCGTCAAAACCAGCGGGTCCTCAGGTGAAAGAATTTATGTACATCAAAATATTCTTAGGATGATCAACATATGAGATGAGTACCATCAAGATTTAAACTAGATTCACCCACAGGTGACACTAACAACTGCACCGACATTCCACTCCATGGGGTTTTTCTTTTTTCTCAAAGGATTAGCGCTAGGAGACACGACCGTAGTCTTGACCGGGGAAAGGGTCACTCTGGCCGACATGATACGGGCAGCAAATAGGTACAAGGTGACAGAAATGACTGCGGCGCCACCGGTTGTGGTGGCAATGGCAAAGTCGGATGATTTGGCACCTGAGGACCTTCTAGCACTGGAGACGGTGATATGCGGCGGTGCACCGCTGCATGTCGAATCTGCACGGCGGTTCCAAGAGAGGTTTCCTCATGTGCAGTTATCACAGGTACCACCCTTTGGCCACATGTACATTGATTTTCACCTTTTTATCACCGTATTCTAGTTTTACCTTTCCTTTTTTTTTTCCTCCTTTGCCTTTCGGATTTAAATAAGATATAATACTACGTGAGGACTGAGGAGTAAGTCAGTGCATTAAAAATGCGACCCTACGTCCCTACCATTTCTTCATAAAATAAAATAAAAAAAAACTGTGAAGATAATCAGTAATTTTGTCATTATTCGTTTCTTGTTTTTGAATTAATTATTAGTTGCCTCTAATAAACTAAACAAATATATTCTGAATTGTCTGATTTGCATATTATTTTGGTTAATTTCTGCATACTCAACCAAAACAACAAGTGCTAGCTGCATACCTTATTAGCCTCTTAAAGGCGCGCGGTCAAATAGGTTTCTTTCAGCTTATTTCAGAAATCTGTTCAGTGGCTCTAAAACCAGATCATTCTTTTTTTTTTTTTAAATACAAGGTGTCCCAGTGTTTGTTCTACCACGGTCCCACCTATGACCTATCTCACCCACCACTTGTATATAATTCACGTAGTGTTATGAAACGGGCTAGGGTCGGGTCGGTCCGGTCCAAACCCGACCGGTCTCCGGGTTGACTCGGGCACGGGTTAGCCCGGGTCAACGGGTTGAGTCGCTTTGGGGTCTGAGTTGGCCAACTCTTACCCGGCCTAAACCCGGCGGATTAGGTCGGAACGGGTTGGGTCGGGTCGGGACGTCGGTCCGGTCCGGTTTTTTTTTTTTTTTTTTTCTGTTTCCAGAAACATTTTCATCTTTTTTTTTCAGTTTTTTTTTTTTTATTTGAACTCAATATATTTTTGTTATAACAAAATTAAATTAAGTTAAAACCGAATTTTGTTAAAATCAAATTAGTCTAAAATCAAATTATTCTAAAACCGAGATATACCGAATTATTTTTATCTTTAAAACCGAATTATTTTAAAACAATAAATTTAAAAACAAAAGTTACCCTCATTCTTTATTCCGGGCTTGGGACTGGCTATGTAAAATAACATAGGCGGAGTTCTAACTTTTTTATTATTTATAATATCTACATTATTTATAATATCTACATTATTTGTCTGGTTTTTAAACATATGTATATTTATATTCATACCTCGCGCCACCGGTCGAAGGCGGTTGGTTGGCATTTCTTCTTTCGCTGTATATGGCAAACATGTCCTCCAATGCCCGTTGTACGCGGGGCTCCTCGTCCCTCCAATTTAATCTTAGATTTTTCTTGTAGGCTACGAGTATGCCGGATGGAGGCAGTTTGCGAGAACGGTCAAGAGGGGTACCTCTTCCCAGTATTTAAGAAATTTTACCTTCATGGCTGCTACGATCGATGGAGAGGGAAATCCTCACTATCCCTATCTTCCATATCACGGTACACCTTGAAAATATAGTAGAGATGGTGCAACAACTCATGTGCCGTTGGTGTGTACGAGCAAGATAATTTGACGGTTGCGGTGAAAAAGGTTCCAAGGGATTGTGCAAGCATTATTATTCGCTGCCATTCGGGGTCAGTGAGTTCCAAAGCTTGTCCTTCGTTCGTCGATCTCAACATCTCCCCTATAGCCGCCTTGTAAGGAATGCATCGGTGCAGCATCCTGTAGGTGGAATTCCAACGGGTGTCTATATCCCAAGGTACCCTCATTTTGCCCAAACCTATTCTTTCGCACAAAGCTGCGAAATTTTGTTTTCTTTCTTGGTTTGAATAAATATGGGCAAGACCTCCCTTGAATTTAATTATCAAGTCTTTTACGGCTTCTACTTTAAGGCCATCTTTTACGGTAAGGTTTAGTATATGGCAAACACACTTTTGGTGAAACAGTGCACCATTCATGATTGGGTTTAGGGACCGGATGAAATGATCGATTGACGCTACATTGTTGCTAGCATTATCGAAAGAGAGAAAAAATCTTGTTTCTTAAATCCCTTTTGAGATTATATTCTTGTAAAACCTCAATAATTGAATGGTAAATAATTTGTGCAGTGTGCGGGGAATCTAACACCCGAAAACTTAAAACCCTTTTTTGTAAAACCCAATTCTCATCGATCCAATGACCGGTAATACAAGAGTACCCTAGGCCATGTTTACCGGCAGTCCATATATCGGAGGTAATGGAGACATTAAAATTTGCATATCCAAATATAGCCCGTAGGTCGTTTTTCTTTTGGATAAACTGGTTTTTAATTTCACGTACCATTTTTCTATGATGGATTTTCTTATACAATGGTTGAGCACACCCCCGAATTACTAGCCGGGCAAAACTACTACAATTACCCATACTAATTGGTTGTTCCTTGTGGGCAATATATCGGGCAAATTCTTCAAGCATTATTTTTTCATCATATCTTTGGTGGGTTCTACTACCATCCGGGTTCATAAGGGTTTGGACTAACCGCGGGTCCGCATGTTCTTGTGGTAGCTCACCCTTTTTCGCATGACCTTCGGCATGTTTCTTAAATGTGGACATACCATTTGCAAGTTTATACTCGTAAATAACCTTGCAACCGCGTACCTTATATTTTACAGTATGCACAACTCCATTTGGATGAAGGGTCTTTTGATAATACCGCCAAAAATCAGCCTTGTATTCGAGCACCTTGGTTTTCCTCTTCTTCGGTGGTTCGATGGGAGCAACACCTTCGGCTTGGGTTGCGGGGACACCTTTGACTTGAATTTCCGGGACACTTGTCGATGGAGTGCTTTCTATAGGGGCGATGTATTGGCTCGATCCACCCGAAGCAGTACCTCCAATATGGGCGGTGTATTGAGTCGATCCTGTAGAAGCAGTACCTGCTCCATATGAAGGGTTAGAATAATAGTAATTAGGTGGTGGCATTTGGGAGGGATTTTGTGGATACGGCGGTGGCATTTGTGCGGGATTTTGTGGAAAAAGTTGTGGTTCTTGTGGAAGCCTACTTTCTATTGCGGACATATTTGGATGGTACCCAGATGGCGTAGGGTTGAAAAAGTCGGCGAAAGCTCTTTGCGCCCAATCGTCCGACATTTGTTCTACATATTAAAATTAAATCCATTCAAAATAAATCCGAAATTATCTAATCTATTTAAATGTAAATCTAAATTCAATATAAATTAGATTAAATGTAAATTAAATCTAAATTAAAGTAAGTAAAAGAAAAAGAAAAAGAAAATAAGGCAGGAAGGCTCTGCCTTTGCCGAACTTCAAAAGAAAAGAAAAAAAACAAGGCACCCAGTGAAGGCTGTGAAGCCTCTGCCTCCTTGGCCGAATTTCAAAAGTAAAAAAAAAAAAAATACAACCCCTCTGCCTTTGCCGAATTTCAAAAGAAAAATAAAAAGAAAAAAAAATAAGTCTAATTCAAATTTAAAAAATAAGGTCTAATTCAAATTTTAAAATTAAAAAAAAATAAGTCTAATTCAAATTTAAAAAATATATTTAAAAAAATAAGTCTAATTCAAATTTAAAAAATATATTTAAGAAAAAATAAGTCTAATTCAAATTTTAAAATTCTAAGTCTAATTCAAAATAAATATAACTTGTTCTAACTTATTTTAAAAATCTATTTTACAACAACAACTTATAACTCTAACAAAATAAAATATTTTCAAACAAATAAGTCTACCAAATCCAACATATTCAAAAATAAAATATAAATCCAACATATTTATCTAACAAATCTAACTTATTTATCTAACTTACTTATCTAACATATTTAAAAATTAACAAGAATTTAAAAAATAAAATCTAACATATTCAAATCTATTTATCTAACATATTCAAATCTATTTAAAAAATAAATCTATTTATCTAACCTATTTATAAATAAAATCCGAATTTTAAAAAGTAAAATCTAACCTATTTCAAAATAAATCCGAAATTCAAAATAAAATACAATAATCTAACAAATCCAATAATCTAACATATTTAAAAATAAATCTAAAATCTAACATATTTCAAAATATTCAAATGTAACCTATTACAAACTAAATATAACATATTTAAAAATAAATATAACTATCCAACAAATTCAAAAATAAAATATAACTTATTTATCTAACCTATTTAAGATAAATCCGAATTTTAAAAAATAAAATCTAATCTATTTCAAAATAAATCCGAATTTCAAAATAAAATACAATAATCTAACAAATCCAATAATCTAACATATTCAAAAATAAAATCCAATAATCTAACATATTCAAAAATCTAACATATCCAATAATCTAATATATTCAAATATTATTATCTAACATATTCAAAATTTAAAAAATAAAATATAACATATTTATCTAACCTATTTATAAATAAAATCCGAATTTTAAAAAGTAAAATCTAACCTATTTCAAAATAAAATCCAATAATCTAACAAATCCAATAATCTAACATATTTAAAAATAAATCTAAAATCTAACATATTTCAAAATATTCAAATGTAACCTATTAAAAATAAAGATAACATGTTTAAAAATAAATCTAACTATCCAACAAATTCAAATTCAAAAATATAACTTATTTCTCTAACCTATTTAAAAATAAAATCCGAATTTCAAAAAATAAAATCTAACCTATTTCAAAATAAATCCGAATTTCAAAATAAAATATAATAATCTAACAAATCCAATAATCTAACATATTCAAAAATAAAATCCAATAATCTAACATATTAAAAAATCTAACATATCCAATAATCTAATATATTCAAATCTTATTATCTAACATGTTCAAAATTTAACAAATAAAATATAACATATTTAAATTAAATAAAATATAACATATTCAAAAAAAAAAAATCCGAATTTTGAAAAATTCAATAAATCTAAAATAAATCCGAATTTAAAAATAAATCTAAAATCTAAAATCTAACCTATTAAAAATAAATCTAAAAAATATTCAAAAATTAAAAAATCTAATCTAACATATTCCAAATTTTAAAAATAAAATATAACATATTCAAAAAATAAATGTATCCTATTTAGAAATAAATCTAAAATCTAACATATTTCAAAATATTCAATTTGAACAAACAAATAAATATAACTCTAATTTGAACGTACAACTATAACTCTAATTTTAAAAAATATTCCAAAATATTTCAAAACAAATATAACATTTATTCGAACAAACAAATATAACATTTATTTGAACAAACAAATAAATCTAACATATTTCAAAATATTTCAAAATATGTAACCTATTAAACTCTAATTTGAACAAACAAATATAACTTCTAAAAAAAAATCTAGCTTATTTATCTAACAAATTTAAAAATAAATCCGAATTTAAAAAAGAAAATCTAACCTATTAAATATAAATCCGAATTACTCAAAATTACTAACAATATCTAACAATTACTAAAAATTACTAACAATTACTAAAAATTACTAAAAATTATCTAACAATTACTAACAATATCTAAAAATTACTAAAAATTACTAACAATTACTAACAATTACTCAAAATTACTAAAAATTACTAAACATTACTAACAATTACTAAAAATTATCTAACAATTCCTAACAATTACTAAATTAACCTATTTAAACTAATTCTAATTATCTAACAATTACTAAAAATAAATCTAACCTTTTAATCTCGCGGAAAAATCTTGCGGGAGGTGCCGAACTTCGTAATTCCTCTACTTTCGTAATTCCGTTTGCGTATTTGTAGAATGAAATAAATTGCAACTCTTTTTTTTTAAACAATAAAAATAAAATTTGAGAATAATGAAAATATTGAGAGTATGAGAATATGAGATTGAGAGAATGAGAGATTGAGAATAATGAGTATGAGATGTGAAAATGTATGAAGAATGGGGGTGTATTTATGGGTTTTTTTTTTGGGGGGGGGGGGGGAGTTTACCGTTTTTTTTAAAAAAATTTGAAAATTTCGGTGGGGGTTGGGTTGGGACGGGTCCCGCCGGGTTTGGGGGGGGGTAGGTCGGGTTAGGGTCGGGTTCACCCGGGTTAGGCCGGTTTGGGGTCGGGTTCAGGCGGGGCGGGTCGGGTTTAGGCCGGTCCGGGTCGGGTTCGGGTAGGTAGGTTGAAACGGTGGGGGTATGGTCGGGTTTCGCCCAGAAAACCGCATCCGACCCGTTTCAAACCCGACCCAACCCTTTAGGACGGTTCGGGTCGGGTTCAAGGTCGGGTCTGGGTTCCGGGTTTGGTTGGTCCGGTCGACCCGGTCGGGTATAATCAATACACTAAATTCACGTTTATATGGGGCCGACTATTAATAATGATTATTAGTGAAATGAAGGCACAAATACAGAAACGGTCTTAATTATTGCAAACCACTTTTTAATTAAGAAAGCAAGAGTAGGTTTCTTGAGAAGCCAGGTGATAGGACTAGCTAGTTATAAAGGTTAAAAGGTGTGAGGATAATAACTTTTTCATAAACTAAATGTCAATAATTAAAAGACATGTTATGAATCTAGGGTTTTGAGAGAGAACAAGAGACAATATTTTGAGGCAATTTTCTGTGTATTCTCTTTCTACAAAGTTTGTGTACAAAAGATGTATAAAAGAAAACTTACAAATATAACTCTATAAAAATAAAAAATAACAAAATAGTGAGATAAGAGACATATACAACCATCTCCACCTTAGATCGAAATCTCACCTAAAAGAGAAAAACAAATAAATAACAAAACTAACAACCAACATAAATTAAATTTGAATAATAGTTGAACTTCATGGTCGGTATAAGCTTGGTGAGCATATTGGCTGGATTGTCGGTAGGTGAACCCAACAATCTGGGGTAGGCAAATCCATAAAATGACCCAGTCCAAAAAAAAAAAAAAAAATTTCTAGACAAATGCTTACCCCTATTATACATCCGCTTCGTCCCTGCATGTAGTAGTAATTAATGCACAATTGAAGTGGTAGGTTTGCAATTGTATATGCAGTGATGCACCTAACACCATATTTACAACTATATATGTATAATAGCAAAGCTTTTAAGAGAATGGGACCATGACCATCAGATCATCATGCACGCGCACGGCGCACCCCGCCAAATATTATTGGAAGTTTGGAACCTATTGTGCAAAATTAGACGCCAATGCAAACATGTAAAATTTTAGTTTCAAACGAAAAATTTAAACAGTGTAAATATAATTCATATATATTAGCCTAGTTGATAAAAGGAAGTTGGATGGTTAATAGATACCATTTAATTAAGAAAAGACAGAAAAATGACAATTTCTTATCGCTGAAAAAATGCCTTAACCGACCAGCTGCTCAAGCCTTTTTTATATAATTCAAAAAAGAAACTCCTATGAGTTTTGAGTAAGATTAAAAACCTCTAAGAGTGGGAGTAAGATTGTTCCTGGCTTTTACCGAGTAAAAATAATAATCATGAAATTGTCACAAACCTAACTCGAATAACATCACTTAGAATATTAATTAGATGATGACGCCAAAGTTCCTTACTCATCCTATTAAAACTCTGTTTAAATTTATTAACTTCGCATTTTACCCTGTATTTATAATAATAAAAGAATACATCGCTCGTATAAGAAATGTTCATTCTATTAATTACCCTGTTTTGAGGACTAATAATTTGTTTATCTACTTGTGACACACAAAAACAAGTGTATACTTAAATATCACTATATATGCTATATATGCGTTAGAAGTAGAGAAATGAGTTGTTTGCACGCCCTCACAAATTGACCAACAATTAAGTCTCTTACATGTGCTACATATTTTATTTATTTAATAAAGGATAAAATTGATACTTTATAAAATTAAAATGAGTATTGATAAAAAAAAATTGAATAAATCTGTGAGTTTTGAAAATTTAGAAGGGTACGTCTAATGTTGTGTATATTAAAGAGGGAAATACATAATTTCAAGATTTTTGAGGGATATACATGAGATTCTCCTTAGAATTGAAAGCAAATCATATATTTAGCTCCATATCCATTTCAGTGTTAGATATTTTGTGGATATTATTATTTGATATCTAAATATTTGCTTACATGAATGAAAATATAGATTTAATTTTAGCCTATATGAATAAGGATCTTGATATATTTTAAGCGGACACAAATATGGATATGATTTTATATTTTAGGTTCGAATGTGAATATAATTTCATATTTATAATATTCAAAATTGTAAATATCGACTAGCAAGATTTTTGTAACCAACAATTTATTATGAAAATATTGTTTATTTTATATAACATTTTGTACATAATATGAATATTAATTAATGTTAACATTTATAAAAAGAGTTATTTCCGATCAGTTCCATACATTATATGAATCTAGAGTTGTTCCTCGTACTTTTGCTCCGGACAAAAACTAGTATTATGTAACAAAATATAATTAAATTGAGAAAAAAATTCTATAAGGTAAATTGCATATTAAACCAAATTTGGATATAAATAAGTTTCTTTTCAAAATGTAAAAGACGCCTTTCTCAAAAAAAAAAAAAAAATGTAAAAGACGCATATAATAAAACATGATTAGTTGTGCGATAGTTCATGCAATGAACCCAAAACAGAGTATAAGAGTTGTATTGAATTTTAGATACATCAAACACATTTTTTCTTTAAAACGAGGAAAGAGTAGGGTGATAAATAAATAAATTATCTGATCAAGATAAATGAAAATAGAGAAATACAAACGAACATTGAGGATATAAATAATGTGGTATAATTACAAAATTTGGAGATTTAACTATTATTATCAATTATAAATTATAAATCTGAGTCAACTTTATTTTCTGTTCCGAATTATATTCGTTTAAAAATCAATACCCAAAGAATATCCTCTCCAATATGTGTAAGAGATTCCCTTCACTTTACGGTTTGAGATTTACTTGCTCTCAGCCGCTTTGGGTCGGGCTAACGCAGGGACATCGTTATTTGGGCTTTGAGATTCGTGTAAAGTTAAAAGAACGATTCGGATCCAGTAATTCTAAAAGATTCCCTTTTACGGTAGCCGGAGGATGTGAATTCATCCTTTATATCCCAAACAAACAGATGGGGAATTGCGGATAGGGTCTGAACTCTAAACCGTATCCGAACCGTTTTCACCGCTACATCGTTCGTCTCCCTCTCAAAAATGTTTCACTGCTTTATTAGCCGACGCGGCTACGCCTACAACTTAAATTTTTGCCTTCTGACTGTGCTTAGAGGAACAAAGATTGAGGGGTTTTGTTCTTTTAAATTTTTTCTCGACGTGCCAAGCAGGCAATGTGTTGCCTTAGATGCAAGCTATTTTACTAATTATGTTGCTGGGGAGACCGATGATTTCCTTTGTTTCAGCATCATGACATCCTCTGATGCAAAAAGGTGAGGTTGCTTCTTGTGTAATTATGTGGAGAGAGAATTGCTATCCTGTCTCTTCTTTTGTTCCGCTTATATCCTAATAATTTGGTACTTGTGCTGATTAGCTGGTAGAGATTAGGGTTTCATCTGATAGTCTAAATAGTTGATTAGGCGCATTAAGCCGTTAAAGAAAATCTTAGGAGCAATTTGGTGCGTTTAAAATAACATTTTGTTGTGAAGTACTTGCGGAACACAATGAGCTTGTTATAGTAATCAATTAATTATAAAAGACATAAAAATCTCATCTTAATGCTTGTCCACTGTTTTTGAATAAGATTTGCTTTACCGGCCTTAAGTTACTGATGATGAAAAACTGAGCAGAAAGATAATGATGTTATACTGCTTGAAGTCCTTGAATGAGAACCAAAAAGGTTCCAATGCCTTTTCTTAGAAGTACAATATCTTCGTAGCATCAACACAGTAATTCATACACACTTATCTTAGGGGTATGGATCAACTGAAGGAGGAGGGATATCTAGGATGATAAGCCGAGAAGAATGCAGCCGTCTGAAGTCAGCTGGTCGCCTTGCTCAGAACGTTCAGGTCGAAATCGTCGATCCTAACACTGGCAATGCCTTGTCAGTCGGCCAAGCTGGGGAACTTTGGATCAAGAGCCCTGCTTGCATGATTGGTACAGTACTCTTTATTTTTCTTCACTTGTCATGCCCTTCAGAATTTTTTTGTTATCACTGGATTGAGAAGCAGGACCAATGCATTGTGAAAACTGATCCAAGGTTTACTTTGTTCTTCTAATATGACCCTATGAGGTATGATTGGCCTGTAATATAAATTTGATCAAATATAATATTATTAACATGGAGTGCCATGTTTTATCTAGCATGCCTTTTATAGAGACATTGTATTCCTGGTAAACATTTTATTTTAAGAGTTTCCACCAAATCAGACAGGATTTATTATTATGGTGATTTCACTATTATGGACCTACAAGTTGTTCATGTGTCTGGACAATCCATGTGCCTTTGTGAGCATTCTGACATTTTTAACAAATTGACATATTTTAGGTTACATTGGAGATAATGAAGCAAATGCAGCTGCATTTGATTCTGATGGTTGGTTGAAGACAGGCGACCTCGGTTACATTGACCAGGATGGATTTCTTTATGTTGTTGATCGGCTTAAGGAGTTGATCAAGTACAAAGCATATCAGGTATATACTTGCAGCATAACCATTACACCAATTATGAAGGTTTGAAGGAAAGGCCATTAATATTATACTACATGAAAAAAGATATAAATTGAATTGGGGTGTAATGCATAATTCTCAAGATATATATTGGTGGGAATGTTCTGAGGTTGACATAGAGAATAAGATTCCCCTTCCCTCACTCGCCCTAACAATCTTTCATAAGAGGTATTAGGAAAATGGTGTGCTGCCTTGCAGGATGAATGAAATGTTCTTTTACACAATAACACATGGTCTCTTGTTGCTTGTCCACTTAACTGTTTTCTGGTTGGCTGCAAGTGGGTCTTTCAAATCAACCTCAAGCGAGAGCTTGAACCAGCATTCAATTAGGTGCATGCCGGAGTGAGTCCTCCAGTTCTCTAGGTAGTGGAGTGTTCCAGTTCCTCCTGTTGCCGCACACAAAACCAGCATCAACTCTGGCCACAATCGATCCAAATCGTTTTGCTTGGCTTTTGAGTGCCTGGGCACAAAGCTTGTGGTTCCATCTGAAGAGAGTATATTTTACTTACTGTGCAGCCCTGAAATTGTAGAGGGACATCTTAGCATCTTAGGCAATTCAACTCCATCCAAAGTAGCAAGATTCTTTAAGGAGTAAGCAGATCGCCAAAAAAAAAATGCATTAATTTTTGGCAAGAGAACGTCTAGTACGTCTAAGTGGCTGAGTACCAAATCTTTCTAATGCTGAACAATTTGGTCTCCATACCAGCATGTTGTCAAAATTATAATTTTTGTATTTGATTTGGCAGGTCCCACCTGCAGAGCTGGAGCATGTGCTTCATTCTCATCCTGAAGTTGCAGATGCAGCTGTGATGCCGTATGTATTAGATACCTTATTTACTTGTTCTTTTTCATTACTTCTTGCATGTGTTGCCAGAATTATGTTCTCAATAGTAGTCTGGTATTATGTCTAGCTTTATATTCTTGCTAAGACAGCATTAACTCTTTTCCCTTAGGATAATAATTAGTTTTTAATTAAAAAGGATCTTCACCGTTCCCTTTTTTAATTAAAATAATTTATTAGTGATATTTTAAACTAATATACATTGCCAAGAAAAACTCTTACAGAATTATCTGTATATGTTGTTTGTTGATGCATGATCTTGAACTCTGGGAGTTTAAGAAGTTTGTTGTGTTCGAATATGCATACTTCATTTATTTTGCAACTTTTACTTGAAGCAAATCATGTTGTCATTTGTAAAAGTAAAAAAAAAAACATACACCAATTATGTGCAAATTTTTCAATGTCGTGCGCAAGCACTCTTTGCGGGAGATCAGATTGTAAAAACTTTTATTCCTGCATGCATGCTCTTAACCTCTTAAACAAAAATAATATTTTGATGTATAGAAATCTCTAGTTATAATCTCATATTATTTTGCAGTGTTTCAATAATGTTTAGTGGTCTGTAACGGTGAGGTCTCAGTTGAAACTACCGGGATATGATGGCTATAGAAGAAGTTATGCTACATAGTGTTTACATTTAATTTTAATTATATTTAAACCATTTAGTACTACAATCTTAATAAATAATATAAAATCACATAAAATAAAGAGGGTGAATAGAGAGAGGTTACATAGAGGGAAATGGAGATGTTATGAATTTGAATTATGGATGGTCAAAGACAAATCATAATTATGGACTCATTTTTTCACCAATAAATGCCACCTGTTATATCAATGCTATTATGTTATTATTAGTAAAAAGAAATACTTCTACCTTTTTCATATCTTTAGCATTTTCCTATTGCCAAGTTGTTGCGCATGAAAATACTATAGCAAGGCTATAGCAGCCTTTTGGGATGATGTTATTTCAGAAATAGGTTGTAAACCGGATAAACCAGTGTGCATAACTTATTTTGAACAATGGTTTTATAATTGTTTCTTACATCAACTTATTTCCCAATTGAAAATATGGACTAAATTCTGCAGAATTCCTCATGATGAAGTTGGCCAAATTCCCGCAGCACTAGTGGTGAGGCGGGATGGAAGCACTCTCTGTGAAGCTGAAGTAATAGACTACGTTGCGAAGCAGGTATCTTACCATTGGATATGCTCAAATTGTATCAATTCCTTTGGTTAATGATAAAGAAATTTACTCTGATCGGAATATTTTTGAGAAACAAAATGATGGTGGAATTGTTCACCTCTTAGCAAGTCCTTATTGAAATGTGGGTTGGGGATCGCGCCGGGGTTGTTTCGGAAGGTTATTGATAGATGGAATCTAAGAAGTGTTCCAAATACTTTTATACTATACTTGCTAATTGTTGACACTTAGATTTTTATACTTTAACCAAATTGTAAAGATTTAGTATACCGTATGTATTTGTGGTATGTTCATTAGCGCAGATGAATATTTGACGCATTCCTGTTTTCCTACTATAGATATGTAACACGTTATGAGCTAAAGTATCTGGCTTAGGATGACATGTAGTGCTTGTTATATGCAGGTTGCTCCATATAAAAAGATTCGCAAGGTACTTTTTGTCAACAAAATACCAAAATCACCATCTGGGAAGATCTTGAGACGGGAACTATCAAATCATATATTGAAGAGTTCACTTTCTAGGTTGTAAGCCATGGTCTGTGAACTGAACAAAAGAATGCGTAATAAAAGCCATATTGATTTTTTTATTATTAGTTCTCCGATGTGCATTAAATTATGTTAATGGTTTCTGTTGAATTAATGTTCGACTTGTGTGCTAAGAAATTGACGCATGCATCCTTTCTATAGCAATTAGTAAACCAAGTGCTTTTGCAGCCACATCATATGTAGGGGTGTCAATGGGTACGGTACGGGTCGGGTGGGGGTATTTTCATACCCATACCCATTAAAATTGATCTTACCCATACCTTAATCTTACCTATTAAAAATTGACCGTACCGTACCGTACACTTACCCGTTAATATTATCGGGTACGAACGGTAGCGGGTGAATAACGGATAATACTAATATAATAATTAATTTTATTATATTTTACAAATAGAACATCAAAAACTAATTCATTTCACACATATGTAATTGCATTACTAATAAAAATAAAAATAAATATGCAATCAATTCCAACTAAATTATTTTTTAACATTGCTTTATTATATATATTAAGTTTCAAATCAGTTATTCTTATTATTATTGTCATTCTCCGATTGACGCAGCAGGTGGAGTAATATGCCATGTATTAGAAAATTGGGTATTAGTACTGTATCAAGAAACTTGGCCCAGATTTTTGAATATATCCGTGAGAAATGAGATAATTGAATATATCCGTGAGAAACGTACCTGCTCAGATTTTTGCAGATTTTACCCTTCCATTCATACAGTGGAGTAAAAAGGAAATAAAACAAGAAGGGAAGGAAAAATATATCAATTATCAAAGATTCAAACTTGGCAGTAGAAAAACGAACAGTTTTAGAGGCACCGAAATGGAATTATGGAAGAGCAAATCTGTATTGAATTCAAAATATATAATTTTAGATTTTATAATTACCCTATAGGGTAACGGGTACGAAACAATAATTACCCATACCCATACCCATTTGGTTAACGAAAAAAATTTCTTACCCATACCACATACCCATACCTAATAAGTTAACGAAAAAAAACCTTACCTATACCCGTCTTATCGAATACGATACGGGTCGGGTAAACGGTCAAAAAGGTACCATTGACACCCCTAATCATATGGGCATCAAAAGTGTACTAGGGTGTACTTGGAAGCCGCTACCAAGGTTTCAAAAAAAAGAAAAAAACACAAGTGTACTAGGTGAAAGTTTCAGGGCCACCTCTGCTTATCGCTGCTGGTAGAGGCATTGGTTCTCCTACTGGAGGACTAGGGTTCGATCCTGCATGTGCAGGAATGGAGTTTGTGCGTGAGTGGTTAGCCTACGGGTTATCATAAATAAAAAGGTGAAAGTTTCAGGTGTTTGCTCACTTCCGTGGCTTATGGTGGGCTTGCAGACAAACTAAAGGATTAGTTTCTAGTGGATCAGGTTCAGGTTTCTAGTGGAATTGTGAAAAATTAGATGAACTTTACCATTTGTTTCATGCTATATCAGCTTACCAAAACTCTGCTTGAGTGCATTGCAAGTTTTTGGTTTGTCGGGTATTATATATTTTAAGGTGCTTCGGCTGATTCATTTTGGGGTTCAATCGTTCAAATTGTGTTTCAGTTTTATTTTGATTGTGGACTGAATTGCGTTTGAAGTTTATTTTAGGTTAAGATACGGTTGGGTTTGGATTTTTTAAAGATTCATGTTGGATATCAGTATGGATACGGTGAATCCATAACCCCTCAGAATATTTCTATTTAGATACCGTCCGGTCGGAATTCGGGCCAATTCGGCCCGAGGTGAAACACACGGAGTCTCTTTAAATTTCGTGCAGATTCTGATTGGACGGTCTGGATCCAATCAGAAATATTATGTTACCTTAGGTGATACGAATTCGGTACGGTTGGGTTTTGGATTTTTATATAACAGGCTTGGTCATAACAATATATAATGCTAAAAAAAACAAAGAGAAGGAATATTATGCGCACAAATTTGCCGAATTATATTTAGAGCATATTGTGTGCATTTGACAATAGTTTTTATAAATTGCAGCACAATTTTAAGTCGTATAATTATCAAAATTTTATCAACAGTCATGTTTCAAATATTATGATATACATGTTAATAATTTTTTGAGCTAAATAAACCATGCAACAAGCATATTAATATATTAGGCATGTACAAATCTGCCTGATTGTATTTGCAGCACACTGTGAGCGTTTATTCTGTTTTTTTTTTTTTTTTTAAATTACAGTCATGTTTCAAATCAAATAACATCAAAACTAGATATACTTTCATTATTATCATGTATATATTCATAAAAATTTTGAGCTAAATGATGAATATGCTCGATTGCACTTACAGCATACTGTGAGCATTTATTCATATTTTTCATAAATTACGCCTATTATTTAAGTCAGATAATAACTTAAACCGACATATACAATCTAAGTATTTTTATGTATATGTTCTTAAATTTATTTGCGCTAAATAAATAACAAATAAGCAATGTTAACTCCCAAGTTTTCTGGATAGCATTTACATAATCAAAAGTCAAAACCCAAAAATACTTGTAAATAGAAGTGAAGTCTATCGGTACATTATAAATACCATGAAAACCAAACGGGCCATGCACAGATCCCGCGAAGCCCAACAGGTTAACGATACAAATTGTTGAATGATGCAAGCAGAATGTAAGCAAGTATTCGAGTAGAACTAAGGTGTTCTTGCGCTCACCAAGTCCCTTTGTAAACTTAACTTAAAAACTTATCTGATTGATTTCAAATGATACATCCAAACAGATAAAACCGTTCTACTTCACGAGTGATGCATTTACATGTCAAATTTATAATTTTTAGAACTAGTTTAGTATAAAATCAAGCGGTCAAAAAATGATAAAAAATGAACTTATAAATCATCTTTTTTTTTTACCGCTTGACTTCATACTAAATTAGTTCAAAAATTTAAAAATTTGAAATGTAAATGCATCACTCATGAAGTAGATCGGTTTCAACGGTTTAGATACGTCATTGAAGTCAATCCGATAAATTTTTGAGTTAAGCTCATAAAGAGTCTTGGTGAGCTTAAGAACACCTTAGTTCTACTCAAGTATTCTCCTGCCCATAAAACACAAAAGAACAAAGTTGAATTATAGTATAAAATTCATGCATCAAAATCGAAACTTTAAAGCCTATTTTGTACTATTCTAAAAAAATAGCTTTCTAAAGGGTGGACGTGGAGAACAAAATGGTCAGTAAAAGAAAGTGCAATTTGAGATTATTTGTTGTGAAAGGTGAACAAATTTGCGTCCCAAGTAAAAAAATGTTTCACATACATGGAACAATTCTTTCCTCGTCATTTTTTTACGAATTTGGGTTAGAATCATTAATCTCCGTATCTTTGGATTTTAAGGCATTTAAATTGGATTTGGTCGAATTGATGGACTACGAATAGAACGATTCATTTTTTGTAATTATTCTTATCGAATTCATTAATTAAGAGAAACGAAAAGATTCAATTTCGAAAGTTGTCTTAGTGTATCCATATCAATTTCTTTCCTTATACCACCGATATGCTGAGCATGATAAAGGTCATCCCATTTATTAGTTGTTTGACTAGATTTTTCAAAAAAAAAAAAAAAAAAAATCAATGCACACCGTCAATTTCTCATTAACGAAATAATTTCTTTGACCAAATTAGGTTTGTTCTGCAAAAACACCCGACGGGAATCGACCCATCGTAGACACAGTTTTTACATTCATGTATTCTATCAGCCATCGATTAAGTAACAATTACTGATTTTAATCTATGATGAGCTTGATATTACCCGACCTGTACCTAAGAATATAAGTAAAAATTATTTCGTCTCACGCAGAAACTTGATCAGTGGTCCCTACCTAACCTCCTTTCATGGCAGAAGCTCTTAGCGCCACCTCCAATTCACGAATGGGATTGCCTCCATGCATCGACCCGAGAAGCGGCTACTGTAACGAGTCGAAAACCTTTTACAGCCTCCGTCCAGCCGTTCCCCTTCCTCCTCCTTCCCTCCCCCTCTCTTTCACCTCCTTTGCCTTCTCCCTCCTCCCCTCCCCTCTCCCCTCCCACCCTGCAATAGTATTTGCCTCCACTGGCAACACCATCTCGTATCCCGATCTTCTCTCCCGTGTCAGATTTCTCGCGGCAAATCTCCAATGTCATGCCTCCATCTCCAAGGGTGACGTGGCGTTCATCCTCTCTCCGACCAGCATTGATGTCCCCATTCTTTACCTCGCTCTTCTCTCACTTGGAGCTGTTCTTTCTCCTGCGAATCCCGTCTCCACTCCTTCAGAGATATCCCGGCTTGTCAACCTATCCAAGCCTTCTCTTGCTTTTGCCACGTCATCTACCACTCATAAGCTCCCTGAAAATCTGCCGATCATCCTTCTCGACTCCCTACAGTTTCAATCCTTCATGCAATCTAATCAAAATAGTAATGCCGATACCCTGGTAGAGGTCTTGCAATCAGACATTGCCGTAATTCAATATTCGTCGGGTACAACCGGAAGGATCAAGGCTGCTGCTCTGCCACACAGTGCCTTTGTCGCCATGTCAGCTGGGTTTTATGCATTACGGCCCACAAGACCAGAGGTGACACTCCTTTGCGCACCTTTGTTCCACTCGTTCGGCTTCTTTTTCATCTTGAAATCTCTAGCACTTGGAGAAACCACTGTGTTACCACCATCGGGCATTAGCATTGGAATCACCGAAATACTGAAGGTGGTGGAGAGATATAGGGTGACGCTACTGATGGTGCCACCACCAATTGTGGTGGCAATGACAAAGGTAGAGGAGGCAATGAGGTGCAATTTAGACGCACTGGAATGGGTGATGTGTGGCGGTGCGCCGCTGAGCACGGTGGCGGCTAAGCAATTTCGCGAGAGGTATCCACACGTTCTTCTTGCGCAGGTAATTAATACAACTTTATTATCATTATTTTTATTGTTTTTGATAAAAGTGGGAGTATTGAAACCATGGAAGTAATACAACTTTATTAATTAATTAATCAAGTAATTAGTTAAAAATACTAATAAAATGATTAAAGAAGAGTATTGAATAGGAATCTTTTTGGTATGATTAAATGATTAAAAAATATTCTTCTGCGTTCCGTATTGTACTTTTAAAGCTCAAAATAACACTTTCCTTTCTTGGTTGGTTGGGTGAATGAAAAAAAAAAAGATATTTACTGCCTACCAAATAAGAGGAGCAACGTATCTTCCATTTAATAAATAGATATTTACACCTACCAAACAAGATAAGAGCAACGTATCTTCCATTTAATTCTCTTACCTCTCCTTATTTCTCGAACCCATTCAAATGAGGATAAAAAATTAAAATTAAATTGATAATATATTGTCGTGCATATAAAAAGCTTACTCAATTTCATCTATTAGACAATTATTAGCTTCAGACTATTTGAAAATTCAAATCATGTGATAAGCAATAAAAATATACATCAAGTTAATCTATCAGCCTCTATAGTCATTTATACAACATTGTATATATTATGTTGTTTGTTGCCTTGTTGGACTTCAAATTTAGAATTTTGTAAAGAACTAATTGTGGAATGACCATTTTATTCAAATCCATTCTCATTAAGATCATGTTCGGTTTGTTTGATGAGTTTGTGTGAAAATTTGTGAGAATTCAAATTCAGTGGGACTGTTAGGGGAAATAAATCTGCTGTGATTCCGAAGAATCGCAGGGACCCTGAAATTCCCAATCCATCTATTCATTTCTCTTCAAGCGCGAATCTCAAAAACCGATAGTTTATATACACGAATCTCAAAATATATTAATGGGTGGATTGGAAATTGCAGGGTCCTGTAATTCTTCAGAATCACAGCAGATTTATTTCCACTGTTAGGAGGCTCAATTTTTCTCCCATGTATTTCCATTCTTTGTCACAAACCCACCTACTAATAAGCTAAAATCATAGCAGATGAAAAAAACACACAATCTGAATAAATATTTATTTTTCCAACATTCTCTCTCCACGTGAGTTGGTTTCTTCTCTCTCCCTCCGCCAACCGTCTTGTCTCTCTTTCTCTTTATCCTCGTACACACAAGTTACCTTTTATATATAAGAATCCAGACTATATATAAATTTCTATTGTGAGACTAACCACATATGGTCCGGATTCAAACAAATTTTTTTAAGAGAAATTACATAGAAATTAAAGTAGGTGAGATCACATATATTTTTTTTATTTGTGGGTCCGGATCTTATTGAAGGAATTTTAAGTTGGCTTAAAAGAAGAATTACAAAAAAGTTCTAAAACAATTAAGGACCGAATCTTATTTAGATCGATGTATCTAAACCTACTCTAAAGCATTAACAATTTCATACCTCCTTTGATATCGTAATCAAAGGTGAAGAATCTCCAATGGATTAGTCGGCCTTCTTGTTTCTTGATCTACCTCCAAGCAACAAATAGATGATGTCTCTCTTAGTATCCACCTAGGATAATTAGAAAAAAAAAATTTTTTTTTGCTAGAGAATACTATTTGTTGTTGCTCCCTAATCAAGGTTTCTACTCCTCAATAAAACACTTTTATTGTAGTAGAAATTGTACTCAATACATGAGAAATAAGTGGATTAAGAGGAGAGAAATTTCAGCAACTTGGAGAGGAAGACAATTTTTTTTTTTTTTGCACAATTGGAGAGAAAAAAAATTAGTATTTAAGTAACATCTTTAGGGTTTCCCACTAATTAAGAAACGCTAGAATGTTCCTAAACTAATTGTATTCATCTCTATTTTCTCCATTTCTCTTTAATTTCGAATTTAAAGAAATTAATTGACAATTATGGCTGCCAATTTTCTTTCCCTCTTATTCAAAATTAATCCACTACAATCAATCCAATTAATTGCACGTTGCATCATATGCATTTTAATAATAAATATATTTCTCATATTTTTGTTGATAATAAAATTATATGACATATCAACACATGATATAATTTATTTTTGACTAAGGTTGTCATCACCATGACATTTATTTTAGTATCATATGATGAATAGAATAAACTAAATTATAACTATTATAATTAATTATTCGACCACCATATTCATATCACATATGACATACTAAAATAATTTATCTAATAAGAACCTATTTTGGTGTGACCCAAGATGATCTATGTCATATTGGCAATAGAACTAAAATCTTTTTAATAAATCACAAGCGGCGTCTAGCAATACATTGTGATTACCCAATTGACACAGATGATATGTACAATACAATACCACGATCCAATATAAAATTAATGTATATTCGTGTTAATTCTTATGTCTCATGATATCATGAATAAATTAAAGGTATGAATGTTTCATCCTTTAGAATTTATTCGTTTCTTGATTCAAAGCAGATTGTTTATGATTAACTCTTAATCATATAGCATGCATACAATCGTACTTCATCAAGGGACCCGGTGATATCATCACTCATCAAACATGAGGAACAATAGTAATCTTGATGAACAACGCACAAGTCATGCATATTGAAATATCATCAGTATAACCACCGATTAAGGCTAGCGTTGGACAATACTTACAATATACATTTTCCATGTAGGAAAAACGAACATCTCATACTTTAGAATTTAACACATATAAAACAATTGATGACACGTAACACAATTCATTCAATGTTTCATTTAGGGTCAAGTCTAATGTCATGTTCTCTAACATGCATTTATGTGATTAAATTGGTAACTCATTATCTATAATTTGTAGAACATTACCATCATTTAACTCACATACAAATATTTTATAGTCAATTAGTGTTCCATGCTAATTGCGAAGATTAGAGACTCTTTTAGAGTAATTACTATCTTAATTATAGAGCTCTACAATTCAAGTCATCAACTCAAAATAATCTATAATACGACAAATACTCAAGGAACAAATTGATATAAATCATCCAAATCAAAATAAAAACTATTATATAATTGGATTCTAGACCATAACACTAACACTTATTTTTTATTTTAAATAAGTGATAAATTTAAATATAAATTTAAATTTTAAAATAAATCAAGATTTCACACAATTAATTTCATAATATAACCGAACATTCATGGCATGTTCGACAGGTTGGATTTTAATAGGATTAGTGGAATTTTGGACTACCTGAGAATTTTTAACCCAAGTCCATTCAAATGACGTATTTTCCCCCCAATTACTTCCCATATTTTTTTTCCCAAGAGCGTTCCAGGCCTGTGTACTTACTTTTATGGGAACAAAAATCTAAACTCAGACTCAATTTTCATTCTCTCTCCACATGAGAGAAGCCTCTTTCCGTCTCCCTCCACGTCACCTTTCTCATTCAACATAACGAGCATGTTCGGTAATGAAGCTTAAGAATTTATGTTGTGTTCGGCAAGGGTCACAATATTAAAATTTAAGCTGCACTAAGGAGAGCCCGTTCGGTAATAAAGTTGAGAAGTCACTTTTTAAGAAGACCTTAAGCTTGAAAAAATATTTAAGCCATATAGAATCAGGGCTTAAATTCTTGGGCAAGCTTAAGAAAAGTGGGCAAAAGGAGGACTAAGAAAATGGTTTTAAGCTTTGTAAAGGATCACTTATTTGACAAGCTTAAGACTCCTTACACCTTGTTTGGATGGAGAGTAGAGGAAAGGAGGGAATGGAAAGAAAATAAAACTTCTCGTCGAATCGTGTTTGGTTGACAAAATTATGTCGGAAATGAAAGGTACAGGAGGTGAAAAGTTTAATCTTGTATCATTGCAATAAATAAAACCAGTTTTCCTTCTGATTTGGGATGTAACAGATGGAAAGAAATTTTGTTGCAAATATTTTTAGAAAAAATAACACAAATGTCCAACTCTATATCTTACCTATATAATTCTTATGCAAGTTTTTTTGTCACAAACCTACAACAGCCGTCAAATTTCTCATTAACCTTCTAAATTTTAATCAACCAAACAAAAAATAAGATGAAACGAAAAGTTGAATTTATTTTCTCTCAATAATCATTCAAACACGAAGAGGTTAAATATGTTAATCTTCTTTTCTATTTTATTTCATTTCATACCATTCCCTTTTATTCTTCACCTCCTCTTCTTTCCATTACTCTCCATTCAAACAAGAGGCTTAATCTGCCCCTGCCGAATGTCCACTAAGTTATAAGAAGACTAAAGCCTTACAACTGAACATGTTAAGAATTACGGAGAAAGTTAAATATAAATATCTCTTTCTTAACTTCACTGGGGCTTGTTGGACTAACTAGGGATGGCAATGGGCTGAGCCCACAGGTATTTTGCTAAGCCCATGCCTGGTCTGCCTGTTAAAAATTAATGGCCCACCTGCCTGGCCCAATCTGACGGGCTTGACAATCTATACTCGGCCTGCCCATAGGCCTTTCCTCCATACCCACGCCTGCCTGTTCCTCCCTGTCTATGCCCATGGGCTGCCTTACCCAGCCCGGCCCTGCCATGCCCAAATATGAAAAGGTTGAAATTATTCCGACACTCAATTAGAGTTCAAAGTAAAGAGCTGAATGTACCATAATCATCTCTCTTATGCATAACTCAAACCAACAACAATTTATACAATCATCACAAGCATAATTTAGCACAACAAAACCACAAAAAAAATATAATTTAACACAACAAACAACATAGTTTTTACATAATACATCAAACACAACAAAATAATTCAATATAATTTAACACAGTTACACAAATAATTTAGCACCTAAGCAACGAGCACTCTTCACCTAATACTTCTCTTGTTCCAACCTGCTACCTGGCTACCTGCACAATATAAATTGTAAGCTGGCAGTACCAATATCATGATATAGTACCAATATAAATTGTAAGCTAACAATAACAAGTTCAAAGCCAGAAAATAAATGTCTAACATATTTATTTCTAATTGTAAGTCATATTCAGCTCAACCTTATAACAGTGACTATTTCAGCCCTTATTTGTCAATTAAATGTGTATTTTCATATACAAAGAAACAAAAAACATGATGGTCTTGAATAAACAGAGACATCTAAATTATAATTTACTCATGACCACTCCACTATTAATCTAATTTAACATAGCATTGGTTACCCGTTTTCTTTAATATCATATAAATGTGGCACAACATTGGTTGAAGAAAAAAAACAAACAATATACATTTACATCTAAATTACAAGAAAACACCTATATGATTGTAATAATTACCGTGTCAAAGGTAACAGGCACCAGCAAATCAACACCTTAATGTATAACATACACTCACATCTGAGGTAATATAATGAAAACAAAACATCCAATTACCTCATATTTTCCAAAAAGAGAAAAGAAAAAAAGCACAGAAGCTCTCTCTCATTCAAATTTCTATATATTAAAATTAAACCTTTGAACCTCCAGTTGTTGACCTATACCTTTTAGTTCAAAAGCTTCGTTACATACGAATTGATCGGTATACTGTAGATTGAAGTTACAAACAGTATTTCAAAAAGTTGTGGGTTTTTTTGAAAAAAAACTAGACAGAGGCTGTCATTGTGGGTGTTTTTCATTATGACAAAAAGGAAGGTGCATGTTGTAAAAATGATAGTGTAGGCGGATTTACGAGGTAGAGAAGCAGAAATCAGAGAGACTGGAGAGGTCAGCAAAGTCAGAAGCAAAAGAAGTTTCTAGAACTGATATCGGGCTTGGCTGTTGATCCGTGGTACCAGTACAAACAGTGGCAGAGGAGAGCGACAGAGATGGTGGAGCTGTGGCGGAGGAAGGCGTGACTGCAGCGGCACTGGCGGAGCCGCGGATTAGTGGCACTGTGGTGGATTAGTGGCACCGATGAGGCGTGACTGCAGCGGAAAGAGATGGAGCGACCGAGACTCAAGGTCTCAAGCGAAAGAGGCGAGCGGAAAGAGATTGAGCGAAAGAGAGTAAAAGACGGAGAGAGTGAAGAGACGGAGCGGGGCGGCTATAAAACCCTAAAATCAAAAACTTATGTTCTGTTGTATACAGTATAGGCCTCCAATATACATGTATTAACATATAGGTCCACTTCTCTAACAGTATTAATATATAGGCCCAACGGGCTGCCTGTGGGCTTCGGTTTAAGCCCAGACCTGGCCTGGCCCGTCCTTATGCCCGGCCTTACCTGGCCTGTTACAGTGTTGGGCCGACCGGATAAAGGGCTGGGCCAGACAGGCATAGCCGGGCCGACGGGCCGACGGGCTTTTCTGCCATCCCTAGGACTAACTATCATCCAGATCCAGATCCGGATATTCTATTTTTTATTTTTTCTTACATCTCAATTTTAATTAAAACTTACAATAGATTAAAGTGCAGGTTGGAGCAACTATATATAAAACTTATACTAGATCAAAACTTATTTCTCATTTTTTTAATCAAAACTTTCATAGATCAGAACTTATATTTGTCAGGGCAACTATAATTCGAAAATTATTCGGCGCAACAATTTCTCAATATGGTGTCATATTTATTTTGTTTGAATTATAATATAGCGCAGATCTTAGAAATATACTTTTAATTAATATCAATACAACATTATGTATGATCTAAAATTAAGATTATATGGCGAAGTAATTACGAAACTTTTACGTATTTTAGCATGAGATTTACGCAATATAAAAAGAAACCGACCATAAAAAAATTAAATATATGAGATAATTATTTACATCTAGCGGTGTAAACGGATACGGATATCCGGGGGATATCCGCTCCGAATCCGCATATAATCCGTATTCGGATTTAAACGGATACGGATATCGCGGATACGGATACGGATAATTATCAATTATCCACAGAAGATGCGGATACGGATACGGATATGGTTTTAAATTTTGATATCCGTTTACTATCCGTATCCGTATCAGTATCCGTATCATGTGAGGTTTTAAATTATTTTGCCTTCAAGGGGATTTGAACTTATGTCATGTGAGGTGAAAATCTAAGCAACCAAGGTACAAACCACTACACCACACTATCAATAGAATGAATATCTTATATCTCCATCTTTCTAACATTAATATCTTCATCAACTTACAATTATTCATTTATTTTCATATTTAAATTTTATTAATTATTAATTATATCTTAAATTTCATATAACTCAATATCCGACAATTATCCGTTCTATATTCGTATTCGAATCCGTAAATTATCCGCTCTGTATCCGTACCCGTTTAAGGCGGATATGGTTTTAAATTTTGATATCCGTTTACTATCCATATCCGTATCCGTATCCGTTCATTGAAAGGCGGATACGGATTTGGTATTACCATTATCCGCTCCGAATCCGCTCCGTTTACACCCCTATTTACATCTCATTTCTTTTATAAAAGATTTAAATTTAAATATATGAGAAAATTTACAATACATCATTGATTTAATTATTTTACATATTTTTCTTATTTTAAATAAGTGAAAAAGTAAATATAATACATATTAAAAAAATATATCAAGATTTCCTCAAACTAATTCTACGGTACAACCGAACACTCATTTCAACACATTCTATAATCAATTCCGTATGTATCCGTACCCATGTGTTCCCACTTTTTCAAAAGTGGGTTCCCATCCCTGTCAAATCTCATTTTGTGTAATTTCGTGACACGAACAGACCCTTATTTCAGCATATTTTCATAATTAATTCGGTGCTTATCCGTACCTTTAAGTTCTCATTCATATCAAATCTCATCTCGTGTAATCTCGTGACATACGAACATGTCTTAATTGATACATTACTTGAAAATATGATTTTTTTTTTCATTTTAGTAAATGGCAAGATATGCATCGCGTATTTAAATCATGTCTAAAAGTTCGAATAAATTATAAATATGGACCCTATTTAAAAAAAATATATTGTATAACATTTCACATTCGAAATCATGCGCGAGCCAAGGACGAGACAGATGAGTATCCCTCGTATACCTGAGAGAGAAATGCTTTCAGCGGTCAAAATTGATCCGTTTTGAGATTGTATCAGACCCAAACAAACTGACGACTCAGATCTAATTCTACTCGGTCAGATACTGCACTGGATCTGAGTTCTAGGGTCCGACTCTAAACCGTATCCGAACCGTTTTCACCGCTACATCGTCTCCCTCTCAAAAAAGTTTCATTGCTTTATTAGCCGACGACTTCTTAAATTTTTTGCTTTCTGACTGTGCTTAGAGGAATAGAGATTGAGGTTTTTTGTTCTTTTAGAAATTTTCTCAACGTGCCAAGCAAGCAATGTGTTGCCTTAGATGCAAGCTATTAGCAATGTGTTTCAGCATCATGACATTCTCTGATGTAAAAAGGTGAGGTTGCTTTTTTGTGTAATTATGTGGAGAGAGTGATTGCTATCTTGCCTCCTTTTTTTCGTTTATATCCTGATAATTTGGTATTTGTGCCGATTTAGCTGGTAGAGATTAGGGTTTCATCTGATAGTCCAAATAGCTGATTAGGTGCATTGGTTAAGCCGTTAAGGGAATCTTAAGAGCAATTTGGTGCGTTTAATTACACATTTTGTTGTGAAATAATTGTGGAGCACAATGAGCTTATTATAGTAACAAATTAATTAGAGAAGACATAAAAGTCTCTCCTTAATGCTTCTCCAGTTTTTTTGCATAAGATTTGCTTTATTGGCCTTCAGTTACTTATGATGAAAAACTGAGCAGAAAGTTAATGATGTAATACAGTCATTATATACAGCTGAAATTCTGAGCAAAATCCGTGTTGTTGCCTTGTTGGAATTATCTTGCCAAAAGCTTGTCGATTGACTTGGTAAGCAATTGAATAACATATAATTGGGATTATTGGTTGACAAGAGCTTCCAATACCCAAAGGACTAGAATCCAAGTTTGAAGTCATTGAACAAGAACCAAAAAGGTTCCAATGCCTTTTCTTAGAAGTAACAAAAATATATTTGTAGCATCAGCACAATCATTCATACACACTTATTTTAGGGGTATGGATCAACCGAAGGAGGAGGGATATCTAGGATGATAGGCCAAGAAGAATGCAGCCGTCTGAAGTCAGCTGGTCGCCTTGCTGAGAATGTTCAGGTCACAATCGTTGATCCTAACACCGGAAATGCCTTGTCAGTCGGCCAAGCTGGAGAACTTTGGATCAAGAGCCCTGCTTGCATGACTGGTACAGTGCTCTTATTTTTCTTTTCTTGTCATGCCCTTCGGATAATTTTTGAAAATGATTTTATCACTGGATTGAGAAGCAGTGCCAATGCATTGTAAAAACTGATCCAACTATTTGAGTCGGCCTTATTATGAATCCACAAGTTGTTCGTGAGTCTTGACAATCCATGTACCTCTGTGAGCATTTTGACATGCAGTTTTAACAAATTGTAATATTTTAGGTTACATTGGAGATGATGAAGCAAATGCAGCTGCATTTGATTCTGACGGTTGGTTGAAGACAGGTGACCTCTGTTACATTGATCAGGATGGCTTTGTTTATGTCGTTGATCGGCTTAAGGAGTTGATTAAGTACAAAGCTTATCAGGTTTATACTTGCAGCATAAACATTAAATTAGCAAGGGCAGATTACCAAAAAGCAGCAAGACAACGGCTACTTTTTCTAAGTGGCCGAGTATCAGATCTTTCTAATGCTGAACAATTTGGTCCATACCAGCATCTTATTTGTTAAAATTATATTTTTTTGGATTTAATTCCACAGGTCCCACCTGCTGAGCTGGAGCATGTGCTTCATTCTCATCCTGAAGTTGCGGATGCAGCAGTGATACCGTATGTGTTAGATACCTTATTTGCTTGTTCTTTTTCATTACTTCTTGCATGCGTTAGTTTTGTAATAAAGAAGGATCTTCACTGGAAGATGCGTACGATAAATCATTTACTATAGTTCCTTTTTTAATTAAATTAATTTATTAGTGATATTTTAAACTAATATACATCACCTAGAAGAAGTCTTTCAGAATTATCTTTATATACTGTTTGTTGGTGCATGATCTTGAACTCATAGGAGTTTAAGAAGTTCTGTGTTCAAATATGCACACTTCATTTATTTTGCAACTTTTACTTGAAGCAAATCATGTTATCATTTGTAAAAGTCCAAAAAGAAAACATATACCAATTCTGTGGCAAATTTTTCAATGTCGTGCGCAAGAACTCTTTGTGGGAGATCAATTTGTAAAAACTTTTATCCCTGCTTGCTCTGAGCAACTTCTAAACAGAAGAATATTTGATGTATAGAAAACCCTTGTTATAATCTCATATTATTTTCAGTGTTTCAATAGTGTTTAGTGGTCTGTGACGGTGAGGTCTCAGTTATACTAGTGATATGATGGCTATAGAGGAACCCTATGCTACATAGTGTTTACATTGAAATTTTTAGTTATATTTAAAATGTTTAGTACTGCAAGTCTTGATAATAATATAAAATCACATATAATAAAGAGTGAGTATATAGAGAGGTTAATAAGAGGGAAAGGAGATGGTATGTAGATATTACTATTCTCTATGGCCGTTATGAATTTTAATCATGGATCGTCAAGACAAATTATAATTATGGACTGATTTTTCAAGCAATAAATGCCACCTGTTAGTTATATCAATGCTATTATGTTATTATTAGTAAAGAAATATTTCTACCTTTTTCTAGTTTTAGCATTTTCCTTTGGCCAAGTTGTTGAACCTGGAAAAGCTATAGCAGCTTTTTAGAATGATGTTATTTCAGAACTAGGTTGTAAACCAGATAAACAGAGTGCATAACCTCTTATTTTGAACAAAATGGTTTTATAATTGTTTTTTACTCAACTTCTTCCCTACTTATTGAAACATGGACAGCTGTGAACTTCACACATTTTGGTTTAGTAATGACAAATGTAAACTTTTAATTCTGCAGAATTCCTAATGATGAAGTTGGCCAAATTCCTGCAGCGCTAGTGGTGAGGCGGGACGGAAGCACTCTTTGTGAATCTGAAGTAATAGACTATGTTGCAAAGCAGGTATTTTACCGTTGGATATGCTCACAGTTGTATAAATTCCTTTAGTAAAGGATAAAGAAATTTACTCTGATCGGGATCTTTGTGAGGCTCTTTTCGTTTTTGAGAAACAAAATGATGATATAGAATTGTTCACTGCTTGGCAAGTCATTGAAATGTGGGTTGGGGAGCAGGGGTTGGTTTGAAAGGGGATTGATAGAAAAGGTAAGGACAGATGGAATCTAAGAGGATGTTCCTAATGCTATTTATACTGTGGTTGCTAATTGTTGACAACATTAAATCTTTATACTTCAACCGAATTGTGAAGATTTAGCACAACATACATATTTGCATTATGTTTATTAGCTCAGATGAATATTCAAAGCATTCATGTTTTCCTACTATATATTTGTAACATGTTTTGAGCTAAATATCTCGCTTAATGATGACATGTAGTGCTTGTTATCTGCAGGTTGCTCCATATAAAAAGATTCGCAAGGTCCTATTTGTCAACAAAATACCAAAATCACCTGCTGGGAAGATCTTGAGACGGGAACTATCAAATCATATATTGTGGAGCTCATTTTCCAGATTATAAGCCATGGTCTGTGAGCTGAACAAAAGAATGCATGATAAAAAGTTGTCATATACTAATTCTTTAAATTGGTTCTTTGATGTGCTTTAAATTATGTATAATGTTTCTGTTGAACAAATGTTCAACTTGTGCTAAGATTTGAGGCATGAATCCTTTCTATAGCAATTAGCAAACCAAGTGCTTTTGCGCCTACAACATATGTAATAGAAAGTGCACCAGGTGAAAGTTTCAGGTGTTAGTTTGGGCAAACTAAACTAAAGGGTTAGTTTGAGTTTAAGTTTGGATTAGGTTCAGGTTTCAAATGGATTTGTAAAAAAATAGATGAACAGCATTCGTTTCAGGCTATACCAGCTTACCGAAACTCGGGTCGACTTCATTGTCAGTTTTTGGTCAGTTAGGTTTTTATATTATAGGTTCAGGTTTCAACTGTTCAATTGTGTTTCAGTTTTATTTTGATGGTGGACTAATTTGCGTTTGAAGTTTCTTTACTTCAGATACGATTGAGTTTTGGATATTTAAAGACTCATATTGGATATCAGTACGGTTGGGCTTTGGATTTTCAAATATTATAACAGACTTGCTCCTAACAATTTACTACTAAAAGAACCATATTACCCGCACAAACTTGTCGGATTATATTTATATTGTGTTTGTTTATTAATGATTTTTGAAAATTATAGCAAAATTTGTAAGTCATAAAATTATTAAAACCAACATATATACTCTAAATATTATGATATACATGTTTATAATTTTATTGCGCTAAATAATTATAAACAAACACAATATAAATTACATTTGCAGCACATTGGGCGTGTTTATTCAGAATTTTTATAAATTACAGTATTGTGTCGAATCATATAACATCACAATTAGCAGTTATGCTCTTCTTATTATTATCATGCATATTGTCATTATTTTTTACCCTAAATAAACATACAAACAATATTACACGCATAAATTTGCTCGATTGTGACAAAACTTGAACTGGTTTTTACTTGTAGATCAAATTTTACATTTTTTAAGAATTGTTTTGTTATTTGTTTAGATAGGTAGAATATCATTTGATTTAAAGATTCTAGACCATTCAAAAGTAGTGATTTTTGACCTATCTAAAACATAGTAAAGACATTCTCAAAAATACAAAATTTGAACTACAAGTACTATTTTCATATGGAATATGAAAATCATGTTTGAACGGTTCAAATCAACTATTTGGACACCAAAAACGAAAATATTGATCCGACCAATCAGCGTTATGCATAGTACTATAGCCTCACTCATGAATATATCCGGACTCTCGAGGCAGAGGACTTTAGTAGCATAAGCCCTCTTTATCACAAAACATAAATGAATAAACAATATGGCAAATGCAGCACTTAAATTGATATGCTATTTGGGATTCCTCGACCAGTAACTCCAGGACCTGACAAGGGAAGAAGAAGCTCATAGGGCGGGACGCCAGCACCTGTCCTATTTTTCAAACTGAAATCTTTGTTCCTCTTATTGATTGTCTCCTCTATCTCCTCCAGCCGAGCCGATAATTTCTCAAACAAATTCATCACGTGTCTATCACTGATCCAATTTGCATGAGATGCAACCATCTGACCAAGGTACTCCTCGTCAGGTGAGTGGGTTGACAAGGTATCCTGTACAGCCATTATCTGTGTCGCCTGCAGCTGAGATGGCATCGAGGAAAGGAATGTGTATTGAGGGTTCAACAAGAGCTTCTCATACTCTGGTTCACCTTCTTGTGGAATAAGTTTCTTCATTAGTGTTGGCCGGTTCGGCATGTAACCACCGAACGGGTACTGCCCAAAATTTATTGCCGCATGTTGACCAGATGCAGTCCATATCATGGTGGTTAAAATTTGGGTCAAGTCCTCTTTAGTGTTAAGGTTTGGCCACCATGGCTCGTTTTTCTTGTCGGCATGGCCCTTGTTCTTTATCTCGTCCCACCAAGCCTGGATTTCTTTATCAGAGGATACAGAGATGGAGTCGGGATAGAAGTGATTGACATAGCCTCTGACCCAGTCTTCAGTGGCAGACCATATTAGAAGGCCGTCAGCTGCATAAGGATAATCTTCTATGACTAGTCTGACCCCGCAAGGCATTGAAGGATCCTCAACCGCCATACCTCTGAATTTTTAGAAAATAGGTGTTAGTTTGCTAGGGATGATACCTAAGAACAATGTCAATGATGTGAACAGCAAATAATCTACGTAGAATTGCAAGCTTGTGAATCATCTATTGACAAAATGTACTGAACTGTAATAGACCAACTATATTGGGTAATACATTTGTTTCACTTTAAATGTTTGCTAATATTTCCTTTTGAGCTATTGTTGAAAAAGTAACTGTTGCAGTTTAGTGTGGATTGAGATCACCAAGGCCACAAATAAAACAACAACAAAGGTCCCATCCTAGCGAAATATGAGTAGAAGGTTTTAATACAAGAACTGGTTGCATGGGCCATGGTACTTTGCCCAATATTCACCATTAGTGACTGTAGAGTACTTATAGCTGGAGTTTCCTTTGCAAGACTAGTTCCTCCAACCAGTACTTTTCTATTTCACAAACCATCCATAAATTGTCCTTTTATGTGTGTAATAAATAATAAAATAAAAGCCAATACAATGAGTTTCTATATTTATGGAACCAGATGACCATGCGTCTCTTACCTTCTTATGAGATCAGCTGGTAGGGCTTCCATATCAAACCTCCACATAGACTTGTAAGCAGCAGAGCTCAGCTCCATCGAGTACTTTTCAGGACTGAAAGAGCTCTCTATGATTCCCCCTCCATTAATCAAACTTTGCTGTGCCAGTGCATTGATCTCCATTGTGTACCTCATGTGTGGATGAAGAAGCTTGAAAACTGGGTGCATAGAGCTAAGCTGTCTATGAGCAGCAATTATGTATGGTTCCATGCAAGCATGAGTTCTTAACCTGAGACGTAAAAATTTTCAAAGACAGGGACGTTAAACAAGCAAAAGCACGTTATTTACTCGCAATTTTTTGCAATCTTTTAATCAAGAAAATTGACTTGTGAGTACAGTACCGTTCCAATCTATTGATGTCTAGTAGGTATCAACAAAAATTTGGTTGGTAAAAGTTGCACGATCCCAAATTTGTTATTTCATTTTGTTATTTATTTGCTTTCCTCTTTTTTTTTCAGTGAAATACTCTGGGACAATTACAATCCTTGTCAAAAGATAGAAGCCAGACAAGTGTATGCTAAATTTCATGATATAGAAGTATCATAGAAATGCACACATGTAACACATGATAATAGTTGCAAATGTCATGAAAAGGTAATTTCACAAGTACAGAAAGTTCTGTTACCAATGGTTTACTAGTTGATGAATGCCAGCATCATTTGTGCATACATGAGCTTTAGCCAACTTCCAAATCCAATTAGTTGTTGCATCATGGCCATGAGTATATACTCTCTTACGTGATGGATTTGAAGGGCTAGGTGGCAAGCTAAGCTCAATAGCAATCGGCCTAAGGATCCCATTTCGTGTGTTGAGCAAAATCGTCCTCGAGGCATAGAACTTTCTGCCCTTTAATGAGTTGATTTTTCTGATGTATGGTAGAAGGATATCATGGTAGTCAATTATAAAGAGTTTGTTTTTCTCCATTGCCTGCAACAAATTTCACCATCTGGTAAAAACGGAATGACATCGACATAGCAATATTATAATGATGTATCTTTTCACAAGAGGTATGAGTTGTGCCTGAAATACGCTTACTGTGATAAGTATAAGCCATACTATTATTGAACTTCTAGCGAGCATATAATTAAAATTGAACAATTCCAGGCAACTATACTATTTGTTCTTTTTTGTATATCGCTACTATACTTGTTAATTAAATGTCAAGAGATGGACCCCTACTAAAGCTGATGCTATTTATGTGTGTACAGAAAAAAAAAAAATATAAAAGATGGCTTAAAAACAAAATACTAAACGAGTTCAAGAAGGCTCTTAGACTAGTGATCAACAAAGACAAGTCGACTGTTATTGTCAAAGTATAACTTTGATGATAAAAACTTTTCAAGAAATGGATCATACCTCTTCAAGGCTCATTCCATTAAGCTCTTGCTCCAAGGTTTCTTTGGTTATTGCAGATTCCTGGGGCCCATAAACGGCAGGGTCCAACTTACTGCAAATTGGGAACTCCTTCAAAAAAAGAAGATTCTAGCATTAGATGTTTTTATTCTAATTTTTTTAAGCTTGAGGTTTATGGTATGTCAATTAGGTCAATTACAATCCAGAACCTTTTTATCCATTATTTGGTATTAGTTCTATAGTTGAAATTACATTAGTCGATTGTTTAGTTGCGCTATTTATGATTTATCTGGTCAACAATTAGGTTGAATTAAACATTAAGCACTTAATTGCATTGTTGAGCCTCATCATTTCCATAACTGAGATTTGACTGGGAATTAACTGAACGTATCTGTTGCTCCTGTTAAGTCATTTACACTGAATGACAGATGAAACTAAGTGATTACCCTGAGTCTTTGAATGTCAACTGGATTAACACCAGCTAGTGCCTGACGAGCAAACTCATTATCCCGCAACCATGAAAATCTATCCCCTAGCAAGAATACATGCACAATTGAGCAATATAAAATGAAAGATTTCTCTGCAGAGTATGAATATTATTACGATGATAACTAATTCCACCAAATAAAGGTAGTATCATTATCGATTACGTACTCTTCACATCCAATACCAATGAATTCACTTAGTAGGACTAAAAGTAACCACATATCTATTCCCAAGGGTATGGTTCCATATTTTGCGTGCAACAAGGTGTTTCATTTTGTTGTGCTATTCGTACTTTTCTTATCTGCAGTGGTGGTTCCATCAGTAACCTATTTTCTACTATAAAATTTCAAACATCTACCCTGATAAAACTTCAAAGGGATATTCAACCTATTATTCTCCTGGTCAAAGAAAACAGCACTAAAAAGGGGAAAATGAAATTGTAGAAGAACAAGCTTAGAGCTTCATTGGTTCAATTACTCGATATAATAGAAGGGATGTCATATTTCAACAGTCTATTGCCCATAGTCATGAAGCTTTTGAGTGCAGTAGGAATGATCAGCCTATCCATGAAGCTCTCTTCTTCGTTTTTAACAATAAAGCCTTCTTTATACAGTCTGTCGATATCGGAAAAAGCATTCGAACTGTGAATCCCTTCTTGAGAGAGTCGCTGCCAAAGCAGGAATAAGGTTGTGCAACAACGCCTTCATTCTTCCAGTCGAAAAGGAATTTTCTTTTATCTCCTCAAAAGTTTCGTCCCGTGCTACATACACTGGATGCGGCTTTTCTACTCTATACTCAGTACTTGGATCTGTCACAGATTTAACAAACCAAAACAGATTATCAACAAGAGACAAATCAATGTCCTGAGATGTCTCATTTTTTATACAGCTCATTATGTACTGGTTAAACCTCCTACGTGCCAGTGTTGTACCGACTACTCAGATTTTTTTTTTATAAAAGCAATAGTTGAGGCTAGATCCAAATTGAAAAAAATCCAAGTCATGCACCGTGTACTGTTTACCTGATTTAGCCGATGGTCTGCCAGTACGACATCGTCTGGGGTATGGCATCTCCAATCCACCCAAGACAGGTCGAGCGAGATCATCACTCTTGTCAGGATTACCCAAATCATTATAAGGGGCGTAGTCGTAAATTCTTTCATGCTTCTTTCTTTCCCCTTTTCCATTACCACGGAGGTTAGCCAAGTCATCTTGTCTGAGGTCCTCGAGGCCATGAGGGGTTTGTGAAGGTAGATATGCCTGTTTTCAACCAAAGGAGTTGGTTATAACTTAGAAATTGGAAACAAAAAAAAAAGTTATACCAAGGAATACAGTTACTCTAACAGGTTACAATATAAAATTGAACGCATTTAGGTAGGTCTGTACTGATACACCATGCTGGTGATACAAACTGATGCCTTGAGAAAGTTATCTCTCTCTTTATTTTCTTATGTTGGTACATTTTCTGCTTAAGGGTAAAGGGTTTTAACTGCTCTGCACCAGCAAGAGTATTCTTTTCTTTATTTTTATTTAGTAGATGTACCTGCAATAGAGCACTTGTCGTCTTCTGGTATATTTCTGTTTACTTGAGTTATATGGCCCGGATTATTGCTTATAGAACATGACATGAAACATCAATGAAAAATCCACAGTACTGACAAACATTGGCAACTCAATCTGTACAAGATCTGATGCACAAGCCCTCTACTACCATGATCAGACGTTAGAAGTTAGAACTGTGTTCCAACGAATCAAGTTTTTGCTAAAATTTTAAATAGACCCCATCACACCAGTAGCATCGAAAGAAAGAAAATAGATAACAATTATTCTTTTAGTTTAGCCTTCTTATTCATCCTGTTTAGCCTTCTTTTCCTTCCATACCTAAAATTTTGCAATATATTGATTCTTACCTTATTGCTAAATAGAATCCTGCTGCTAGGATTGTCTTTGTGAGAATGGATCCATGAATTTGCAGGGAAGAAAGTGGGTCCATCACTAAAACCATGAACCACAATCTCCATGAGAAAAAACTCCTTGTCATGAAGATTTGTTATGATAATTGCACCAGGCTGGCTGAAATCTGAAGGCACTGTCAGATTTACGGCGTATTGAACAATGTAGGGATGATCTGATGGCTTTGGCAACCAGCCTCTCACCGGTTCCACTGAGCTCCTCTTCCCAACTTTGGTGTCTATAGAGAGAAATAATCAAATAATGCATAGTTATGGAGACTATTCTCAGAGGAAGGCACTATTATCATGAAGTTGACTATTCTGATAATTAATTGATACTTCTCAACAAAGATTCAAGTGGAAAAGACCTAGAATTGTACAGAAATTGCAAACAACAAAAATAATGGAAAAAAAAATTAAATGAAAAAAAACTTTTTCCTAAATTAAATTAGATTCTGCAAAGACTTAGTACTCAATAATAATATTTTCTGGGAAAAAATGTTGACATAAAGCGTAAATGCCTACAGATGGTTCAATTGTCTTTTATGGATAGATTTTGGTTCCCTATTCATATAATTACAAAACAGGGCAAGAACATCCCAAATTCATATTAAAAAAAGAGTGAGTCTATGGTACTATGCATAGCACGGATTGGTCCATACTACGGATTAATATTTTCTTTTTCAAAATCCTAACGGTCGATCCGAACCGTTGATGATTTCCATATGAGAATATACTTGTGAGTTAAATTTTATATTTTTTAGAATTTTTTTACTATTTTTTTAGATAGATAGAAAATCACTGTTTTTCAATGGTCCAGAATTTTCAGATCAAGTGATTTTCTACCTATCTTAAAATATAGTAAAAAAATTCGAAAAAATATAAAATTTAGTCTCCAAGTACATATTCATGTGGAGATCATGTTGAACGGTTCAGATCGACCATTAGAATTTTCAAAATAAAAATATGGCTCCGTAGTACGGACTAATCCGTGCTATGCATAGTACCATAGACTCACTTGTGTGTACAACATTTTCTTTGTTTTTAAGAATAAAAAAGAATTGTACCAAGGGTCTCCTACCAAAAAATTGCTTTCTTTCGGGGGTTAATGCCTTGGGCTAATTTTCTTTCATTTTATGCCAATTAAGTTACATAGATATATTAGTATATTTTTCCTTTTTCCTTTTTTTTTTTTTTTTTAGTTGAACATAGGTAAAATTCCCAAGTATTTTTCCAGAAAAGTGCTCTCTACTTACATAAACGGGGAAAAACGCTAACAAAAAAATGTGTCATTTGATTCCTCCAGTTAATCATATATAGTATCTCACCAGGATCTATTTCTTCACCGACAAGCTGAACAGTGATCCCCTTCCCGATCCCGTTAATAAAATACTCCCAGCCATCCTCGATGCCCTCCAACAGCCTTTTTTTTATCTTGTTCCTCACAGTGAGCACCACTCTCACCTCAACCCCTTCCATCCCCGCCTCTTTCTCTGCTGGTGGGGCCAGCTTCGGCATTGTCAGTTTTAGAACTCCTGCCTTCTTTGTAACGGCAGTGCGTACCATCGATCGGCGACTTGGAGCGAGAAGCCATTGGCCGGGCTTAAGAGAAGGCGTGATCCGGCCTGTGGAGAGGCTGGGGGTGGGGAGTCGGTGAAGCGCTGATTGGGAGAGCATGAGGGAAGAACGAGTCTAGTCAACTGAGGTATCGAAGTAGGAGCGGAGATTTGGAAGTGAGAATGGCAAGTGGACTACTCAGCTTTTATTATGGATGGGCATGGAGCCAATCGGCCAATGCCACATTCTAATAAAGAAAGAAGAAAGAAACCATAACAGAGTCAGTCCAAGCCATTTCAGACAGTGCTGGAGCGGAAAAAACGTGCTGCGCCGTTACTTACACGTGGGGTGTTTATTGGGTCCGGTTTAGTCGGTTTTGAACCGAACTGAATTAGTTTGGACTAAATGTTTCGGATTTTCGGTTTAATGGTTCAGTTCGGTTTGCTTTTTAAAATCGAATTATAATTTTGAGTTCGTTTGAAATTTTCAAAATCAAAATAACTGAACTGACCGAACTTTTATATATTATGAATTTGGTCCGGACCACCCCGGTTTATATCTTAATACCCGGTTTATTTCTTAATCAATTGCTTTAAATACTTCGGTTTATTTCATAATATTCCGATTTATTTCTTAATACCTCGGTTTATTTCTTATATACTTCGGTTTATTATAAATCAATTGTTTTAAATAAAAAAATAATATATTTTGGTTTGAACTGAACAAACCAAACAAACTGAAATAAAACTTTGGTTTGGTTCGGTTCGATTGCAATGCTAAATCGGTTCGGTTCGGTTTTATTTTTGAAACCGAATTATAACTTCGGTTTGCCTAGTTCGGTTCGGTTTCAACCGAACCGAACTGATGAATACCCCTACTAACACGCCGTTAGTCTCGTACTGTGCCGTGTCGTAACCAAGTTAATTTTTCACGTGTTGTGACCAAAATGTTAAGGGGTGGTCACGGCACGCGAATGGTTACGCCATGTGAGTCATGCTGTGCCTAAATGCATATGTGACTCATGTGACCATTTAATCATAATTTTAATTAGTTTATTCAAGATTCACCATTAAATCAATATCTAATGGTTCTAATTACATGTGACTCGCGTGACTACGTGCCGTGTCGTGCCGTGACTAAATCTTTCACGTATCGTGTCGTGCCGTGCCAAAGTTTCAAAAGATGAGCACGATACACGAATAGTCACGGCACGGAACATGCGAATCACGGTACGTAACTGACACATTTGTGGTGCCGTAACCGTGTCATTCCATGACGAAGCCGGCTCCACCGTACCATTTTCCCACTCTAGACAGTGCCCATGATGCAAAATCGAAAAAAAAACAAGGACCCATGACTAGAGTGGAAAAAACGTGCCGTGCCATGCCGTGACTAACACGCCATGACTTTGGTCTCGTGCGGTGCCGTGCCGTGATCAAGTTAATTTTTCACGTGCCGTGCCGTCCAAAATGTCAAGGGGTGATCACGGCACGCGAATGGTCACGCCACGTGAGTCACGCCGTGCCTAACGTGCCGTGACCATACATGACTCGCGTGACCATTTAATCATAATTTATGTTAGTTTATTCAAGATTCACCATTAAATCAATATTTAATGGTCCTAATTACACGTGACTCGCGTGACTACGTGACGTACCGTGTCGTGACTAAATCTTTCACGTGCCGTGCTGTGCCGTGCCAAAGTTTCAAAAGATGAACACGGCACGCGAATAGTCACGGCACGAGACACGCGAGTCACGGCACGTAACTGACACGCGTGCCGTGCCGTTCCGTGACGGAACCTGCTCCGCCGTGCCATTTTTCCCACTCTTCACCCATCTCGGAAGATTTATTTAATAAGATTATTCAGTTGTCCACCCTCTTTCTTTGACTTGGATTTATTTAATAAGGTTACCTAACCGAAGGTCATTAACTAATTGACTAATTCACATTGAATTGGCTTTTTTCGCGGACTGTCTTTTTTTTCACGTTATAGCACTTCACCACCATTTCAAAATGGCACTCCCATTGGTGTGAGCGATGTTGAGTTACGAGTCGAAAAAAAAAAGAAAAAAATATTGAGTTACAAGTGAATAAGACCAACTAATTATCACCGAAGCATTACGTCGAGCATATTGTGTGCGTAAAATTTGAACAACTAAACAACACATTTTGTATCCCAAATCAATACCAATTTTTATTTTAAAAGAGGCAAAAACGACAACAACGGCAACAACAGCAAAAACGATCAAAACAGTAACAACAGTAACAATAACAAAAAAACAGAAAAAAAAGACAACAACAACAACGGCAAAAATGACAACAACGACAAAAACAACAAAAAAGATAGTAGCAACAACAAAAATGGAAAAAACGACAACAAAAACAGCAGCAAAAACGACAGCAAAAACGGTAGCAACAACAGCAGCAAAAACGGCAGCAATAGCAACAACAGCTTCAACGGCAGCAACGACAGCAACGGCAAAAACAGCACAATGACAAAAATGGCAGCAACGGCAAAAACTTTCCTTCTCATCCTTTTTTTTGTTTGATTAATTAAAATTTAGAAGAGTAATGAGAAATTTGGTGGCTGCTGTAAGTTTGTGACAAAAAATTTGAATGAGAATTACATAGGTAAGATATAGAGTTGGACATTTGTGTCATTTTTTCTAAAAATATTTGTATAAAATTTATTTTCATCTGTTACACTTCAAATTGGAAGGAGAATCAATAAAAATTGATTACAATCATGTAAGATTAAACATTTCTCCTCACGTATCCTTCACCTCAACATAATTTTGTAATCCAAACACGATTCGAGATTATTTTTTCTTTTCATTTGTTGAACTAGCAGCACCGAAAAGTCCAAGACAAAAACAACTTATAAAATATTCATGAATTTACCAAACCGACTTGTCATTGTTAATAATAGAATATACTAGAGATTATTATTGCTTTGTAGTATAGTCTAGAGTGGACTAACCGATTTGGCAAAGTCAGTAGAAATAATAGTTAGAATCTAGATATTTCATCACCGACATTGTACTTGTATAAATAGAATAGCAGCTTGTGTGTGAGTGAGTGTCCGTGATTGTGTGAGGAATCAGAGAGAGGGTGAGAAGTCAATACATCAAGCATTGTATGTACTCTCCATTAAGTAATAGAAATTAGTTTATATACTCCTCTCTTCAACTATCCAAGTTAGTATTAGTATTCAACATCATTCCCTCCCTTCCTCTACTCTCCATCCAAACAAGTTGTTAGAGGAGACCTTAAGAGCTTTTAGATCTAGAATTTTGACTAAATGAATTGCTAAATACGATTGAAAATTTTATTTTGTCTGAAATTAATGGTAAATAATAATAGTTGTGAGATTGTAAAAAAATATAAGCTTGAAATTGTATGAAGTAGTTATTTATTATTATTGTATAGAAACTTCTATTGTGTTTTTTTCATTGTAGAAGTTATGTAGGGAAAATTTGCAAATTTTTTATTAATGTAAATTTAGAATAATTGTAGAAACTTTTTGTACGAGTAGGTTAATTATTTATGATAAGGTTAGTTAACACTAATTGTCAGAAAAACTTAAATTATGTCAGCAATTATTATATGAGGTAAATAGGTTAAATGTATTTTTTTTTACAATTAAGTCAATTAAGAATGAATTAAGTCTATTTTTTATATTTTATAATGTATGTTCATTTTGTTTTGACCAAAATATAATGTTAAATTTACTAAATTAGGTTAGTTTAGGTTAATTAAATGTAAGGTTTTTTACGATAATTTTGAAACTATCTGTAGTAACCAATGGCACAAACAAAACAACAGCAAAAGAAGCCCCTATATTGGAACTATATGTAGTTGGCTATTCCACAGCACACGCTCAAAATGCCATATTATAAATTTAATTTATTTTTCTATAAAATGTCCATATTTTGGTGCTTTATTAGCCCAATATAAATTTCAAAATAACTTTAAATTTTGATGCAGTCAAACTTCGTGATACAAGTCACTGCACATCACAGATGCATATCGTACGATGAGAAGATGGAACCGACTTTGAAGAGACTCGATCTATAACAAATTTCTTTAGTTACTGGATTGCAATATTGACAAGTCATTGATCTCTGTTATAGTTGGAGACCAAAGAAATGTACGTTTTATCTCCATGTGGATATGGTGACTGGATGATGTCAGCTGTAATTTGAGGAATATCTTATATCTGTATGAGGTAAGCAAGAATTCGTATCCTCTGCATTAACTCAAAAGAGAATTTTTTGAGTTAATAAATTTTAACTGTCCGATTTGTTTTAAGATTCGTGCGAACTAGATCTACACTAATATTAAAAGATCCCTATGTTATAGGTAGGAGCTGGATTGGCTTCGTTTAAAATCGGATGGTTGAGATTCATTAACTCAAAAGTGAGTTAATGCAGAGGATATGCGTTCGGTAAGCAAAACCATTTTATTTAAGATAAATATTTTATGAAGCGGCAGTGGATTCTAACTTTATATGTTATTGTAATTTTCACGTCAACTGATCACATGGTGAACGACGATGAATGGAGCGGAGACATTGTTGATTGCGTAAGGATTGACCCTCCCAAATTTTCATGGTTTCTTTCTTCTCACGGTCTACTTGAAAGCCTCTTTAAATCTTTATCATTACATCTTGATCTTGTGCATATTTTGGATAATGACATAATGTGTTGAGCACACATGGCTCGCACTATTTTAGATGGGATTACTCGAAGATGACCCCAATACCGGCATGCTGGTCCAATATAACGCATATACAACCAGACCCAACCTCTATTTGTAACCAATTCATAAATCAGACTTAAAACTGTCTGATGTCTCCTCATCAGCAATTACAGAGATTGGAAGTAGGAATTGTTGCTTGGAATCGTAAGAACAAGACACGAAAAATCTACCAGCATACCTATCCGTCAAATGGCCAACATCAACTCTGATCGCCGTCATAGGTGAGACCATGATTGAATGCGTGATCCATACGCCCATGCAACATGCTTGAAAATATGAACGTCAAATTTATAAGGATCCGACTCGAGTAGCATTTTGATACCTTGATAACCAACTTGAATATTATTGACAGAGGTAGTGTAGCAACTCATACGACCTTTTCCCAACCCCCAAACAAATCAACATTGCTAGTTTTCTCCTCTCCACAACTTATTATATGTGAGCTATTTTTCAGTTCAAGCAGGCGTTTATAAAACATATATAACTAGTTTCAAGAAAATTTTGAAAATTTGAAACCAACAGAACCAACAATGCCACAGGATGTACCCTTGGTTTTGATGGTTCTAGAGAGTCGGTGATATTTTTCATTGTACAGGGCATTATTACCCCTTTCTTAACTAAAAGCCCTGGAATCTAAACAAAGGCATTGTTTCAATTTCAAATACAGTTGAGGCACAAGAACTTCAGACAGATGCAAAACATCAAGCAGTTTTCACAATGAGGTTTCCTTAGAAAAGGAAGTAATTTCGTGAAAGTGGCACAGAAGATGCCGGCTCACACTTGAGAACCTCCCCATCTGCCGTTACCGTGTATGACTCTGGGTCCACCTCTATTTTCGGCAATGCATCATTTAATTTCATGTCAAGTTTTGTCAAGCCACGTACATTGCTGACTGCTTCGACCGTCTTTTCTAGCATGTACTTCTTTGCAATCCCCAAGTCTATTGCAGCCTGTCATTAGTTGCAACTTAAAAATTACAGATCATTTCTTTAAATCATTTTCAAAACTATTATTAAGTTCTTCAGTACTGAATTTATTTATATTTGGTAATATTTTAAATAAGTATTTAACAGATTTATCTTATGTTGCTTGGAGATTGCAAACTCCACAGGTTCAGCCAGTATTGACCGCACCATAACAGTACAAAAGCTGACTTGTAACGAGTCTTTATTTGGTTCAGTTTTATATTTTTTGGGTTTGTGACTGGATTAGGGCATATTGTTTTTATTTGACTGCAAACTTTAGTAACCCTTGAGAGGTTGATTGACAACCAGATATAGTGATCATAACCCGTCAGAGTGAAACCATGCTTACCTTGCTCACAAAAGCAATAGAATTAGCACTTCCAGCCTTCCCAAATGCACCGAACATTGGCCTCATCAACACCTGATTTATAATTAAATATTTAATAATGTCCCACAAAAATAACATAAGACATAGGACCACTGTAAGAATATACTTATTTATTTTTTTGTATCGGATTTTCCATGTTTTTAGTGAGTTCTTGGCTTCTTGTTGTTTTTAAGTTGACGATTGATGCAATTATTGGAGCATAAGCTTCTGACTTAATTACTGACAAAGTGCAGTTCCTTCTTTTTTGGGGTTAAGCAAGAAAGACAAGATACACTTACAGGTTCCGGTGTAGGAATGCTAGCATTTGGATCCCCCATGTTAGCCCACGCAATGACGCCTCCTTTAATTATCATTTCAGGTTTTGCACCAAAGAATGAAGGCTTCCAGATCACAAGGTCAGCTAATTTTCCAACCTAATCAAGAATCCAAGCAAATATTAGAATTGTTGTCAATCCTTTAAGAACAGACAAAAATGACCTTGCCAAATGGTACCGAGAGCAACAATAACTGTACTGATGTGCCATTATTGAAACTGAAGTACAGTTCACCTAGTTGGAACATACAAATCCAAAGGGGAAAAATCTCCACTTATATACACCAGCATTAGTTGATTTATTTCATACCTCGACAGAACCCACAAGGTGAGAAAAACCATTGGCTATGGCTGGATTTATGGTGTACTTCGCAACGTATCTTTTTATACGAAAATTGTCATTATGAGAACCAGCAGGTTCAGTTAATCGGCCTCTTTGCACTTTCATCTTATGTGCAGTTTGCCATGTCCTCATAATTACCTGAAAAAAGGGTACAGTTTTAAGTAAAAAAAAATGAATCTAAATAGAAATTGGTTTTGGCTTAAGTTTAGCTTCCAACAAAGAATAAGTGAAATATCATAGAACAGGGTTTTAATTGTCTGACCTCTCCAACACGGCCCATAGCTTGAGCGTCAGAAGAAATAATACTGATTGCACCCATGTCATGCAATATATCTTCTGCAGCAATTGTCTCAGCTCGGATTCTAGACTCAGCAAATGCAACATCTTCTGGAATGTTCTTATCCAGGTGATGACATACCAGCTGCAAAAGTTTTTTGCCCTTTATTGGTTAACTTGCTATTTCATCAACTACTGACATATTTTGATTTATACTTCTTTTGTCTGTCTTGAGATGCTTGTAGTACTGATCTGATATCCTGACTACTGTCAGGTCAGCTGCTTGTAACATTGCAAATTGGTACAAACTGCTAAATTATGACATTCGAAATCTAAAATGTCCAGACAATCAAACTGAAGTACAAAAATGAGGTTTTTTTTTTCCTAAATTTACCAGCATGTCAAGGTGTTCATCCACTGTATTGCAAGTAAAAGGCCGAGTAGGATTTGTTGAAGAGGGAAGCACATTTTTCACACCACATACTTTTATAATATCTGGGGCATGACCACCACCTGCGCCTTCACTACACACACAAGATATTGAGTTATTGCAAGAAACAAGTTGATTAAGGTACATGTGTATCTAATAAATATTTCACGAGGGACAGAACTAAACTGACTACAGTACTGTAGAATAATGCATCAACCTGTCCAACTAAGCAGTTACCTGTGGTATGTATGTATGGTTCTATCCTTAAAAGCTGCAATTGTGTGCTCAACACATCCTGATTCATTCAATGTATCGGTGTGGATGTTTACCTGTCCAAAGCAAAGTCAATATTGAAGAAAAAGAGAAATGTAAGAAATACCAAATTTCAAAAAACAAAGATAAAAGTACAATAGCTTACCTGAATGTCATAAATATCTGCCACTGATAAACAATTGTCTATTGCTGCCGGTGTGGTTCCCCAGTCTTCATGAAGCTTCAATCCCATAGCTCCTGCCTCGATAATCTCAACTAATCCTTCTGGCTTTGCACTGTTTCCCTGCAAGAATTTCATTTTTTTATTTCAAAAAAAAATTTGAGAGGAAAGAAGCCAAAAAAACTCTCCATTTTACAACAAACTTTTTTGAAAAAAGTATGAAATATAAATATATGTACCTTGCCGGTAAATCCGAAGTTCATAGGTATATTATCAGTTGACTGTAGCATCATCTGCATTTGTAAAGGTGCAGGGGTACAAGTGGTTGCACGTGTCCCTTCTGCTGGTCCAGTCCCGCCTCCCACCAATGTTGTAATACCTGCGAAAAGGAAGCATTTAAGCGTGTGAGTTTCTACTTGCAACTCTGTGCTCTCAAGTGCAGTAAAAATATTACAAGCAACCTACCACTTGATATGGCCTCTTGTGCAAGCTGGGGACATATAAAATGAACATGACAATCAATGCCTCCAGCAGTGATAATATTTCCTTCTCCAGCTATTACTTCAGTACTGACCTGCAGTTATATTTGGAACAATATATTCTCATCTCAGCTTGATGTCTCTGATTATTTAAAAGACAATCTTAATTTCTCGAACACAGTAGTTTCTCTGCATCAAATCAGCTTAAGTTGTGGGCATTATATTCATTAGTTCAGTTTTTTGGGTATTGGTCTGCACTAGTTACACGTAAGGTACAAATCAGTGGCCCAATTCAGGGCATTGCCACAAAATTGTATTCATTGTTCTAGTGTTTAAGTTTCCTTCATCTGAAACCACAAAAAAGTTTGGATGGAACTACACTTACCAACTTTCCCTTGACAAATTTGTCTAATTTCATGGATATGCACGACTGATCTAAACAGCTAACTGGAAAAATGTAATTAAACAAGGTTTTACCCCTATAATCATGTTTTCATGCACATCATCCATTACATCAGGATTTCCCGCTTTCCCGATAGCAACAATTGTTCCTCCTTTAATTCCAATGTCGGCCTTGTATATACCCGTGTAGTCTATTATAACTGCATTAGTGATAACTGTATCTAAGCATGCTGAGGCAGTGTACCCAGTACCCTGACCCATCCCATCACGTAGCACCTTACCACCTCCAAATACACACTCGTCACCATATAAGGCCAGATCTTTTTCGATCTCTGCATACAAGTCGGTGTCTCCTAATCGGATCTTGTCGCCAGTTGTTGGTCCATACATGTTTGCATATTTCTCACGAGAAACTATGCAGTCAAAGCCTGTGCTATTACCAATGACCCCCTCACTACAGTGATAAGGCATACATATGTTACATGGTGTTCATAACATGACATTTTGGAAAGATACTCATTTTCAAATGAGTATCTTTCCAAAATTATTATCAGTTTTCTAGGGCGACTTGCTATATAGTATTTACCACAAAAGCTTATAGAAGAAACAAACACCTAAAATATTAAGATTGGTATTTACAATAAGCCAAGAGGAAGCCCTAACCTGATAGTTAGCTCTTCTTCATGACCAAACCCATTGGAAATAACATTCTTCATGACCTCTTCAAGCTTAGACTCATCAACTGGGCCATCTACAAGACCACTTCCACCCCGTATGACTTTTGAACCCCCGATACTTACAAGAGTTACATATTTGGCGTCACCTGGCTACAGTTTTAAAAACCAACATAAGTGTCATTATTTGTGGACTCAGTGAATGTAGAGCTTCAGAAAATACTAAATATTTATTAATTTAGTTACAAAAAGGAAGATAAATCAACTATTGGTGCTTTGAGTAAAATATAGTGCATCAATTATTTATTGAAAACAGTTTATAATTGATAACACAGATATCCAGTCTAGAAATGAAGCAGAAGAAATGATGGTTATGATCATAAAACAGAAATGAAAGATCTGTCCAATTTATTGCAAAAGAAACAAAATAGAGTTGGTGGAAAGCACCTCAAAACGTGTGGCAGTTCCAGCTGGGATATTCAGTCTCATTCCATACGACCTTCTCCTATCAAAAATCAAGTATGGATTTACCTCTATGAAGTTATAGTGGCTCCCAATCTGCAGAAGGGAAGCAAAGTAAAAACAGGAAAATGAAATATTCAAACTTCCTTATAATAAATGCAAAAGCGTAGAAACAGAGAGTTAATGGGAAGGATTATAATGTCAGCCTGTGCATAGTGGGAAGTTATTATAATATGAACCCAAACTTGCAGTAGACCTAATTAAGCCTCACTTCAACCTACTTTTGCCTGATCCCCCTCAGCTTTGCTATGCCTCAATTTGACCAAATAAGCCTCAATTAATCTTAATTGTTCAATTAACCACTGAATAAGCAAAGTAAAGACAGAAAAAAGCTTTAGATCTATAAAAGGGCAAAAATGGAGGTGAGCCAGTATTCAGAGTAATGTGGCACTAAAATTATCACGCAAATAGTATCAACATCAAATAGTGTTCTAATATTTGATTCTTGGATGTAAAGTCATCATCCAAATTATTTGGATCTATAGAAGCTTTACAAAGATTCAAAGGAATCAAGATCCTCACTAGAATACTAGCGACCAGACTGCAAGGAGCCCTGAACAAACTCATTAGTGCCAGGCAAATGGAAACAATCCTAACTGACACTGCGTTAGAAGTGCATGGATAGAGAGTTGTTAATAATTGCTAGCAAATTTCAATTACAAGATTCTATTTTCGTTTTCTTTTGAATCTTTGTGAAGTTCTTCTTAAATGTAATAAATTCGGTCTAGCTTTGAGAAAGAACAAAGGAAGGTGTTACCTTGTAAGTGCCATTATCACTTTAACAATGAGGGTGCTGGATAAATTACCTGAATAGGCCTATCGGCCTTGTTAACAACTTTCAATTTGATTGAACGTCTTCCAAGATTAAGAATAATATTTCCCGATTTTAGAATTAGTTCACCAGGACATAGATCATCTTCAATCCCAGTGAACTTCTCAAGTGAAGGAACTGCAATAAATATTTTATCAACTACGGTCTGACAGATCATGAGCAAAAGAATTTCCAATACTGCATATTGTAACTATTCAAACAAGGTTAATCATTCCGCTTTTCTCTTATCTCTTCGATTTCTACTAAATTTGTCTCCGGTGGTTCTTTCTCTGGTACTGTACAGCACCGCATACATACAGGGTGTTTGCTAGTACATGCTGGGCAATATCAGTATTTACTGGCATAGCCAAAAGCATATCTGACCAGGAAGAATGCAGCTTAATTTATTCATAGGTACCCACAAAAGTTGTTAAAGCAAGTGAGATTAGAGATGGTATAACAAACCTGGGAGAAATGAACCGTGCAATGCCAACTCCAAATTCCCATTTTCACTTGCAATTGGATCATGTATTGTTATTAGCTTTGTTCCGTCCAAAAATGTTCCTTCAACCTGATGGAATTTGAAGGCAAAAATAACCATTCAACTAATCATTATTAAGAGCTTGCTGTTCATCATACACCACGAAAGTGAGAAGGATACTTGGCGTGTTATCTTAATCAGATTAGTGATCGATACAACGAGCCATGTTATTACTTCGAAACCATACCAATCAGGACAGGAAGTCAGAAATTGTGGTGGTACCTAGCCAAAATATGTAGATCCATTGACTAGCCCAAAACAGGAAAAAAAATCTGACATCATTTTTTCAATTTATGTTTGTTTAATGCTTAGCGCTATAGAATGAAAAAAAAATATTGAAGATTTAGCCTGGAAAAATCTGGTAAATCTGGTACTTGACCAGTACATCCCAAACCACTCAAGGTCAAGATTGTCGTGTTGCTGAGATTAATCGGCTAGTATAGTAAACCTTGGGTCCCGCAATAATTTAGACCAATATTTCAGTGAAGTTTTTCAAATAAATCATTTTATAAAAAATGTAAACTACAGTTGAACCCAGTGATTTTGTTTAAAAATAACCTGAATAGTGTATAAGAGGTGTGGGACAGCTGGGAGAACTTGCCTCCTGATAAAAATGGGAAATTAAAAAAAAAACTAAGGTTAATAATTGAAAGTAATTATCTCAAAAAGACAGCAACATAAAAAATTACCAACATATAATTAATCACCTTTTGTGAGCAGCTAGACACTGTTTTCAAGTATTGGCTTTAAGATTTAAATGATATTTTAACCAAGAATAACAATTTGTTCGTACTTCAGTGTTCAGTCTGACTGTATGACAAATTTAAAAAATACAAATCTGTGCTATTTCTCAACAGATGACATCAATAAAGCCAATTTTGCAATCCAGCCAAGTTACGTAGAGATGACCATCAACTTAGAAACTAAACCTTAATAAAGCTTCACGTGTTCAATAAGCCAAACCCAATTTTGTCCAAGTTCACCCTTGCAATATACAACTATATTTTCCTCAGTGAGAATGCAGTTTCAGCTTTAATTCACCCTGAACAGTTCGATTAACCACAAACAACAACAATAAAAAGACAAATAGAACATCAAGACAATAGGCAAACTAGAACCAATACACACAAGTATGGGAGATAAGCCATCTGACAAAAATCCAACAAAATTAGCATTATTGAGATTCTTGATTTTGCTCCAAAATTCTGATTAGATGTTCAGTTCACAAACTCAAATTCAACAATTTCCTTTTCTTTTTGAGTTCTTAAACAATGTCAGATAATCAAGTCAAGAGTTTAAATTACCTGCCCAATAATTGCTTTCCTAGGTCCATCAGATCTGTCACACTCTTGTCACCATCCCGAATAAATTCCAAAATCTGTCAGAAGAATATTTCAGAGATGTAAGCACCCTGTGCTGATACTTTGTAATTAAATAAGACTGACAGTTAGTGGATTTGGTGCCGACCCTGTTCGTCCATTCTTATGAGGGGCTCCACTGGCGATAAATCACGAAGAAATGAGCACCACTAATAATACTATTTTAGCAAATGTTTGTCGTTTTGCAAAAAGTAAAGACAGTACCTGAGTAGCTATAAGAGCAACAGCCTCAGTGTAATTGAGGCGAAGGCCTCGAGCTAGGCGCTTCTGCGCAAGTAACCCTGCATTGTGCAGCGCCAATTTTTCCACCTCTCTCGGCACGAGTTTCATTTTCTACTCTTTTCTGATGATTCCCAATTAATTTTCTCTACAAAAGCAGAGTGAAAAGTCAGATTCTTAGAATCCCGCTAGCGCTAGGTCTTTCAGTAGTGCAAACTATTATCAGTGAGATGGAAGTGTATTCTCATTTTTGCTGTGGTTGGCTACAGATTAATTAAAGTCAACTCCAGAAAGTCTAACGTGAATAATGGAAGTGCATCAGCACTCACTAATAGAATTTATCATTTGTACTTGATTTGCTTTCAGGCAGCTCAAAGAGACCAGAAAGCAAGAAAACGAACACAAACTATTCGACGAAAAGCCACATCCAACAAGATTCCTAGAGGTATCAATAAATTTACGCCTTTACCCACAACGCAGGCCCCAGCAAACGGAGAAACATGCAAAGCATCAAGTGGCAAATGAAAATCGAGAACCTCCAATACGAATGGAGTGAATAAAAAAATAGAGAAACAAGTACGGTATACCGATGCTTTACAGTACCTCTTAGATCGCTTCTGCGAAGCTCGTCGATGAGTCTCTGAGATGGTGTTAGCGTAGAGAAAAGCAAATTAGTCGTTGAATTGTTCAGCGGAATCTGTATTTTTCCCATTTTTCTATTCTCCGTCAATTTTATTGCGTCGGATTCGGATAGGTTCGGAACTGGAAAGAATCTTGCGAATTTTTAATTAATTCATCAACGAATTCATATTTAGGATGACGAGCGCTCGGGGGGCCCTCAACTTTGCGATGGACTATGGGAGATTGGGGAACGGACTCTGCTGCTCTTCCGATCTCAACCATTCAAAATCGTCAAGATCTGTGCATGAAAAAGTTCTTTCATCGAGATACGTGAATAAAAAATTTTGAATGGTTGAGATCGGAAGAGCAGCAGAGTCAGATCCGGAGATTGGAGGGTACCCTCACCCAGTCCCAATTTTTGGCAGCGGCTGCTAAAAGAGCATTTTTGGCTTGAGATTGCGCAAATCAGACGATATTGCCCTTGGAAGTTATTTATATTTTATAAAAGGAGTCCGGTCTGTATGACATCGGTGTCATATGACACTAATTTTAAAATTAATTGAATATACTTCAAACGACTAATTCAAACTGTTCAAACCGATTTATTTTATGAGTGATGCGTTTACATGCAATTTTTTTATATTTTCGAGTTATTTTAGTATCAAATCAAGCATAAAAAATGTTAAAAAATGAATGTATTAAAATTAATTTAAAAATTCACACATTTGACCGCTTGACTTGATACTAAATAAATTCGAAATATAAATTGATTCACCGTTTGAATTCAATTCGATAGGTTTTGGAGTTGGTGTTATATAGGCTGAAATGACACTGATGTTATTAGAGGTGCTATCGGGTCGGGTAGGGTCCGGGTACTATTATATTTTGACTCGGACCCTAAAAGTGTTCGGGTCCGAATTTCAATCCATATACTTTTAGTTTCAAATCGGATCGGATCTGAATCAGGATACCTATCTACCCGTAGATATTTTGGGTTTAGTCTTTCGGTTCCGGGTAGATAGATACCCATAGCTTGTTTGTGAATTATCGAGTCCGGTTCAGATCCGGAGCTGGTCCGGATCCAGAGTGGATACATGTCACAACTCACAAGCATTTTAGAAACCATATATGTTTAAATATAATTATAATTTATTAAACATCTCACATAATATATCATTATAATATAAATTAAAATCTACTTCAATATTCAAAATATTGAAGGTAGATAATTTTAAAAAGTAAAATATTGGAGATGGTGATTTTATTCTATGGTTCCAAAAATCCATGAATAGAATATTAATACTAATTTGTTTCAATCAGCGAAGAGAGCAATAAATTTCAATGATCCGTGCAGAAAGGTATATATATGGTAGACAAAGAGATCAAGAAAGGATTTAATTAGCTTCGAAAATTTATAGGCAAAAGGTGAACGTGACATTTGATTTCAATGATCTGTGCGAAAAAAGTAATAAATTTCATTCAAAAAATTAAAAAAATACTACAAATGATTGTCTTTTTGTAGTTATTAATATATGTTTTTATATTAAATAATTATAAAGAAATGGTATTATCATTTTATCGGGTATTTATACGGGTATCGGGTCGGGTTCGATTATGGGTTAAATAATTAAATCAAACCTATATCCGAGTTGGATAATTAATTATTAATTTTGTAACCGTACCCATAATTTAACCAGTTATATTTTCAAAACCATATCCTATACAAATTAATCGGATCTGGTTCGGTTCCGGATGGAATTTGGGTAATCGGAGAGCACGGCCTCAAAAACCTATCGTATAAACTTCAAACTTCGATCTAAGTAGCTCAATAAATTGGTTATGTAAGAACTTGTAGAATATCAATTTTTATTATTTTTTATGATTTATGAAAGAGGGCAAAAAATGACTTAAAAATAAAAAAAAATTGCTAATGTTTTAGGTCATTTTTTACTATCTTTTATAAATAATAAAAAATAGTAAAAAATTCCAAAAATTGTAAAAATTGGTATTCTACCATTTTATTATATAACCAATTTATTGAGCTACTTATATCGAAATTTGAAGTTTATACGATAGATTTTTGAGACTGTAGCACAGAAGACCTTATGCTATCCATAGCATCTAAGCCTTACTCTTTTTTAAATGCATTGCAAGCAGTATTTTGTTTCAATATTTATTATCTTACGGCGTTGCATTTTTGGCATATATATAGCATAACGAATAGAACATATGATCAATGCAATGCATAAAATCTTTGAATCAACTTTTCTATATTAATTCTATTATTGTTTTCTTTAATTATACCGTGTTATCACGGATAGAGAAGTATCAAAGTTGATAAATTTATAACTCTAATTTCAAACTTTTAGTCAGATCAAGCATATGATTCTACCACGTAGTATTGATCGAAATGTCAATCCACAAGAATAATTTGTGTATTAAATCTTAACCTTTCACTAATATAGACAAATTCCTTTTCAACTGAGAAAATTGATCAAACAAAGAGTAATTAGTATTTAAGGCCCTAGAGTTTAGACTTACCATCTTTCTGTATATATTTAATTATTTTTTTTGTTGCTTGAATTCACTTGCGAATTTGAGGGTTTCTGATTCTAAAATAGCATTGCCCACTCGTGTGCGATACAATACCCCTCTAATTACCGGTTGGGGATGGTATTCTAATTTTATTCTAATCAGATGTAAAGAGTTCAATAACTAGTCTAGTTACCAATGTTGAATATTAAATTTATTTCTAACACTAAGAGAGGAGTACTACAATGTATATCTTCTCCACAACTATCTCACACTCGCTACTCACTTTAAGCTAGAAGAGGAATTGCTTGATTTGCTTGACACAAAATGATGACTAAGGATCCCTATTTATACTAGCTTATAGAATACTCTAGATTCTACAAATTAATTCTAGTTGGTTTGGTATTTTCTAGATTACTCTCTATTATACATAATTCTAGATTAAAATTGATTTTGCCGAATTGGGCTCGGGCCTTCTAGATGGTGCTGACTTCAACACTCCCCCTCAGCACCAACTTTGTATTGTTTTCAGTTTCGGTACTCCGCGTTATCTGAGTCGTCATGCTTCTTGCTTCTTTCAATTTTCTGAGGTTGAAGTTGCCCAGGCGTCTGCGGTCGATCTTCCAGAATAGTCTTCTTCAGAAGAGAAGGTTCTGGAATCTTCTACTCATGTTGCCTTGGCACAAGACGTCGTCTAGCTTTCTTCTCTCGACGAATCATCACACGAGCTGCATCTTCTTGCACAAACTCTCATCCTGCAGTCTTCTCCACAACAACGACACTCCTCTGTGTCCTCGCGTCATCATTACCCTCCTTGGTGATGGCCTTCAGTTTAGTGCTCTCTTCTGGCTTCTCCTCATCAGCCACTGCGCACCTCACAACTACAGTCTCCTTCTTGACCAGTTCATCAACTGATTCCTCAAAAAACCATGACTCGAAGTCAATCTCCTCATCCTCAGGCTCATTAGCCTTTTCGATGTCCTCTATGTCGGCCACCGAATGCATCGCAACAGCCGCCACTGCGTCCCACTCTTCTTCACTTGGGACCTCCTCCGATGCATTCTCCTTCGTGGTCACTACGAAGCTTCCTTCATTCTTTCTGAACTGGCACTCTCTCGCATAGTGCCCTCGTCGTCCGCAATTATAGCACCCCACTTTTCTATTCCGGTATTCACAACTTTCAACTCCTCTGCCATTTTGGCCTCTAGGAGCTCCCCCTGAACATGAGCACCTCTTGCATTGTTCATGACAAACCTTCTCCGCTTCAGGTTGTCGTTGATACCTGTCCCTGCTCGACTCTCCACGTCGACCACTATACAGGACCTTCTCTTCTTCGTGCTTCACCGTCAAACCTGCCAGCTGCTTGGCAAGAGCTTCCTAACTGACCAACAAATTCTCCAGTTCCAGCAGGGTTGGTTGTGTCGCCCATCCTTGAATTGCTGTGATGAAGGTGCTGTACTCCGGCCTTATGCCATTTAGGATTATCCGCTGCATTCTATCTTCGCCAATTTTCGCATTGGCGTCTAGCTGCTCAATCTCCCTACACAAATTCTTTACTTTAAGAAAGTACTCACTTACAGTCATATCACCTTGGGAGATGTTCATCAGCTCCCTCTCGAGCAGTTGCAGCCGACTTGTATTCTTCCTTGAAAACAACGCGGCAAAGACATCCCATGCCTCTTTTGGTGTCTCCACATCTTCAATGTGAGACAGTAGGCTCTTGTCTACCGTAGCCTTCAACACAAATAACGCTCGGCCCGCCTTCACCTTCCACTTCTTGTAAGCTCGGATCGAATTCGGTGGCGGTTCGATCTCATCACCACCCACGATCTCCCACAAATCCTGACCCTGCAAATATGACTTAATACAAGTTCGCCAGTCTCTATAATTATAATTATTCAATTTCTCAATCAGACCACTCATGCCACTCAAGTCTGACATTTCGACACCACGACGGACTCGGGTTACACAAACCTCCTAGACAACAGACTCACAAGTTATACGAACCTTCTAGCCAACAGGACCTAACTCGCTCTGATACCACTTGTTGAATATTAAATTTATTTCTAACACTAAGAGAGAGTACTACAATGTATATCTTCTCCACAACTATCTCACACTCACTACTCACTCTAAGCTAGAAGAGGAATTGCTTGATTTGTTTGATACAAAATGAAGACTAAGGGTCCCTATTTATACTAGCTAATAGAATACTCTAGATTCCACAAATTAATTCTAGTTGGTTTGGTATTTTCTAGATTACTCTCTATTATACATATTTCTAGATTAAAATTGATTTTGCCGAATTGGACTCGGGTCTTCTAGATGGTGCTGACTTCAACAACCAAGACTAAAGAGATCTAAGTTTACAATTATATCTTTTCCTTGTAACCCTATGTAGTTGTAATAATCGGGTGTCCGCGTTAGTGAGACAAGAGAACACGATATTCGTCTGTAAATCTCAAGACTCTTAAATTTCTTAAATTTATTCCAAACGGTATCTTCATTTCGGATCTACGCCGCCATAAATCTAGCTGGTGTGGCCATCACCGAAGCAGAAGGGATTCAGATCACCAAATTAGATAGGAACACAAGATAAATCACAAAAAATAAATCAAATTAATTAAGTGCAAGGAAGATTTAAAGCAACTTATAAATCAATTAAACTTTGTAAAGAATTCAGGTTTGCAGTCATACCCTAGGAAATGGTCGTTTAGCCTCTAATAATGAAAACAGATAAAAGACATCATACAACACAATTGAGGCAAGTAAGATGGAAGGAGTACTTACACTTAGAGAGTCTTCCTTAACCTTTGTTGCGCAGTTTATGCCCTTGAGTAAATTATGCCCCAATTTTGGCCGCATATGACATGAGCAAGCCATTGCAGCCTGCATGGAACGCTGATTATCTGATTTTGTCTGTTTTAGCCCGATTTCGCTCCGAAAACCTTTCATTTATCTAAATCTACATAAATACTCAAAATATATAAAAGTAACATGTTTTTTATCTAAAATTCTCAAAATTTATGGTCATTTTAAACTTTGTATTTTTAGTGCAATTTTTGGACCCTATCAATCACTTGGTTTGAAGTCTGAAATTTATGACGGATACATTTAAGTATATAGATAGTGTATTTTTAGTCCAAGCAGTATAATTTTGTAGGCGTTCCACTTGTATACATTTCGATGAACTAGATTCTCATTTTAATTCGTGCTAGAAATTGATCCCTGTATTTCTAATATGGAAGACTATACCACTATCATTAGCTAATTTAAATAGTTTATTTTGCAAATATTTTCACTTGTTCATCGAACAATCCTGTTTCAAATAGATGGAATTAATGCTGGGATCAATTTATTATCAATTTTCATGAACAAGAAAAAAAAAAATCCAATGAACAGATGTGAAAAAAAGCTACTCGATCATTAAACTAAAAAAATAATATTATTTTTATATGAGGTGAGAAGAAGCAGAACACGTGTTCAGAATGCCTCATGTATGGAAGATAATTCTTATTAATTAACGTGTTCGTATCCGGAAAATAATAGCATCTGATCAGGTTGCAAACCAAGGTAACTTTACTCTGGACAACCAAACCGAACTATGTATGCCAACTTTTTTTTTTTTTTTTTTGAGAAAAAATGTGGGTGATGTCCCCATTTGATTTCATTGATCAAATTACAAGAGTTTTGCAATTACAAGATAAAATAAAAGACAAAAAGCTCAAAACAGTTGAGCTATGAAAGAGAAATGTAAATAACAGAAATAGGAAAACATAAAATTAATGTAAAAAACTGAAAACATAAATTTTGACCGAAGTCAGCCCAGATGCAGCATGGCACAGATCCTGTTCTGTACCAGTGTTATCCAGGTTGGTACCAGCAGCTTCCTGCTATCCATTTCCTCTTCGTAATGCTTCCCTCGCTGTGCTATCATACAACTTTAAGTGCCAAATTATTTCTCCCAACAGTTCCTCCATATTTTTCTGTATTTCTGTGAACGAACGGGCACACCTTTCTCTCCACATAACGAAGTGCATAATCAGGAATGCTGATTTTTGCATCTTGTCTAGCTTGCCTGCCTTATCCTTATCGGTGACTGCAATGGTTGGTTTGGTTGGCCATATATTTCCATTCCGATCTAGAATTGGTTAACACTGCATACAATTGTAACATATAGGGCAGTCTTCAAAGAGATGGTGCACCGATTCTATGGCCGCGTGACACAAAAGGCATCTGCTAACAATCATCCACCCCTTTCTTTGTGAGTTGTCGTGAGTCAGAGATTGCAAACCATGCGAAAATCTTAATCCTTGGTGGTGCCGGAACTTTCCATATGTTGGAGACATGTAATTTGATCCTAAGACCCGTCTTAAGAATTGTACATGATGTCTTGACTGTAAAGGTGCCTGTGGTTGTCCATCTCCACGATATTTCGTCTCTGTTTGTCCTGCCTTAGATTTATCATTGCCAAGATATCTTGCAGGGAGCTCATTCTTGTTGCGCTAAGGTAGATAGGTTTGGTCTAAACAGTGCAGTGATGTCTAGTTCAGCAATGGCCTCTTGTATGAGTGTGTCACTATGCAGCGCATATGAATACAAGTTTGGAACCTTTCCTCGAGTAAACCCTCACCACAATTGTGTTCCCACAACTGTATTGTACAACCATCCCCTGGTGTCCACCTTGTTGAAAAAAGGAAGAATTGCCTAACCTCAATTGGCAGCGCTAAGAATAGTTTGGATTCTGGCAGCCCCTCCGTTGTGAGTGTTGTTTGTAAAAGGAGCGGTTTCTAGAGTTTTGTTTGCGATGCATACCAGTCCCAATGCCACTTCATCAGCAGTGCATAATTGAAGATTCTCAAGTCCAATATGCCCAATCCACCAATTGTTTTCGGTTGCTAAACAGAAGTCCAGTTGGCTAAATTATATCCTTTGTGTTGTTCAGAGGCTCCGTGCCATAGGAAACGTCGTCTGATCTTGTCAATCTCCTTTATAACCCACTGTGGGAGGTTGAGTACCGACATTAGGTAAATGGGTACTGAGGAAAGAATAGAATTTAGCAAGACAAGACGACCCGCCATGGATAGGTATCTTGCAGCCCAACCTGTCATCCTTTTATGCAACTTGTAATGAAGGGCAAATACGTTGTTTTTGGCAAACGTGTGTCAGACAGTGGTATCCCCAAGTAGACAAAAGGTAGAGCTGCTTGTTTGCAACCCAAGATCGTCAGTAGCTGCGATGCTTGCTGGTTATCTACATTTGTCACAATAAATTCCAATTTTTGCATATTTATCGCTAGACTTGAGACCTGTTGAAAAACCATCAACACGATTTTGATTGCTCGATAGCTTTTTTTTTAGTCTCTCCGTGATGACGCGATAATCGCTATTTAAAACCTTGAGTAACAGAGAAAGAAATAGATGGTCAGAGTATCCAATTTACGACTTTTTAATCATATATGTCTGTGAAAGGAGATTTTTTTTTTTAGAGAATGAAATGAGATGTATTTTAAAAACAGATCCTTGGAAGGATGTCTATTTCGGTCATTTTTTATTATTTTAAGCATAAAATCAAGAGTTATTACAAAGAATTTTAAAATTCGTTTTTTTAATATTTCGAAATTTCTTTGTTACTATTAGAAATTTGATTTTTGAATGTAAGTTCTGTTAATAAAAAAAATTGGTCTTTATTTTGAATTCCCCCCTAAAATTTTAGTGCATATATGTTTATATCTTAAATTCAAAAATTGTAAGGGTATCATCCAAAAAGTAGCATTTCTTTATTTTGGCGGCTCTATCTGAAAAGTGGCCCTTCAATAAGTGGCAGATTCAGAATCAGAATCCACGATCAGCACGAAAAAGAGTTGAGAGAGCAACTTCTTGTATTTCTCTGCAAGCGAGAACGAGAGAGAGAGAGTTTAGACACGTCGATGGCGGCCATCGATCCCGTCGCGCTCGAACTCGTCGATTTCCTCAATGCCTCCCCCACTGCTTTTCACGCTGTTGGTAAAGCTAAACCATTTTTCTCTTCTTTTCATTTTATTTTTGTCTTTGGTTGTGCATAATCCGAGTTCTCCAGCTTTGGGTTACAATGTTTGCATCCTTACAAATAGTTGACTCGTATGTTAACATAATTTGAGAAATTACAAAGTTAGAGCAGCAGCAAATGAAGTGTGGATCTTGGAAGTGCGTACTTGGCTTTGCCTTGAAATTATGCATGTTGTGAACCAATGAATTGCAGATGAAGCTAAGAAGCGATTGAACGAAGCTGGATTTGTGCACATATCTGAGAGGGAACAGTGGGAATTAGAAACTGGGGGAAAGTATTTCTTCACAAGGAACCATTCGACCATTATTGCCTTTGCAATTGGAAAGAAGTATGTGATCCTTTCTGAGTGTTAATGATTTTCTTTTATTGTATTTAAGGTAAATAGTTTATTTGTGAATTGGCTCCAACAGTAACCCAAGTTCTCCAATGTGTTTCTTGTTAGTTGCCTATTTTATTGCCACTAACATAAGAGTTGTATGAGAACTTCGTAAAAGACAACCTTTTATGATCTTTCTTGAAAAAAATTGAAGGAAAGAAAGAGAATGAAGTTCATACTTTCACATAAAATATAACTTAGCAATTTATATTAGAGAAACTTTTTGAATCTATACTTTTTTGAAGGATGTAGATTCTTTTATAAATATTTTCTTTGTTCAGATATGTGGCTGGAAATGGCTTCTCTATTGTTGGAGCTCACACAGATAGCCCTTGTCTCAAAGTCAAGCCTGTCTCAAAGGTATCACTTTTAATTTTACTAAATTGCAGTTAATCTGACTAACAATCATTACAATGTAGGAATGCATAATCCTGTAATAGGGATTGTTTTGCACTTTTCTCTCTCACCTAAATGAGCAAAAATAATTCTTATTGAAATTAGTTGGGAGTGCGATAAATGCACCTTTTCATTTTGTGTTTCAGAAGTCAATCTTCACACTGTCATCCTTAAGCACATCTGGATGCTTTATAGGCATCGTGTTGCTAAAGCAGGGGAAATTTTGTTTTTACATTATTATATCAGCGCCTTTCTCAGGGATTTAAGCTGTTTACAGAACATGTAAAATCCTCTTATATACTTTGGTCTATCTTAAAATCACCTTCTTTTTTGTTTAGGTGGCAAAAGGAGGGTATCTTCAGGTTGGAGTTCAGACATATGGAGGTGGCTTGTGGTACACTTGGTTCGACCGAGATTTGGCCATTGCTGGTAGGGTAATTGTAAAGGAAAGCAAAGAAGGTTGTGTTTCCTACTCACATCGGCTTGTGAGGGTTCACGAACCAATCATGCGCATTCCCACTTTGGCTATCCATCTGGATAGGTATTAGTTGACACTGGATTTTTTCTTAATAAAGTAATTTGGTTGTGCTTTCCCGAAAAATGAAGAAAGCATACTGAGGTAGTATTACACAGTTTAGGGTTAGTTTGGTACAAAATTGATAAAAAAAGGTGTTGGTAAAAACTATAAAAGAAAATGAAGGTCAACCATATTCTAAGGTTTTGATAACATAATAGTATAATACAATTATGTAAATTTAACCTGAGAGAAAGCATGGTATCTAGTACTCAGAAGCACATGCTAAGTATTATAAAATCAATATTTTGTATTTAGGTGCTAATAACTTCCATAATTGTTTGATTTGTAGGAATGTAAATACAGAAGGCTTCAAAATTAACACACAGAGTAATCTGGCACCCATGCTGGCAACATCTGTAAAGGTGATTTTACTGTTTTGGTCCCTTTTTTTGCTCTATTTTCACTTGCACTATTCAGATGGAGAGCTTTGGGTTTTAAGAAGAAAGACTGTTTCTGACTACAAACTTGAGTGGTTCAAACGAAGTACCTTCTGAGTTATAGAGAAAAAATCTCAATCCAGCTACTACTTAAAGATGCATATGTAATATACTAATATTGCTACAAAATAAGTTCCTGTACTATGTCAATTCTCATAAAAAGGGTAACTATCAGATTGTTCCGTTGCTTGTGATACCATGTTGACTAGTTGCTTAAAAACTGAGACTATTATATATCTGAATTACGTCTACAGTAAGAGATGGCCTAATAACTATTATGAAAATCCTCAAATTTTATACCACACTCTCCATTACTACCTTTTCAGTGCGGATATGTACTAAGTAAAATCTGTCAGACAATGATTGATAAACTGCAACTGTTGTCAAACTAAAACAAGAGGGAGAAAAATGCAATGCCAATATATAAAATACAACTAGCTTGACCCATTCTCCCTTGAAAAATGAACTGATACAATTTTCTTTTTCCTTCATGTTGTGTGAAGTCTGAAATACAAAAATTAGCAGAAGAAAGTGGTCCCACTGAGTCAAAGGATAAGAAAATTGCAGATAAGAAGAAACATCACCCATTGTTTTTACAGGTAACTCCCAAGATTTTCTGATTTTAGTTTTCACGGAACAAATCAAAATTGCTTGGGTATTTGGAAATTGTTTTGACAAAAAATTATTGGTTTTCTGTACCTTACTGACCACATTTCTGGTGCAAAAGAAAGTTTCTCCTTTTGATACTTGATTTCTGTATCTTTGGTTTTGGCAATCTTCAAACATGTACAGAGCCATCAGTCAGACAATAACAAAATGAAACTAAACCTAAACATATCCTGGACTTGACCGAAATTGTCTTCATGCCAGTGGAAAATTAGGTTAAGACCATCTTAATTTCAAGTACAAGCTGTTCTAATCATGATCTTGTTATTTTGTTTTGATATAGTTAGTTGCTAATGAGGCATCTTGTGAGCCAGAAGATATTTGTGACTTTGAACTACAGCTTTGTGATACACAGCCAAGCATTGTTGCTGGTGCCATGAAAGAGTTCATTTTCTCTGGGAGGCTTGACAATCTTTGCATGTCTTTCTGCTCTCTCAAAGTATGCTTTAATTGATTAATTTGCTTATTATCTATCTAACTATTTATTTATTTATTTATTTGTTGGCTAGTGTACATACAATGTAAGTTTCTCCCAGAAAATACCATTTCTGTTCAGTCCCTTTCCGTAAACATGTGTGCCAACCCAATATTTTTGGTTTGGTAATAATTGCTGATCATAGGTGAACTTGAATACTCTTGAGCAAAGAATAAAAAGTTACGGAGGATTGAACACAAACGTACTTTGCAGTATTACCAAGAGAAAGCATGGAAATGTAATTCCCTTGCACTTCCCAGGAGTACCATTAAATGTGTATTCAATTTCAGTCATTAATAGATTCGACATCTGGGAAAGGTTCTCTTGATGATGAGGTGAGTGTGAGGATGGCGGCTTTGTTTGACCATGAAGAGGTTGGGTCTGACTCAGCACAAGGGGCTGGCTCTCCAGCAATGCTTGATGCTCTTTCAAGGATAACTCATTCCTTCAGCCCTTCTGGCACCAAGGTTATATAGTACAAATTTAAGCAGGCATAAATTCTGCATTGTTAATACTCCCATTTGAAACTTTGTGCCTACCAATATTGAAATTGAATGCATGACCACTTGGGCTCCAAATGATTGGTATCTTCTAGGGTGGAATTTAACTACAGCTACAACTACTGATGCTTGTATGATATCGTTCAGGTTGACTTTTGAGTTGGACAAGGCTTCGTTGAGATCATTATAATTAGGCCTAAATCATGCAACTTAGTGCCTAGAATAAAAAAGATAAATAATAAGCTAATAGTTTAGGATCAACTTCTGACAGTTGAAATTTGAGCAGTACAATCGTACTGGTAAACATTAACATACTGTTGGAATCTGGTGCTTTCATCCCTGATATATCTCACAGTTTCTGTACAACTTAAAAAATTCAGCCTTTCCATTTATACTACATTTCTTATTTTCCACCCCAAACAATGAATTTGCAGTAGATAGCATAATAATGGATCTCTTTCTTTCTCAGGTGCTTGAGAAAGCAATTCAGAGAAGCTTTGTTGTCTCTGCTGACATGGCCCACGCCCTACACCCCAACTACATGGTAATTTCATATGATTGCAACACTAATTTATGTAATTAGACCAACTTCAGTTGTATTAACCCCAAATAAAGAGAGATGTTAGTGGGTTATTTCTGTGTTAAAGCAATCACTTTACAATTTTTTCTGGCAGCTAGTTGGTGCTTCCGTTTGTTGTGGGTTTTACAGATACCACAAAACCATTAGTTTTTTTTTTCTTTGCTAAATAATACTATAATGGACATTTGTAAAATCATTGGAAAAACTAAGGTTAAATAATGGCTCAAAGCATAGTCAAACCACACTAAAGAGTATATAGTTTTCACCTTACTATTCAGTGGTGGAGCTTGAGCTAAACAAATGGGGGAGGCTGTAATATAATTATCTTCTTAAGCAAACCACACTATTGTATATCAAGTTTGGGGGCTGAAATGATAATTTTATCGCATAATCGTAGTACAATACCTCAAATCCCTAAGAAATTATAATTAGTTTGGGGGGTTGTAGCACTTTCTGTCCCATGAAGCTTCTCTCCGTTACTATATTTTTTTTTTCTCCTTGTGCAATGGAGCTTATATCCACATTCCTTGTTCATGCATAAACCTATGAATTTATGAATCTTCTATAAATTTATATTGGTAGGATAAACACGAGGAGAACCATCAGCCGAAAATGCATGGTGGTCTGGTGATAAAGCACAATGCAAATCAGCGATATGCCACTAATGCCGTCACCTCATTTATCTTCAGGGAGATTGCAGAGAAGCACCAGTTGCCTATTCAGGTATGATTCATTATTCTGTTATCGCTACTTGTACTCTGATGACACTTAGTAGAATAATAGCAAGTCCTAGTTTGCTAGAATGTTTTTTTTTTGTGATATAGAAAGGTGGAGGTCTAGCCTACCAACTTCCATTTAATTCCATAAAGGACCCTCCAGCTGGGTCTCAAACTCATAACCTCCCACGTATGAGGCATGTGTCTTTGAAGACTAGTTCTTTAGTTTGCTAGAATGTTATCAAGCTGATCACACATTGAGCCCAAATATACGTTCAGAACATCACTTCTATTTTCATTTCGTTTTTTTTGGCAGGATTTTGTGGTTCGAAATGACATGCCATGTGGTTCAACCATAGGCCCAATATTAGCAAGTGGCATTGGGATCCGTACAGTGGATGTTGGAGCACCACAGTTGTCAATGCACAGCATCAGGGAGATGTGTGCAGTGGATGATGTGCGGCATTCTTATGAGCATTTCAAGGCATTCTTTAATGAATTTTCAGAGTTAGATGCCAAGATCAAGGTTGACTTTTAGTTGCATTGCGGTGCGTTGTAGTATGAATGCACTTGTCATACTTTATTGCCTTTCTTCATTGCTGACGATAATGTGAACTAAATAAATTTTTGGATGCCATTTAGAAAAAAGGAGAAAATGTGGCCACCAATATTCCTCTATGCAAGATTCTTTTTTTGTAATGTTCTACCTCTTCTGATACTATTTTGCTGCTGTTTGTTTTAGTTGCAACTTGCAGGTTTACGCCAGTATTGTAAAGATATTGTCAATTAGTCGTAAACAGTCTTACCGTCACGAAGAGCGTATTATGTAGTGCGGTATTTCGTGGTTTCTATTGTCAAGATATTGTCAAGTGATCAATTGGTTGCTAAACCTGTTTAGTTGGCTGTCGAACACGATTAATCAAAATTTGTATTGCCAAGTAGGCAAGTACAATACGTTAAGTAGGCAATTAAATATTAAGAAATATGAGGAAACATTTCTTATTTTCTGATTTTAAAAAAGTGCAAAAAAATCGTGTGATTTAAAATAATTATAAGATTATGTCCTATCTTATCGAACTTTTTGGCGTCATCTCTGAACAGTGGTTATGTTTTAGTATTTAAGGATAAAATATATGTGATTGTATACGTGTATAGCAGTTCGCGATGGATTTTTTAAATCTATCGTGAATAGACATGATTGTATACGTGTTTAGCAGTTCACGATGGAATTTTTAAATTAAACTATACACAATTGCACAATTGCACAATTGCACGTGCACGTACTATTATTATTTTTTATATGATAAAATGTAGAGTTGGATTAAAATGTCTCGTTGTTGTTTTTGTGTTTTAATCATGCATCACGTTTTTTTTTTAATTTCAAAGTTTAATCAGTTGATTTAAATCGCTCAATATGATATTCATATTAAAATGTGATTGAGATGAATTCTACATGTTTTAAATTTTTTTATTAATTATTTTAAATAAGTACAAAATTATTATTTTTGGATGATCCAGAATATTAAATAAATAACAATTTTGTATCTATCTTAAAACTTGGTAAAAAAAATTCTAAAAAAAATATAAAATTTGGTTTTGAAAGTATATTTTAATATGAAGATTATATGAGCGGTTTGGATCAATTATTTGAACTTTGAAAATAAAAATAAAAATAAAAATATGAAGTATGATTAGGACAAAAAAAAATAGAGCATTTTAACCATACTCTAAAATATAATAAATACTTCTTATTAGGTGTGATAAATATACTCTATTCAATCAATTTGTTTATGTTGATATAAAAATAGAGAAGTTATCTCCCCAAAGTTAACCCCAACTTTTTTTTTTTTTTGAACTTCCGTAATTTTTTTTTATCAAGTTCAACCTCCATTTTTTATTTTTTTCCGCACACACTTGATATGTTATACATCAACACTTGTACACACATATATCAACACTTACATCATAAAAAGAAAATTATTATTTTCTCTCTCTTTACTTGTTCATCTTTTACATGTTTTCAGAGGGGGTTTTTCTTTTTTCTTCCGTTCAATTTAGCTAATATTTTCGACAATATGTGAAGAATATCGTGAATCTAAAACCAGAAATGTCTTGTACTTTATTTTCTCTTTCAAATGAGATCCATATTGAAGTTCTTCCGAATTCGATTCACTTTGCTTTTTTTTTTTCTTGATACGCAATGTATAGAGATTTAATATGCTAGGTATAAATACTTGAAGTATTTAGGCTTAAAAGCTTAAGTATATTACTTAAAAGTATATAAGTATAAATATGAGTTCATTGGTTCGGTTCGGTTAAAAGAAATAAAATAGACAAATTAAACTTTATTCGATTTTCAAAAAGACAACCGAGACGACTGAAATAAACTTATCAACCAAATTAAAACCGAAATAAATTTCGATTTGTTCGGTTGAACTGAAATAAGAAAATTAATCATAAGACTAGACTTTTTTTTGTTAATTTTTTGAATTGTTTTTTTTAAGATGGATTTACAAATTTTATTTGGTTCGGTAATCAGTTTTAAACAGAACCAAACAATATTTATATCATAATTTTTTATTTTTTTAAATGTTTGGTTGAACCGTCATTATTATCTTTTTCAAAAATATATAAGACAATCAAGTAATCAACATGTCCATAATTGATTTTAAGAATTTGGTTGTGGCGTAAGTGGAGTGAACTCTTTACTTCACCTTTAAGCAATCAAATGAGTAAATTAAGAAGTAAGATGGAGTAACATTTGACTTAATCCAGAATAAATAATTTTACATGTAGGTCTTGCAGTTAGAGTAACATTCATCTTACAATTTTATCTCTTCATTACTTTCACCAAACTCCAACAAGCCATAATTAATTCAATCTATCTTAGCTTGAAATAAACAATTTAATCTGGAGTACCACAATCAAATATCACCATAGTTTATTAAGATTGTGCTTGATAAAAATATTTAAAAAAGAAGAAAAAGAAATGCGATGGTTGGAAAAAAAAAATGAGAGTGACAAAAATTAATTCACTTTCTCTGCACTCTAATTTAAAAGAGAAATGATATATTTAAAAATAGAAGTAAAAAATTTTCCTCTTCCTCTTTATTATGTTGTGGAACTACTAATTTTTCATTTTTTTCTTCTTTCCACCTCTTCACTCCTGGAGCAAGGCGCAAAAGACAAATGTGGATGCGACCCAAAAAAATACTATCACGACATTTTTTTATTGCAATCACGTACATTGTTATGTCCGAATTCGGATTCTGAAGTGTAGAGAATGACTAGATACACATGTTTCACTACTCATATTTAACTAAATCATTTTCCTATGTACATGCTTCATTAGAGTGAACCATCAACGTATCACTGGAAATGAGATGCCATTTCAGTTTTCAGGGATGAATTTAGCGGTTTCTATTCTAATGAGATGCTTCATTAGAGTGAACCTAACACTCTAACGTCAAAAATGAAAAACGGACACAAAGTTGATGCAAGGAAAAGAAAAATTTATCCCCTACCGTAGTACTCCGAAGTCCGTTTCAATTTTGTAGTCTGCAAAACTAAGCAGAAAATGCAATCTTACTTTTATCTTCAATTAAGTGCTCGGTTTGTAACAAGAAAATGCTTAGTGCCGGGGCCATCAAAATTTCAACAAATGCTTACCCCTGAACGGTACCAATTATTTCAAATTAATATAACAAGGCTACAAGACAGTCAACGGGAGATTACAGCTAAAGATTTATCAAGGGATTAAATGTGATTGCAGCAACAGGGAAAAGTTGGTACAAAAATAAGAATTATGCGCCAAAATCTCTCATTATTCAAAAACTGAATCCAGCCGATTTCTTAAACTCAAAAAGCCAATTAAGTTAACACAAAAAAATGTGGGAGTCAATTTATCATACTAGATAGCCAGTACACCAACTACCTGGTTTTGGGTAACAGGCTTCAAATTTTGGTTCAGAACACTGTCTCAAGAGAGAGTCTTCTGGACCTCTGCAGTGACCTCTTTTGGAGGCTTCTCAGCATGAAGGTTAGCAACCAAACCTTTCTTTGAGTAGTACTCAATCACCTGTAATACACAAGTTTCCACAAACAAAATCCGTTAGCATATTTCACAAACAGAAATAAATTTACCAGTTACAAAGAGTGTGACATAGCCATACAGGTTCCGTCTGTCTGTGAAAAGCTTCAAGCCTTGACTTGAGAACCTCCGCTGTGTCATCTTTCCTTTGCATTAATGGCTCTCCAGTCACCTTCAGAATTTAAAAAATAAAATCAGAAAGTGAAGGTGTCTGCAAACAAATAATCAAATAATATAACATCATACCAGAGAATAACTTCCTGTACTTTGTAATGCTAGAATGCATCATAATACCACTTAAAGCCCATTAGGATATAAATGCATACAAACTTAAATTGCTTTAACAATTATTATGTAAGCTCCTCACACCGTTTCTCCATAGAGAACTGCCAGAGGGATAATTTTCAATAGAGGAACACAGTAACATTTAGCATGATCAAAACGGGGATCCACAATATTTCTTATATAGTTGGGAAAGATGTGATAGTATTTCTCACTTTGCTGCCACAAGCATAAGAAGTTACAACTGCCTGATTCATTCTGCGGTCTACTAAAGATGTTGCAAACAACCCTCACAAGAACTAACCCTCCAATAATTTGTATTCATATTTGCATGTAACACCTACCACAGGTTGGTACAATTGCATCCAGCATTCCTCATGTATTATGGTACCATCAACAACACTCGTCCCTAATTTTATTACATCTATTTTTTTCTAAATCCAAATTGATATGAGTTCGGGCCAAGCAGCCTCTTTTGTATTGAAGTTTCATATTTATATGATTAAGAACTAACTAAGAAGCAATTTGGGGAAGCTAAATATCAAAAATTCAGAAAGCTTTACACATTTGTACTCGACTAGCCTTGGTTCTAAGCTCCAATACGTATGTACCTTTTGCAGTAAATACAAGTGCTTTCTCTGGTTTGGGTATACAGTAGGTATAATTCACATGAACAAATTCAAAAGCACCAAACAATCAGGAGGACAATACAATAAAAAAGAAGGAGAGTTGCTCTAATGTACTTACATCATCAATGCCCGGAACCTTGGGAGGGTTAAACTTGTTATGGTAACTTCTGCCACTGGCAGCATGGATCCAACGACCTGTAATCCTTTCCTCCAAGATTACATCATCAATTGCGAAGTTCAGCACCTTGTCAATTTTGGTGCCTTGCTTTGACAACATCTCATCAAGCTACATTACCATAAACTTCCAAAATTACTAAGCCAAACTAGCCATAGCTTAACAATATTGCTTATTTTATCGATGCAAATAGAACGTTAAAATATGAAACACATGAAAAGAAGCACAAGTGCACAACTATGGGTGCTGTGCCGGACCAGCTTGATAACATTTTAACACCTAAAAATTTGGCATGCTTGCTTCAAGCATGCACCAGTTCATTCATGGAACTGAAGTACATAGAAAATAAGCTGAAAGCCATATAGAAATCAATCCAAATTTCTTGACAAAAATACAATATTGAACTAATCAGGTTCCAGAACCTGAGCCTCAAAATGGTTCAATGAATTTTCTTAAAACAACAAGCAAAGCACTACTACCAGTCACCAGATTTCATGTTTCATGTTCATGTTTGAAATTAATAAGCCTCAATTTATTCACAGAACCAAAGAAATCCAGGGCAGCCAAAAAGTGCACAGAAAAGAAACAGCTTTTGAGATGAGTACAGTATTGATCAGTAGTCTCCAGAATAAGCCTATGCAGTATGCACTGATCTATACTGACATTTAACTGTTAAATTCTAGGTTTACCTTTTGTGCTTGCGCAACAGTCCTGGGAAACCCATCAAGAATGAAACCCTTTTGGCATGATGGTTTCTTCATTGCTTCGTCAATAACCCCAACAACCAGGTCATCTGACACAAGCTCTCCCTGAAACAATAAGTCAACCCAAAGTAAAATAAAGATAAGAATAGAAGAACCTTTCCATGCATGAAATATAAAATATATGAAACAGACTTTTTCTACTTTGTTTCTTCATTGTATTGTCTGTTTGTTGGAGTTTACTCATGTGTGCCCTGTGAACACTATAAATGTCATCTTTAACCCTGATTTATGAGAAATTTCATGAAGATTCCAACACCCCTATCTCTACTTCTTCTTGAAAAGAAACCAAAATATCCCATCTTTTCTGCCTCACTTATCTAGAGCAAACCAGTGAAGTTGCTTAAGTATACTTCAAATGAAATGGAAAGCCATCAAGGGATCATCTTTTACCAGACCAGGCATGTCCTATGTTTTGTATGGCATGCCCAGAAAAAAAATACAAGGGTTCATGTCCTATTTATAATGGATTAGTCTAACAGGCTGAAAGCAAACTAAAAGAAACAATTACATCTTGGGTTTCTGCTGGGGCACACAAATTTCCCATTCATTTGCTTTAATATAACCACACCCACAGAAACTACCTCAAAAGTGGTCTCTTCAACCTATAAAGGGCCTATTATCTTATTCTTATATTTCTTCTTCTAATACTACGCCTTCAATCCGTCAGTTATTAATTTTTCTTTAAATTTTTGTTGAGTATTAAAGAAAAGATGGAATTACCCTGTCCATTGTCTCCTTGGCTTTAATTCCAAGAGGGGTTTTAGCAGCAACAGCAGCTCTGAGCATATCACCAGTTGCCAAGTGGCAGAGGCAGAACTCATCCTTGATAATAGGTGATTGAGTACCCTTTCCTGATCCAGGTGGACCTATAGCAAAAGAATTCCAACATTCAATTTTCTTGAGATTATTTTTTTTTTCTTCAAAACAAATTGAATTGGCTGATAAGAGGACCAATTAGTGCCAATGACAAACAGATACATGCCTCGAGTATTAATACAGAAAACTATGCAGCTTCTTTCAAAATGCTTTATGTATTATGCAGACAACATGTGAAAGGGTCAATCATCACCTTGTCACCTGCCAACTACCATGCACCAACCTCTCTTCTCCCTTCCTGATCCTCACAAAAATCTTCTCCGTTTAAATTATGGATAATGATCAGGCATAAGATCTCTCCGGGCTCACTTTATGGCACAAACCATCTTGTAATGGTGATATTTATGGAACTTATAATAGGCGCATTTTCCAACCTAGTCTTTCCATAGTAGATTAACAGGCTCTTGTAATTAGGGATGTTAGACAATGGTCACTAGTTAACTAAATACATGTAACGAAAGCTTTGTACCCCATCTCTTTGTATACTCTTCCTTTTGGTCAATAAAATTTCCCTAAGTATGCTATTTACCTACTTAACAAAATATCTTCCCGTTTGTTTTTTGGGCCTGGAAGTTATAAAGAAAGACCGACTATGCATGCATGCAGAAGGAAAAGAAGACAAGGTCTGACCAGGTTTGCATGCCAATTTGCAGCTTCCTTAAAATATAAGGCAAAAACATCTGAGTCGACCTCAGATGTAGTATGAGGAAATATTCTCTCCCCCTCTAACTCATGTGTTTGTGATATTGATATAAATTGGCAAAAAAACAGCTCCAATTAAGAAGGATTTTGTAGCTGAGTACCATAAAAAAAAATGGTCACAGAACCAAAAAATAAAAATAAAAATGACTCGAATCACAGATCTCTTACAAGAAAAGTACATATCCACCCCAATCCCCTCATAATTCACTTCAAACTAGCTTAAAATTTCGCTTCTTGATTGACTATTCCACTGAAAGCTCAAGTGAAAAAAAAAGACTTGCAAAAAAGATAAATCCTACTAAACCACCTCAGATCTCCCTATACATCAAATACAACGAAGGGTCTGATCTATTTCGAAGAGAGAATGTACCAATGAGAATGAGGCGCTTGTCTGGCTTAGAGGAGCACTTCATACGACGGAGCAGCTCCGTCATCAGCTCCAGCGAAGGAACATCCTCTAAATTTGCCATGCTCTCCCTCTCCCTCTCGCTCCGCTCGCTCTGTAGATAGCGAAGGCAACAGCTCTTTGCTAGAGGTCTAAAATAAAGGGACGAATTCGTAAAAGCAAAGAGAGCGCGTTTGGGCCGGTGTTGCGTTATTTCCAAGGACGAGGCAGCGGTATGTTGTTCTGCCGGAACAGTCAATAAAGGACTTGAGTCTTCGTTAGGGTTTGGGACGCAAGATCCTCTGCGGCGGAACATGTGCTACTATATTGTGAAGCAGATCTCATGTAAATTCTCCGCCATTGCCAATGAACAACGTAGTGGACAATTAGCACGGAAGAAACAACGCAATTATGAAAACCGTCTTTAATTTATCTTAAACATAAATTATGGCAATATTTCACATAAGATGATTTTTTACTATTGGGTCCTCTTTTTTATATTATTCGAATTGAATATAATTAATATTTTGACAAAAATTATTGCAATAAATGTAACCTTTCAATAAAAAAAATTGCGACCGTTTTCATATTTTGAAGAAAATTAACTTAAAAAGATTCATATGAATTGCTCGACAAGACAAATAAAAGAAACCAAGATCTTCTGATGAGGGTTATGATAAACATACATCCCTCAAAATTATAATTGACTCCAATTTTTTTCGTTCGCAGCACTTAGGAGTACACTAAATTGAACATAGATAATCACGATATGGCCGTAGGGAAGTAAAGTCAGAAAAGAAGAAAGAGGTCAGATGTCACAACTCATAACAAACTTTGAAAATTTGTTAGCAGCACCTGTATTTAAAAAATAAAATAAAATTAGCATGAGAAATATCGAGAATCCATCATCAACGAGGTTGGTCCAGCTACCCATGAGTTCAGATTCATTACAACCAAGATTTTTGTCGAGTTCAGTATGGCTCGAAGGCGTACCAACTAGTTACAGTAACAATTAAACAGTTAAACAGTGATGCGATGTGAATCGATTGAATACGGATTAAACAGTGATGCGATGTGAATCGATTGAATACGGATTATAATTCAAAATATGTCTTAATCCGAAGTTCGTAATCAAAGTGACTTATAATATTTTGTTGCAGTATATCTTGTCATTAATTATAAAATCTTACTCATTTAGTCAATAACAATGCCACCAATTAATCACGCTTTATATGATCAAAATCTGTCGTAAACTGATATGTTCGTATTCATTATAATATATTATATTTTCTGAAGATTTATTTTTTAAATGACTAATGACTTCATAAGATCTTACTCAGTCACTAACTATGCAATCAACTAATTTTCAATTTTACTGAGGGAGGTTCATAGCCGTCAGGGTATTTTTTTTTTTTTTTTTAAGTCTATACTTGCCAGCGACTCATAGTGTGCAACATCGTCTTATATTCTTGTCCATAAATATTAACCCGACATACATTCAAATTTGTAAAATATTTACACTCGACAGAAAATCTGCACAAGGTGTACACTTAATTTTGAGTTTACTAGAAACATGGTTTACATGTGATACGTCATGAGCGGTTGACAAATCCGGAGCAAAAATATTCTAAGAGAGTTTTCTATTTTTTTTTTCATATTATCCTTAACTAGTAGATGGCTATAAACAAGATTAACATTTTTTCTATAAAAAATGTTGTACTGAATAAAATTCGTAATCAGGTAGGATTCTAGAATGAGATTGAAAGTTGAAGTTTTCAAATCATCTCCTGTCGAAACACTAAATTTGAAAACGTTCTGGACAATGCATCAGCCATTGAACTAGATGGAAGACCGAGAGACTGATTACATCAAAACGCCATCAGTATGTGGAAATTTTAAATTCCATTTTTCATCGCATACAAGAGAGACCACGTGACTAATACAAAGAAATCATTGAACTAATTTTTGGATGTGCTCCTGGAAGTTGCAAATAATCAAAATATAACCCTTGGTCAACAAATAAAAAAAATAAAACATCACGAGAACATGGTTGATCACCGGTATCAGATTAACATAGGTCCAAAAATAACATCTCGTAACACAAACTCGCAATTGACAAAATGAAACCCACGCAACACAAAATTTTAATCTAGAAACAGTGTAAATAGTTCAACAAAAGGTCGAAGGGTGCAAAATTATACTAAGCTTAGATTTCCTAGCGTTATATGAATAAAGCACCACAACTAGCATCTCAAATATTTCAATGAGTACGAATATAATTAGTGTACAATACATATTATCTAGAAAGCAGGGGCGGATCTAGGATTTTCATCAAGAGGAGCAAAAAAATATCGAATCGGATTTGAATAGCTAATCGGATTTAAATCCATTAACTAATTAGGTAATCAATTCTAACCCGATTCTGATATTTTTTTTAATTAGGTAATTTCTGATATTCATTAACTAATTAGGTAATCAATTCTAACCCGCCCCAGCTTTGAATTGTAATTTCTGATATTCTAACTTGTAATTCTAATTATCAATCAAAATTCAACAAATTTATTTCAATTTTAACTCTAAATTTAATCCGAATTACAAATCAAACATTTAGAGAGAGCAAAAAAAATTTCAAGAAAGACAAAGTCGGTCAGAACCGATAGATTTCCACTAAAACTCAAAATTCAGAGAGGACAGCTGCTCCCCGGGTCTACCTGGGTCCGCCCATGCTAGAAAGACATTATCCTTCTCTCCTCAAAAGAGCACCTTTATTTTTTTCCTCCTTTTCTTGCAAGGTAGCGTTCTCTTGCTGTCTGTATTTTGTTATCAACATCAGGTTTTATGGCATCCATCTCACCCTTTGATGTGTGCGCATTGCCAAGTGCAATTTCTTGTGATTTTGTAATACTGCTCCAACCACCACTGTCACATTCAAATGAACATTCAGTAAAATGAACATTCAGTAATATCTTTCAAATAGAATAGGGTAAATATTAAGTCATTATTTGACAATAATTTCAAATACAGTCCATATTTCTTCCAACACCCAACTGTTGAGCTATTTACTGATAACACCAGAGTAAAATTATGCTATTATATTTACCATAATTTCAGATAAAAGCCAACATTTTTTGAAGAACACCTAGCTCCCATATTGTTTATAAATAACAACCAATAAAATCAAGATTAGCCTAAATAAAAAAAATGAATCAATTCTACATGGCTTAAGAACTTTTTTTAAGGTTATAACTCTCACGCAAACCCAAAATCAGCATTAGAATTTACTTGATTTCAAGTTATTTCAATTTGAGGCATCCTGGAAATTGCCCTTAAATAATAAGAAAAGCAACAGAAGTTCAAAAGTAAAAACAATTCAAGACAAAAAAATAATTATAAAAACTGCGACTCACTATGTTCCTGATCAGTGGCTAGTGCAGTAAGTGTCAAATAACTGCCTATTTACTTACCTCAATCTGTTGATGTCCAATTTCTCTAACTTCTTCAAGATAGGTGAAACCCATGCCATCTCGACTGCACACACATTTCTCATGAATGGCCGAGACGTATTGATTAGCTCATGGTACACCACATAGTCAGGTAACTGCCCTGCGTCATCTCCTTCTAGAACAGAAGACGGGTGCACCTACAAATTAAACAAAATAACAAATTTTATCAAACAAGGATTAAATACTGCCTAAATCAGGTCATAATAAATGGCTGCTATTTACTAGCATTGTTTTAAGTAATTTTTACCTGTTCCTTTTGCTTCTCTATGCTAATTAGGCAAATAAAAAAGTTGCACAATACGCGAATTCAGACTACTCTAGGGTAGTTTCAAAGGTTAACTGAGGCTCACTAGCTGGGGTTTATGTAAAAGGGGGGCCTAAGCCCTTTCTTTACTCAAAGAGAAAAAAAAGGTTAACTTGGGCTGAATCCAGTTAAAATGATGCTTAATTGGTCAACTTAGGCTTAATTACAGAACAAGGACCAACTCAATTTAGATAGTGTAAACTACGACAGAGAAGGATTATTTACAAATGATTAGGAAATTGGCTTAATTGGCTTGGGCCGATACAGCACTAATAATTATTATTGCTGTTGAGAATTAAGATTGTATTAAGGGTATTTTGGTAAAAGAGTAATTAGCGAATAGTTTAGGGACCTCTATGTAATATGTACTTTCTATATATTCCAAATTTGGGGATTAATGAAATTAGGTTTACAATTACAATTTGATATCAGAGCTACAGTAACCAGTACCCAGCAGTGCTACAATATACCCAGCAGTGCTACAGTACCGCCGCGCTACAGTATCGCCCCTCCAGTCCGCTACTTTCTCTCTCTCCGCCAACTCTCACCAGTTGCCTCTTCTTTGATCAGTTGCCCTTGTGGAGGGGGGTTTCCCCACAGATCCGCGGAGGGTGAGATGAAGAGGAAAGACTTGGCTACGACCAATGGAGTGGTCTAGGTCAAGTCAGAAAGCGGACTACGCTACAGTAACGGGTCGCACTACAGTAAACCGTTAATGAGTTTCTCGGTTTGTATTGTTTGATGTATTTTTGTGGGTTGTGAGAAGGAATGTAACCTGTGCTACCATTGTGGGAATAAGTGCGGGTTGAAAGAATGAATAAGATTTTCAAAAAGTTGGATGAGGAGGATATGAAGGTGTTGGTGAGGTTCATGAAGCAGGCGGAGGCTTTAGCGTCAGTGTAGACGTTAGGAACACAACCACAACAGTCATCGTTGATGCGATTGGCCTTGGTGGCATCGAACCTGAGTCATAGTGAGACTCGCAAATGTTACAACTGTGGTGTGATGGGTCATTTGAGCAAGGTTTGTCCAAAGCATTCTAAAGATAGAGGTGCTTGTGGACAAGGACAACTTGGTGATCGTGAACTTGGCCGTGGTGGCCGACGAGGAGAAATAAGTGGCCTGCTTGGAGGGTATCAGGCAAATCTGACAGTGGCTAAGGAGGAAGAGACTGGCTTGACCTTCACGGAGGAGGATCATGAGCTTCTGGAGCTGTTAAGGAGGAAGAAACTGGCTTGCGGTGACGGCAAGAAGGCCACCGCTGAGAGAGCTTTCACATCTATTTCATCCAGGGATAACATCACCACTTATGCCCACTCGAGTATAGATACTCATGCACATGCACTTGCATCCATACCTACCATAAGAGCATCAGAATGGAATGGATAGTAGATTCTGGTGCATCTCGACATGTCACGAGAGCTCACCATGAGTTTCTCACCTACACTCATCTTGCAGCTCCAGAAAACATTCAGACAGCCGATGGTACCGCACAACCCGTTATAGGCAAGGGTACATTAAGTGTACCAAGTCCATGACCCTTTCTTATGTGTTGCATGTTCCTTCTTTTCCCGTAAACCTGTTATCCATTAGTGTCATTATCCTACAACTCAAATGCATTGTTTCTTTTGATATTCCTAAGATGTTTTTTCAAGAGAAAATAACAGTCCGGAGACTTGGGACTGACACATGGCGTAATGGGTTGTGGTACTTAGATAAAGAGGTGATGGACACAGCACTGACATCGATAATGGGTAGAGTAGAGGCAAGAGGACCAGGTAGAAGTGTGGAGTATGAGTTGCTTCTGTATCACCAGCGCATGGGGCACTCTTCCTTCAGCTTATTAGATCGTTTGTACCCATCAATGTATGAGAAAATTGACAAACAGAAACTTGTGTGTGATGCGTGCGAGTTTGGAAAGCATACAAGTTCTTATGTAAGCTCAGGTAATAGGAGTTCTCACGCCTTTGATTTGATACATCGGAAGTATGGGGGCCTTGCTCAATAACTGCGATGAATGGTTATAGATTTTTTGTGACTTTCATTGACCGCTATACTCGTGTTACTTGGTTGTATTTGATGAAAAACAAGAGTGACGTGCTTACTTGTTTTAAGAATTTCCATAAAGCAATTCAGACTCAGTATGGTGCAGTGGTGAAGGTAATGAAGTCTGATAATGGGACCGAGTATACAAACAAGACATTTTAGGAGTATTTGTCAGCTCATGGGATACAACATTAGACCACATGTCCTTATACACCAGCACAAAATGGGGTGGCAGAGAGGAAGAATAGACACCTGTTGGAAGTAGCCCTATGCATGATAATTTCAATGCATGTTCCGAAGCATTTGTGGGGACAAGCCGCATACTTGATCAACAGAATGTCCTCTAGAGTGTTAGAGTGGCAGACTCCATATAAGACGTTGAAGGGAGAGAACGAGTGCATTCTTCCCTTAAAAGTCTTTGAATGTGTGTGTTTTGTGAAAGACAACAGGCCAACAGTGAAGAAGTTGGATCCTAGAGCTGTGAAGTGTGTCTTTGTGGGCTATTATGCCACTCAGAAATAATATGTTTGCTAGAGTCCAATAGAAAGAAGGTTGTTTGTAAGCATGGATGTTACTTTCCGAGAGCTAGAACCGTATTACTCCTTAGGTGTGACCTCACCTTTTGATGACTCGCCTAATACTAGGTATTAGGCGAGAGGGGGAGAATAGTGGTGGTGAAATGTTAGTAAATGTGAGATCTATTCAGTGCCATTGTCCTATAGGAGAGTCGGATGAGCATGAGTCGGAAGATTTCGACCAAAAAGAGGAGAATAAGACTCATGGGAGTTGAGAGTGTACCAAAGGATGAGCAAGTAAAATGAGGTTCAGCAAAATGAGGGTGTACACAGAGGAGAATCATAATCAAAAGGAGTTGAGTGTATCAGAGAAGGAGCAAACAGAATGAGGGTCATCAGGATGAGGGTCCTATGCCTATGTCGACTGAAATTGATGAGGGTCGGCAGGATGAGGGTCCTATCCAAACTAAGATTGGTGTGCCTCAAAGTCCCTTTGATTCAAGTGGTATGATTCCTCACTGTTCTTCTGACACAACATTGAGGACTTCTCGCAGCAATGCGGGAAATCCCCCTGATCGATATGGTTTTTCACATGATATTGCTCAATTTGTCTCATATTATATCGTATCACCTGTGTATGGAGTATTCATTACATATCTGGATATGATTTCTATACCCAAGTGTTGGCAAAAAGCCAAAGAGGACCCAAAGTGGAAGGCTGCCATGCGGGAGGAACTTGGTGCCCTCGATAAGAATAGGATGGCAGATAGTGCCGCTACCAGCAAGCAAAAAGACAGTTAGATGCAAATGGATCTTCACAGTAAAGCAGACTCTAGAAGGAAAAGTTGATCGCTACAAGGCACGATTGGTGGCGAAAGGGTACAGTCAAACGTATGACATTGACTATGATGAGACATTTGCACCAGTGGCGAAGATGAGCACAGTTAGGACACTTGTTTCTCTTGCTGTGAATGGTGGATGGAAATTACACCAGCTCGATGTAAATAATGCGTTTCTTCATGGGGATATGCTGGAGGTGTATATAGAGATACCCCCAGGCTTCAACACAAACCAAACAGTGGGCAAGGTATGTAGACTGAGAAAGTCCCTGTATGGATTGAAACAGTCTCATCGAGCTTGGTTTGATAGGTTCAGGAGAGCTATGGTAGGCATGGGATATCAGCATATCAATGCTGACCACACGGTGCTTTTTCGACAACATGGTGGTCATATTACTATGTTTGCTGTGTATGTTGATGATATGATTGTCACTGGTGATAATGAGGAAGAGATTGCTCAGCTGAAGGTGAGATTGGGCAAAAAATTTGAGGTGAAGGATCTTGGTTTGCTCAGATACTTCCTTGGAATTGAGGTGGCTCATAGAGCAGAGGAGATTGTGCTATCTCAGAGGAAGTATGTGCTAGACTTGCTCACAGAAACATGCTTACTGGGATGTAGGCCTGCAGTTACTCCAATTGATTAGAGGCACAAGTGTAGATGCTGGAGAGCCAGTTGATCGGAAGAGATATCAGAGGTTAGTAGGTCGGTTAATTTATCTGAGTCACACTCGCCCTGATATCTCATTTGCACCCTGATATCTCATTTGCAGTAAGCGTGGTGAGTCGCTACATCCAAAAAATGGTCATATGGACGCAGTTTATCAAATTCTGAGAAACCTGAAGAGTGCTCCAGGAAAGGGGTTGTTATTTAAGAATAATGGTCATCTAGACATTGAGGGCTACTGTGATTCTGATTAGGCTAATTGCGCCGATGATAGGAGGTCTATCTCAGGATATTGCATCTTTGTAGGAGGTAACTTAGTCTCTTGGAATAGCAAAAAACAATTGGTAGTGACACGGTCTACCGCTGAGGTTGAATACAGGGCAATGACCTTAGGAGTTTCTGAGTTGTTGTGGTTGAAGGCTCTCCTGGTGGAGTTGAAGATGGATCAAGGGGCTCACATGAAGCTATGGTGCGATAACAAGTCAGCAATCAGCATTGCCAATAACCCGGTGCAGCATGACAGAACCAAGTACATTGAGATTGATAGGTTCTTCATCAAGAAAAAGCTAAACAGTGGAATATTGAAGCTAAGTCACATTCCAACTGAGGATCAAGTGGCGGATTGCCTCACAAAAGGTCTTAGCTCTTTAGATCTTTCTAGATTATGTGACAAGATGAACTTAATAAATATCTTTCGCCCATCTTGAGGGGGGGAGTGTTGAGAATTAAGATTGTATTAAGGATATTTTGGTAAAAGAGTAATTAGGGAATAGTTTAGGGACCTCTATGTAATATGTACTTTCTATATATCCCAAATTTGGAGATTAATGAAATTAGGTTTACAATTACAATTATTGCTCATACCTGAACAAGCTGCGATCTATAGCCAATGGTATGGTACCCATTATGATGCAACATTCTCTCAGCCAATTGATTTCCATAGCCTACGCACAAAGATCTCCTCAACTTTCTATAGTCAGGGTCACTTTTTCTTTGCTTCAAGCCAGAATGCACATCCATTGGACCTGAATATAAAAGAAAAATATAGTAAAACATCAAATATAGAGGTAACAGAATCCATCGACAAACAAGGTTCAGTTAACCAGGGAAAGAACCCTACTTTACTATAAACAATTTTTTTTTTTTTTTAAAACAAGAGCTTGGTATTCGGCTTGGTATTGAGACGAAACCCAAGATAATTTTCTTGCACTAACTCACCTTTGGCTATCTTTTGTACAATTTGATATAGCTGCTTCCTGATATCTTTGCTGAACATCATGCTCCTTACCTAGAGAGGGACCAGGCAAGGTGTTTTACTAATGCTAATTTACGAATGCATACATCAGGAAAGGCTTTTGCATTAGTAAAAAGTTTTCAAAATAACAATAATCTGCTTTTTAGGTGATAAAATTGCAGATACCCCTTTGCACACCCCCCGCCAAAATAAAAAAAAATAAAAAAACTACCAAGAGAAACTACAAATTTGATACAGTGAAGGAAATGTCGCATAAACTTCTACATTACAAAACATATTGCATCATCCACATTAATGTAAAAGTTTTCTTTTTTTTATAAAAACTTAAGAAAAATAAAAAGTTCTTTTGTATTTTTTTTATCAAAAAATAAACATCTGCTCTACTATACAGCATCTCCATTTCTTGAAAGATGCACAAACTACCCTGCTCTATTGCATCATCCATATTAATGAAGTTATATTTTTGCATTTCTGGAGAAGCTAAAAAAGAATGGCAACTTGCTAGGTTTATTATATTCTGTGGGTATACATGAGACTGAGGTTCTAGGAGGCACCAATGATAATAGCCGTATTTAAAATCCGCAACCATATGCATTCACACGCGCATGCGCACGCACACGCACACGCACACACATATTCAAGCTTTGGCATCTGGAGATAATTGCATTGGTTCAACCAACTTGGTCCCACAGATATTTTGACGGCAAAAATAATATTAATTTTCATAGAACCCCCAAAAAATGTCAAAAGTTCCTTGCAAAACTAGAGTCTCACTCACAAACCCATTAAAATACAATAAATATCACTCATGCCTCACAAACCCCCTGAAAAAAACCATCAATAAAAAGTAAATATCACCTCAGCCACTTCTCAGATAAACTGGTATATTTTGCATGCTTTGTGAGGGAAGAAAAGGGGGAATAACAAAAGAAAACAATGGAGAATCTTATGGAGACAAGAATTTTTTATAATCACATATACGTTAGACTTTAAAATTTTGTAAAGTGGGACCTGAAGATCATTGTCAGAGCACCATCTTGGATCATAATTGACTTGATCCCAGCTTTCATATATTTGAAGCAATTGAATATGGTCACCCCAGCCGGAGCCATCAGGAAGTTCAGACTGCCGCTTCCTCTTCACTTCCTTCTTCTTACTGCAGTAATTTATATATACTACTCATTTATATACTTCTCTCAAAAAAAAAGTAATTTATATATACTACTCATTAGATAAGATTAAAGAAAGGGTATCAAAATAATGCAGTTTCGTCTGAGGACGAACATCACATTTCAGCAGTTACCTGAAAGTTCTGTAGTTCAGTATGGTATGCTCATGCTGGTACAGGTATGGTATACAAGTATGACCAAAATTTTCGACCTTCTTTATATATACATATCTTATGCTTATGTTTGCACAATTTAGGACCTTAGAAACGAGGCAGTCTGAGTTTTCATTTTATTGACATCATGCAAAATGAAGGGCTTGTGTCAAATTGGGGGTTTAATTGAAACCTTTAGGATATTAGATTACAATTGTTTAGAATTCAACAATTGGATCTGGTGCAAGTATGTTAAGGATGAAATCTGGGTGTGCAGAAGTTGTAAGAGGTTACGTGGTAGATCCATGTAGTGTGATTTCTGCTGAAAGAGTGGCCACAACTGTCAATGCCTGAGACATACATCCTAGTTCATTCGCCTCGAATAAGGTCCTCGCAAGGGAAGGTTCTAAAGGCAGCTCTGAGAAATATTTCATGTCAGAACAAAAGTAACAGAAATCATTCAAAGATGGTCAGTGTAAATTTTATGAAACAAAAATTAACAAGGGAAGAGAATGGAAGCGGAGGGATCACATGTCGATTCTTGCCCAGAGGAGCAGAGCAGGTAATGTCGAGGAAAGCAGATATGACCCTCAATTCTCTTGGCCCACCGTTGAGAATAGAGGGAAGAGAAAAATTACATCTCCAACAAACCCAGAATAACTCCACTGTTAAACCCTCAATGATGGACTGAGGTGTTCTCCAATAAACTCTACTTGCCCCTGCTCTCTCCTTTCCCAAAATACCAAGGATCCAGAATATGCCATCATAAATAAAATAAAATAAAACATTAGTTGATAAAAATTTGAATTACCAGACATTGCACGGCCCATATTTGTTATCTGGCCATCGTCATCAATTGCATCGATGAGATAAAGTTGTCTCAGAGCATCTTCCAGCGATTCACCTGCTCAAACATTCATAACTTTGATCACATACTCAAAAGCAATAAAAAAAAACCATGATTTTCTTCAGAATTAAAGTCATCAGCAAATTTATCAATTGATAACACCCAGAAAGTAAAGGAGCCATTGACTATTAAAATGACAAGAAGAAGGTATCCAAATATTGATTGAACAAATTTCAAATTCTCGCTAGCATATTCAATCTAACAATTTTTCTGCTTTTGAAAATCAGCAAAACATGATATTCTCATCACGTTTACCAACAAAGATTGTTGTCTATTTCAAAACAAAACATGCAAAGGCCAAGCAATAAATGACTAATTGCCCCACAACTTTTGCATTAACTCACGCAAATCACATATAAAGTTATACATAAATCATACAGATTTGACCCAACATATAAGGTTTGATTTTTTTCTAGTTCATTGACTAGAGAAAAAAAGGGAGCTGAGTGTTATCCTAGCACTATATGGATTACTATTTGGTCCACTCCCAACAGCCCTAAAACTATTATTTTCCTTCTTCTAGTCTAAGCACTTAGTTAATGCCTAAATATAAATCAAGGATAAAGAATTTCAAGTGCACTGGATATCGCTTACGTGATGGAGGATCAAGGAAATCAAAGTTGAGTATATTGATGTCCTGTATATTGAACGATTTCAGATGGAGTATTGTAGCAGCAAGAGAAGAGCGTTGGATTTCAGGCACGGACGCATCAAGGAATTCCTCCTGATAAATAGAAGAAGGGTATAACCGGTAACACTTACCCGGCCGGGTTCTTCCAGCTCTACCGGCACGCTGCTCAGCTTGCACCCTGTACCAGTTCAGGTGTACTTTGTCAAATTGAGGTTCAAACTGCAAATCAAATGGTGTTTAGTACTTCGAGCAATCCAACTCATAAAAATTTTATGCATGCAAAAAGAAGATTTATTAAATTCATGTTCAAAGGTACCTTGCAAAATTAAAAAAAATTAAAAGCTAGTTCATTTCTTGAATCGTTCTTTTATTAAAAAGAGAGAAGTTCAAGCTTTTACCAGTTCACCATTAAGGTTCAACTCGGTTAGGTAATTCCATAATTGTTTTTAGAAATTCTCACAACAGTGATTAGCTATGCCAGATTAAAGAGTATACCTCCAGTGTTTTCTCAAAAGAGCTTTTCAGTTCAAGAATTTACTTGCTATCATTCTTTCACTGAAATTGACCAATATGGAAAAGTGCTGATATTGTAAAACTTGATACTAGCAAGAGGAACGGTCAAAAGGGTACATGCATGAAATTAAAAAAATACAGGACCTAGATGGTACCTCCAAAATGAAATGTGTTTTGTCCATTTTAGCTGAAGTTTTGGCTACAATCCTTACAATAATGTGCATCAGCTAGACCGGCGTTTTGTCACTGTTATGAGCTAACTAGTACACTGCTGATTTAGATGGATATACCTGCTAATCTGTACAACATCAAGAGAGTACATTCCTGTCAAAGGATTGTATTGCCGCTGCTTCACATATCCAGAGTCAATTACATACCTAAAGGATAGAAATAGATATCCACAAAAAATGGCATTTCAGCAAACATATGTATTTGAGGTGCAAGTTATACAGTAAAAACGGAGAACAGCATACCTGCGTCTTTTTTAGTAAGCATAATTCACAACTATGGGCTAAAATAGGCAAATTTGATACTTAATATTGAGGGTCAATTGGGGTTTACATGAAAGTTTTATGGAATCACTATACTTTATGAGTACAGCTAGACAGCTAGTCTTGGTGAGCATAACTCCAAAATCTATCGGATTGGCTTCAAACGACGAATCCAAACCGTTGAAACCGATCTACTTCACGAGTGATGTGTGTACACGCAAAACAATTTTCGAATTCATTTAGTACAAAGTCAAACGGTAAAAAAATGATGAAAAATGAATGAATTTGAAAATTTGAAAATATTGCATGTACATGCATCACTCGTGAAGTAGATCGGTTTCAGCGGTTTGGATTCATCGTTTGAAACCAATCCGATAGTTTTTGGAGTTATGCTCATCGAGCCTTCTTGTGAGCTAGCTTTACTCATACTTTATAACCAATTACATCTCACTATACTTTATAACCAATTCACAACTGCGTAAACCCCCCCCCCCCCCCCCCCTCTCACAACACACACAAAAAAAAAAAAGCAATGATGACAGCTATAAGGGATGTTGTCTTAAAGTATTTAAAAAAGACATACAACTTTAATCTAAAAAATTAGAAGAAAAAAATAACTGGGTATGTTAGTTCCTTACACAACACCGTCAACAGTCAAAGAAGTCTCAGCGATATTTGTAGCAACAATAAACCGCCTACAATTTGGTGGTGCTTGAGAAAACACACGCACCTTAATAAAGAGAACAAGTTGTAAGATATGACCTATGCATAATTTTGCTGTGAAGTAATTTCAGTAAAGACAATAGGTAAATATACAATCAGATTGAAAAGTTAGTTTCAAAGTATTGCTTCTTGGTTGGGGACTAAAAAAGTCCGCTCTGGCAGTTACATTTCCTCCATAAATAGGACTTAAAGACTTAAATGTAATGATACAAAATGAATTACCTGCATTTCAGGGGGCAAAGAACCATGAAGCGGGAGGACTAGAGCATCCAAGCATGAACCTTCCTCCAGATTTTGAATTTTCTCCTCCAACATGGAGACCATTTTGTCAATATCATCCTGGAACAATTATTAATTACTCTAGCCAGAAAATACATGATAGAATTAAATTACATAGTATAGTGGTCATATGCATTTATATATACAAGAACATATGCACTGACCAATTCAAGTATTCAAAGAATTTGCTGTAATAGTTTTTTTCATTTGAGCAATTTTCTTGATTAAGTTGCTCAACTTACAACAAGCTGAGAAAACTGATACAATTTGAAGCTCAATTATGGCTAAATGTGTCCACACAAGTATTCAAAACCAGCATATTCCCGTAATAATATTGTACCAGAAAAAATTACTGCTAAATGGCAAAAACTATTATCCTTTGCCTGACACACAGATAATGAGTAGATCATGCTGAAAGAAGTTACAAACCTTTCCAGTCATAAAAATCAGCACATCCCCTGGGGGCTCCTTTAAATGTATATCTGGCAAGGAAAACAGGATAATTTCAGTAAAACAAGCAATCTATTGTGGATTTTTGGTAAATAAAAGGAGTAAGACAACTGAATAAGAGTAGAAACAAGTAGAGATTAATCCAGAAAAAACATCAATCCAGAAACAAGTATAATACTAGACAAATTAGTTATGCTGAGGTAATAGCCTAAGCTCATCCTAGAACTCGAGTACATCAATCCAGAAAAAAAACAAAATCAAAGAAAAAAGAATCCTCAGTAAACTAATATAATATCAGGTGGGAACTTAACTATACAACACCCCAACCTGCTTGCAGGTCTCCATTGTTCGGGTGCAGGCTGACTTGATGGGTTGGTTCCCAACTTGCCATACAAAATAATACTAGGAAGCTGATCTTTTGATCTTATTTCTTTGATTTTATAGTAAAGCCCAGCTACTTAAATCAGGTTAGCATGACCAATTTCATGTCCAGTACATAGTATGTAGTAGAAAGTACAGTACCTGAACAAAGGGATACCGAAATACAAGCTATTCATATGTGTGTAGTCCTGTGTAATAATTTGTACAATTTATATCATACCAAGAGCAGTTTTAAGAGATGATTCTAGAAAGTTGGTGGGGCGCTCTCTGCTGTAAAGCTTTTCCACGGGAAATAAAGTTCCAGGGACATTCAAAACAGGACAGCCTGAGAAAAATCTTGACACCTTCACACCATCAAGAGTAGCTGATGTTATTAGAACTTTCAAGTCAGAAGCACGCATGTTGATTAGCCGCTTCATCAGACCCAATAAAATGTCTCTGTACAAACAATATTTGACAAATTTATATATGAGAGCTTTATGTAAAAGAATGGCGCTGCTAAACTTAAACAGCATACTGCATTAAGGCAATATGCCTTTTGAATACAATGCACCATCTTTGATCTGAAATACACATTTTCATCTTGTGTACTTTTTAATGAATTTCATCTATTACCAGCTTAATTATCCATATGCGTTTATTTAAATGTCAAGGATGGTGGCAGTGTTAATATTTTTACATTGTCAGGCCACAAATAGCAATCAAATATTAGTACTGTAACAGTATGGTTTCTTGGTTGCTTTTGTAAAAAATTTGGAAAGTTTTGACCTTTATCTTTTATTTTCAGTAAATGAACAAGCAGGTTCTTCTAAGGTAATAGATATTAAGTTATGGCCATAGTGACATTTCCAAAGAAAACAAAAGCAACTAACATATATAATAACTGCATCTCAGAAAAGGAAAAAAATGAAAATCAACCAAGAGATACAGTTAGTATAAGAAGCCTTTCCCTGATAGATTTAAGAATTAATTTGAAAATATAGGTAAGAAGACTACGTATTTAGACTACGTTCATGAGCTTCATCCAAGATAATCACCGAGTATTGATTTAACTCTGGATTTGAAAGACATTCCCGAAGAAGGCAACCATCTGTTAAGTACCTGAGAGATAACACCAAAAATTTGATTTTAAAAACTAACCTGATTGGTTATATATATTTAATTGCAAGAATCATAAGCCTAACATCAGTATTCCCTGTTCAGGAACAATGAGAAACAGTGACATGCTGTTGAACCCAATTATGATTCTCGGGACAAAATTTTGCATTTCTATGTGCCCCAGAAAGAGGCTAAATTTGGAGAGCAGGGGGTAATCAAGGCATGATAGGATTAAATTGGGCGTAAGAAGTAGCATCAGTTTAATTTGGGTTACTTAAAAAATCAAGGTAACATCTTACCATACTTCACCAAAACTGCACTGATACAGGCTAAGTACTATCTCAACTGAAACCCTTATTAATTGGATATAAGCTCATTCATAAATAAAATTATTAAATGCCGATGCATACTTGATCCGAGTTTTGTGTGAAGTTCTGTCCTCAAAACGAATAGCATAACCAACCTCATCTCCAAGTGAAACACCAAGCTCTTGCGCAACCCTCCTGAAAAAATAGACAGAGAACTTGTCAGTTTGACCTATAGTTGGTTCCTTTTTCTTAGGAGAGATAAGACTGACATAGGTTAAGCAAGTCAACAAAATAATGACAGAAGATAACTACTAAAAATTTAAAGAGAGACATAGTTATTGTCATAGGGCATGAGTTACCAGCGTATTCACCCTTCTTACTAATAAAAGAACATTTTTTTTAATCGGTGCAACTAACTCGAAAGAATATCCTGTTATTGCAAAGAGAGACCTATCCATCAAAACTACATTTCAGCAAAAGCTAGAAAAATTCCAAAAAGAAAAGCCTAATTTTTTCATATCAACTATGAACCAACAGATACATCCACTGGGCATAATCTTAGTTAAAACTGTGCTGAACAAAACTGAGAGATCATCAGGAGTAGGGGAAATAACATATGCACCAGCATTAGATAGAGAAATTGAGAAACTTGGATTATTTTCAAAAGTTACAAGATGATGGTGTAATTTACAGAGAACACTGCACTGTTGTAATGCTGATTGACCTGATTGAACTTTTGTGCATATCCCACTTTCAAATGTTTGACATCAATATCCTTGTTGAAATGCTTGACAACTATATTCCTACATTATGAACGCACACACGTCCCCAAGTTATACTGGACTCGTGAATTTTTCTGCTGTTTGAATGTGCGAGTCCAGTCAAAATTACTAAAAGCAAGCATTTTGAACTAAGCATAGTCTTGTCAAACTTTTAAAAACTGGGATAGCTGTGTTGTTCATTTGAAAAACCAGGTTAGACGAAAAAAATATGACCTGATTTTATTTAAAAATGAAGTGTTACAGGTACAGTCGGTACGGTGTCCTGTCTCAAGATGAGGCATTACTTGCCATTTGGGCAATGCCTGTATTAGGCGGTAGTTTTTATCTAATTACTTTATGGTAGTGATCACGGAATGTAACAAGTAGAGACAACATAGCAAAAATAGTACAAAGAAAAAAATGGAATTGCATTGCAAAGGTATGGATCAATAAAGGACCCAAAAAGGACCATGTAGCCTCCTGTTTACTAATTCTATTTCTCAGACCACCTCAACTTAAAATTTCCTATATCTACTCCGCTCTTTTCATTTAATTATCGTAAAAATATAATGCAAAACCGGGGGTGGTACCTGGAGACCGAAACAGCGGCGACCCGGCGCGGCTGCGTAACAGCGATGATCCCTTTTCTGGAGTAGCCGCGGCGATGCAGAATTTGAGAGAGCTGCGTGCTCTTCCCGGAGCCAGTCTCGCCGATTACTACAACCACCGGGTTTGCTTCCACTGTCTCCGCTATCTTCTCCTCGAACTCTAGTATAGGTAGTACCAACCCCATGAAACGGACCAGAGTAACAGAGCGCGAGTGACAATTGCAAGAACGAAACTTGAATTGGGAGAACTTGAATTTTTCTCACGGATGTAAGGTCACTCCCCGGAGCTCCAACGGAGAGGCGCTATTTGTGGGGAGACGGAGGGGAAGAGCGAGCGAGAGAGAAGAGGGAGAGAGAAAGACAGTTGGGGGAATCGGAGCGAAGCTTTGGAAAAGGAGAAGGTGAAAAGAGCCGAAATTCGGAAAAGTCACTGTCGAGTTCTTAAAAATATTAAAAATAAGAAAAGTCACTGTCGAGTTCTTAAAGTCCAGAACAAAATTCGGAAAATAAAATTTCTAAAATATTATAAAAGTGGAACTCAAATAAGACAAAAACGTGGAAAAATATTAAAGTGTAATTCAAAAAAAAAACAAACGTTCTTGTATTCACTAAATTAATTTATTTTGTATCATAACAAAAAAATACAATTATTATTCACATCCATAATTAAATTTACATTACTTCAATTCATATACAAAATAAAAAAATTCAATTCATATACAAAATAAAAAATATAAACTTAATCCTAATTCTAACCCTAACCCTAAATCAAAATAATCACAATTATAATTAATCAAATAATTACAATAAACTACCTACAATAATAATTATAACTCAACAATAACAATACCAAAAACAGACCTCTGCCAGATATTAACTAAACTCTTAATTCAATAAAAAAAATTATTTCATATAATCTAATCAAATTAAAATAAATTAACCTAATTCTTAATCCAATAAATTAAAACCTATTTTACTTCTCAATAAAGAATATCGTGTGCTAATTTATTATATGTTGGGTTTGCGCAACCAGATCAAAATTGGGCCAATTCCAAATAATTTAAATCAAGGCCAATCCAATAACTTGCATTTTTTGTACATAATCGAAGAACATAATCCAATTACATCTAATCGAAGAACGTAACTAGACTTGCATTTAGAATTTTTTTTGTACTAATTTAACGTTATTCATGGTAATTTATAAAACTAAATGATAATTTTTAGAAAATTCTTTTTAAATAGTTATAGTATTTGAATAATTTATTTCATTCCTAACATGTCACAAGAATTTTATTTTATTTATGAAATATTAATTGAAATTTCTAATTTAATAATTTGTAAGAATTATGTTAGATTAATAACATATTTATATAGTCTGATTATTTTATTTACTTAATTAAATTTAAACTTTTTTTAGTTGAAATTAAAAATTTGTTTTGTTCAATTAATTAATTAAATTTATGGATTATAACAAAATCCTTATCAAAGTTAACTTAAGTAAGAGAGGTTGGTATGGGAATATCAATTGCCTCTTCTGTGGGCAGGATGAAACTGTTAACCATCTATTTATAACCTGTCGTTATATTACTTCCATATGATCTTGAATTACTACCCATAATGGTTCTGTGTATGACTGTAAAACTCTAGAAGACTAATGGCTTATTGATGCATGTATAGTTGTATACCATTAAAATACCAATTGCTTACCCTTTGGGTGATATATATGGTTAGCAAGAAATAGAGTATGCTTTAATGAGGTTAACCTCAAACCAATACATCAAATTGCATATGCTATTATAGCTTTAGCCTCTTTCTCGTGTAAGTCCAAATTTTATAATGCATTTTTCAAATGTGCTGCACTTTGATGTTACCATTATGAACTAGATAGCACTAGTGGAAAAACGCACATCAGGATCGACCTATTAGGAATGGACTTTTCAATAATGCGATACTGATATATATCTGGATCGGGCTTTATGAAGAACCGATCTTGAAAGGGGCTATCAGGGTCGATTCAATATAACCAACCGATACTAAAAGCGCTGGCCAAATCAGGATCGTTTGTTTGTAAAGAACCGATCCTGATTGTGTTCTTATTAGTATCGGACTTTTAAAATAGGCGATCCTGATGGTTTTTAGGATCGGTTATTTGTAAAGAACCGATACTAAAAGCACTGGCCAAATCAGGATCGGTTGTTTGTAAAGAACCGATCCTGATTGTGTCCCTATTAGCATCGGACTTTTAAAACATGCGATCCTGATTGTTTTTAGGACCGGTGATTGTATATAACTGATACTAAAAGCGCTGGCCAAAATTTTCGGTGATTTGTAAAAAACTGTACTAACCGATCCTAATAACTCATTTCGCGGTTAACTTGGCGAAAATTTCAAAATTTTCAAAACTCAACTCCGACTCTCTCCCTCTCTCTCGCTCTTTTTTGTTTGCCTCTGTGCTTGCGATTTCACAAACCCTAGGGTGCTTGCGATTTCACAAAACTCTGACTCCGAGTTAGCTGTAAGGTGAGGCTGCCGTGAGGCGACTCCAACTCCAACCACCCTCTCTTCCTGGATGGCCGTGAGGCGAGGCAGCTGTGAGGTGAGGCACCTTGGACGGCCGTGAGGCGAGGCACCTTGGACGGCCGTGAGACGACTCCGACTCTCTTCCTGGACGGCCGTGAGGCGAGGCAGCCACCTTGGTAACGGCCGAGCAACACCCTCTTTTTGCGATTTGGTCTTTCTCGAGTAAATATTCAAAGCATCCCAGATTCGGTGCTTTTTGTGTTCTTTCCCAAATGTGCTGACTATGATTTTTGTGTGCTGTTGTGATTTTTGTGTGTTGTTGTGTTCTTTTTGCGATTCGGTCCTTTCTCTGTTGCTTGTGCTTGTTGTTGCGCTGGTCTGAATAACTTTGTGATTGGTTTTTGTTGTACTTTATTGCGATGCTAGTACACAATTTCAGTATAGACAAACGATACAGAGCCTACATATAAAGTATTATCAAACTCCATTCTTGCAAGAACCATACCCCGATTGTTATCAGATATGAAAACACGTACATTAGGATGAATTTCTAAGCTAGAGGAAAAAAGAGCGGAAAGTCAAGCTTCTGGTACTCCTAGATAAAAATATTTGTCTCATGACAGATTGTTCATGTTTCATTTTTGTTTCATTTTTGTTAAGCTGTAGCGCCCGAATGTAAAAATAAAATAGGAAGGAAAGAAAGGATGGAAATAGTTTAATACTGGAACAATGGTACAAAGCAGGGGGTGGTAGCACCTCCAAAGTAGTGAGCATCCGCAAGTACCAGTCCAGTGTTGCTACTGGTATCGATTACAGTGTTGCTACTGGAAGCTGGCCAAATTAAAAAAAATATTTTTTTAAATAAAATAACAACCATTAGGATCGGTTATTTGTAAAAATCCGATCCAGATAGTTTCTATTAGGATCGGTTATTTGTAAACAGCCGATCCAGATTGTCTCCATTAGGATCGGTTATTAAAGAACCGATCCTGATTTAAACTTTTAGTATCGGCTTTTTAACCGATACAGTTTAGATTGACTACTTGTATCGGCTGGAACAGGATCGGCTGTAGGTCCGATCCTGATGTGCGAATATAACCGATCCTGATTTGTGTTTTTCCACTAGTGTAGACAGTTTGATCATTCTCTCAAACTCAAATACCCAGGAAAGGAGAAACTCTCTATCAGAGGAAGAGGAAGAGGAGGACCCGGTCTTGGTTTAGAAGGGTCTGACCTGAAAGAGCATTTATAGACTTTGGCAGAGATCCAAGCAATATACGAGGCATGGGGATTAGTTTCTTCTGACTCTGTCTATGATACTGATTCTGGTTCTTTCTCCAATAGTATACTTTTTCTGCTTCTACGTGTTCCAAGTGCTATAGCTAATTAAGTCTGTATTTGATGTGCTACTTTGCTATGTTTTGTAATCTTTTAACGATACTCTATCATAGCAAACAATTTTTAGCTGTTAAGTAGTTCTTTTGGTTAGTTTCAGGCTTTGAGATAGATATGCCTTGTAATTTCTAAACTTAATATGTTTTTGGATGATTACAATTCCATTCCCTATATTGTAAATACTATTTTAGCTTTTTGATCACTAGTGGAACAACACACATCAGGATCGGTTATTTACGCACATTAAGAACGGACCAAGAGGTGATACTGACTCAGGCGATACAAATGTGTCAATTAATATGTATCGGTTAAACAGCTGATACTAATTAAAAGTTTAAATCAGGATCGGTTCTTTTATTAACCGTTACAGATACTAATATCTGGATCGGCTGTTTACAAATAACCGATACTAATTCAGACAATCAAAATCGGACTATACTAAACAGCCGATACTAAAAAACAATCAAGATCGGACTAATACTAAACAGCCAATCATGATTCGTAGCTATCAGGATCTGATCTACTGTAGCACCGACACTGTTCCTTATAGCCGATCCTGATTTCATTTTTTTTTCAATTATTTTTGTACCACAATTCCAATTAATCATGCTGGCCAATAATATTCAACACTCAACAATTCCAATTAATCATACTATATTATATCAAAATATCACTAAATAACACAATAATCAGAGTATCAAATTTACAAAATCAAAGTATCAAATTTACAAAATCAAAGTATCTCATTATTATCCAATACTCCCAAAGTCCCAATACAACTGGTACATTGTGGCACCACTTGACATGGCAACCACTAATACAAGCCACCTGGGACTCTTTTCTTTCTCGTATGGCACCTTGGCACCGGCAACCAGCATGGCTGATACGTACTTTCCCAAATTTATAAGGTGTCCCATGTCGCCTTCGTCAAACCATCTCCTTGCACACTATACCATAAAAGGAAATTACAATCTTTCTCATCAAAAAGTATATGTACCATAGTTAAGGTTTTAATTATACAAAACATTGAAAGAGCAAACTAGCAACAGCAAAAACATCTGCAATACATTTTAATATAACTTTATTTATTCCTAAATTCTTCAATAAGTTTACCAGTATAATCCAAAAGATTGAGCTTGCACAGAAATAACTATTCAAGTGTTTCTACATGTGAAATATCCAACCTGAGAGCACAGCCAGTCTACATGACCCTTTAACACATCATGATTGGTTGTCAGTTTGCTTTTTGATCCTGATGATTCTTCATTCAATATCCCGCCATTTTGAACTTTTGGGCGCACACTGAAATGTAAAAGGTTAGAGAAATAAATGAAACTAAGACACTCTATAGAGTAAATTAGAAAGGTCGAAGTTGCCAAAAAGGCGGAATAGAAAATATACACTATTACCTTACTATTGTCGACATAATTTTGCAACTCTTTTCTTGTATGAACCATAATAGCCTGTACATTTTATCAAAGATATAATTTAGCAAAATTAACTACACTATTTTCTCATTGACACTTCTTATTAACTTATGACACGTATAAATTTAACATTAAAGAAGAAACAAATAGATGAGAAAGGTTCAAGTGCCTCCGCTTTTCATGCCTCCCACTTTGTAAAACTTGGCCAACAAAATAAAACTGCCAAATATGATCCATAGTACTTCCTTAACATGCATATGAAAATTACAGTATTTTGACTTTGCTTCGATGGGACCAAGAACTTCAAAAGTGATTTCTAAAACTTGGCCATATCAGTGGACTTTTACAATTACTTGATGCCAATTCAAACATGATAAAAATTATTGCAACTTTTTATGTATGAGTAGAAAAGGTGATAGAGATCACATCTTTATTTTGATATATGAGTTCAACATTTTAATTTAATAATTTAGTGGAGGCATCTGTATATTCCTCATAAATATAGCTCCCAGGTTCTTGTGCTTTTTCAAGTGATTTCATGCTTGAGATTTGAAAGTCACATGCATTGCTTCATCTTTGTAAGGGTTCACTGGTGTTATAAAATAACTTCAAACCACCATATATGAAAAAATGGTCATCAATCGCTTAAAAGAACTGAATTAAAAAAATGAAAAGAGAAACTAGATACCTTAGGAAAGGCTCGTAGGTATCTTCATCAGAGAGGGATTTATCATGAAACAATCTCGCTCGGGGCAATAGTTGTTGCCATGGTTAGCACCTCTCAGTGGCATTCACTCGAGCAGTTGCTGTGTGCTTGCCTTTTTATAACAAAGAAACACACAATTAGGGTAGCATTCACTAGATGGATATAGAAACGATACAAATTATCAGTATTATTGCGAAAATTAAAAACAAAAACAAATAAAAACAAATAAAAACAAATAAAGTTATTGATAGATACGTCAAGCAGTGTGTAAATTGATGAACAAACAAGATATAATATATAAACCCTAGCTGCAATGTGAAGAAGATTAATTGGGAGAAAGAAACAGATTCTTAGTTTTTACTAAATTAATTAAAAGACAAATGCCTCTTCATTTTTATTGACAGTGAAGAAGATTATTAATGCTATGTTATTCAGATAGCACGCTTTAGTAACAAAAATTAGAAATAAATCTGATTGAAATGCCGGTAATGAAGGAGAAACATGCCTCTATGTGTGTTTGTATAGGTATCGGTCTAGTTGTTTCAGAAATAGAACAATTTACAAGTTTAACACACAGTTGTCTCAGAGGCATTCACTCGAACACCTTTCACTCGCTTGAAAAAACAAAGGCACAATAGGAACTTCAACTAAGTCAAGATTCCACAAGAAGGTATTTACTGGAACAAGAGAAATACACAAAAACTAAACCATGGCAACTAAAATCAAAGAAATAAGTGAGATTTAACAGTCCCGCTACTTCAATTTTGGCGATTAGAAACTAAACTATACATCAACCAGTGCCCAAGATGAACAAACTAGGGAAAATCATAAACCCTAGCTAGGAATTGAAAACTCACCCGTAGGAAATCCTGGTTTTGGGGTTTAGAAGTGAAGTTTCATGCCTCTACTTAAATCCTGGTTCTGGCCCAGAAAAGAAACAAAAATTTTGTACCTCTATTTAAATCATGTCTCTCTGGTCACGATGAACTGCTGAAGAGAAACAAGCCTCTACATAACATGACCAAAGAGATATATGTAGGTCCGATGGACTCAAATTCGCATGCTTTTGAGATATCTCAAGCTTTGAGTGTGTGTGTGTGTGTGTGTGTGTGTGTGTTTTTCTTAAATCTCGACTGTTCAAAGTTTGAGTGTTAGTGTTTGAGATCAGCGGAGTTGAGCATGAGGAATCGCGTGGGAGAGACGACGTCGACAGTGGTGAAATGAGATCGGCGGAGGTGAGAGCGGCTGTGCGGGGGAGATGGAACTTGAGGAAAAACCTAGCGGGATAAAAAAAAAGTGGTGAAATGAGGTGTTCTGGCGGCTTGGTGAAATGAGTTCTAGATCGGGACTTAAAAAAAACCGAACAACATCAGGATCGGCTCAAACAACAACACCGATCCTGATAAGATCTGCACTATCAATATCGGTTCATTATTAACAGCCGATCCTAATAAGTCAAAATTAAGATCGGACTTAGTAAACAATCGATCATGATATATCCTGGACTATCAGAAACGGTTGTTTATAAATGGCTGTTCCTGATTAGTCACTATCAGGAACGGCCGTTTATAAACAGCTGTTCCTGATATGTTATGGACTATTAAGAACGGTTATTTAGAACAATCGATCCTGATAACTACTTTCAAGATCGGCCCATACTATTTATCCGATCCTAAAAGTATTAGTATCATATTTTTGAAAAGTCCGATCCTGATGGAGCGATACTATTTGTACATTTTCTACTAGTGAATGAAACTAAGTATCCACTATATCTTCAATAATATCTTACTGAAATATCCAGACAAATAAATTAATTAAATTGATATGTGATTTAAAGCTAGCATTACATGAGCAAAGTGAGGTTATATATCTAATCTTGAAGTTTATGCCTAAGCTATCAAATGACCCTAAATTTTTGGGTCTAGAGACATGAGCAGACGAGTGGAGTCCAGAGAGTATCCTCTCAGAAGAAGGCCTCATTTTAAATTTATTTATTTATTTTAAAAACACCCCTGTTTAAAAATTCATTTTTGTATATAGAGTTCACCTTGTCTCCATTCCCTTTCCTTTCCCTCATTTTTTTCTTTAAAATCTAACGTTCTGAAGCAAGTAATCAGAATCCGGTCTAGTCCGATCACCCCTCCTCTCCCCTCCCCTAGAGCACACCTTGAGATATCTCAGAGGTTGAGTTGGAATGTAGAAAATCCGTACATTTAAATTCTTTCTGCACAAATCTCAAAGCAATAATAATAGGAGAATTTCATGTATCCCATCAAAAACTTCAAAATTACGTATTTCCCTCTAAGTTCATAATATCATATTTACCCCTCTAAATTTAAAAAACTCACAAATTTACCTAATTTATTATATTTTCTATTAAAACTCATTTAAAATTTATAAATTAGCAATCTTACCCTTTATTTGAATTTAGTCTCTTCTCTTGGTCCCATCGGTACTTGGTTCGATATTAGACCGAAGAGTACTTCCACATGGAAAAAAGTTCACTTGGTGGGTCCTCCTATAAAAATGATTTGGTGCTAATCCTGTACGTTAATGTAAAACCTGAATCAGAACTCTAAAAAGAGCAAAGAAAAATAATGAATAGAAAAGAAAGAAGATAATAAGCACTCAATATCTAGGAAAAGCAAGGTTTTATCGAAGGAAACTGTCTCTCCTCCATAAACCCGTCAAAGCCAATCTCTTCTGCATCTATAAGATAATCAATGGAGGCTTCCATTACATGGCACAATTGGAGAGCATTGATCAACTTGGAAGTTGGAATTTACCAGAATGCTGTAACAAACATCTAACGCCTAACCAAGGCTTGTAATTATAGTTAGCAACATATAACTATAGTTTAGACCAAGATTAGATCAATATGATCTCCTCTATAAATATTTGTAAATTGTATATTTACAGTGAATGAATGAAATAAAGAAACAATTGTGAATCAATTCTATTCTCTTTTGTTTTTAGCATCCAACTACAAGAGGTGCAAAGGGAGTTTTCTTAAGTTTGTTGAACCATCTCTGGTTTCTATACAATCAAACTTCACTGCACATATTTATTAAGCAAAAGGAACAGAACGGAAATACGTCGAACTAGAAAGTTCGGAATCATTAAAGCGTTTTTCAGGGTTCAGCATTTCCTAAAGTATGCAGTAATGGTCCTGAGAGCTGATTAAGAGTGAGCTCGGTGAAATTGAGACTGGTACAGAGGTCGAGCTCAGGTGGTACGGTGGAGCTCAGTCCGTTGTGAAAATCTAATTGTTTAAATTATTAAACTGATATTTTATAGACATTAAATGGGTTCCACTTTCTGACAACAAAATTGAGCCCGCTAGCAGGTTCGCTTGATTTTGCATAAGAGATGCGGCAGATGGCAGCTTTGTGAGTGTGAGAAATAGGTTGGCCGTTTTTGTTGGACTGCAAGAGAGGAAGAAAGGGCTAGAATTGGAGAAGGATCAAGTGCATAGCCGACTGGGGGAATTTCGAATCCATGGAAGGAGACAAAGTTCTGATTTTTATGCTTAGAAACAAGAGGAGGGATCCACTTACAATAAATTTGAGTTACAACATTTATTTTTTTCATTTTTAAAGTCCAATATTCGTCGATCCAACCATTCAACATGATCATCTAAATAAAATGTACTTGCAGATCAAATTTTATATTTTTTTGAATTTTTTTACTATTTATTAAGTATTTTACAAAAAATAGCCATACTTAGACCATTGAATTTTGTACCCATCTTAATAAATAGTAAAAAAATTTAAAAAAATATAAAATTTGATATGCAAGTATATTTTATTTAGATGATCATGTTGAACGGTTGGATCGCCGATTTAGACTTTGAAATGAAAAAAATGAATGTTGTAACTTTGTTGTAACTCAAATTTGTTGTAAGTGGATCCCTCCTCTGAAAACAATTAGATTTTGACCGGTTGGATTATTTAATTATAAGGGTAAAATGGAAATTTCACAAATTTTAATAAAGTTTTAATAGAAAAGATAACAAATTGGGAAAATGTGTGAGTTTTTAAAATTAGAGGGGGTAAATACGATCTTATGAATTTTAGGGGGGGCAAAAATAAGTAATTTCGATGTTTTTGAGGGGCATACATGAAATTCCTCCATAATAATACTGCCCTTCGCCCCTTCCATACGGACTGCCAGGGTTCCAGTTCTGTAGCCGTAGGTCTTATAACTCGCCGATTCTCTCTTCGACAAATGGAGAACAACAACAAAGAGATGGAAGGAGCGACACTGGATTCTCTATGGAAAGAGGAAACAAAGGGAGACGAAAAGGGGCTACAGAAAAAATACACCAGGAGCGAGATGGAAGCACTGAGGTTCGCGCAATTGGAATACCAGCATGAATTGTTCGAGCGGGTCTACTGGGGTCTCGAGCCAACGATCAAGCTAGAGTTCGATGGAATTTTCGGGGAGGATTCTAAGAAAAAGAAGAGGAATAGGAATAGGAACAAGAATAAGCAACCGAGTAGGAACATTGGTGGAGGGGATTTCCATCATGAAATGCTTATTCCTGGTACGTTTGTTTCTCTTATATTGTTTGTCTTTTCTTTTGAATTAAGCGCGGCAGTTACCATATTTGCAATTTCAGAGGAACAATTGGTAGCTGGTCCATCAAATCAATCTGGCAATGGAGAGCTTTGTAATAAATTTGAAAAAATGCAATGCGAAGATGATGACATTAGTGATGATTCGCATGATGGCATACTGAAGCCGGCATTTTATGTTGAAGGAGAACCTGATTTTGAATCAGGTCCACCTGTTGATGGTTGGGAGTATCTCAGACGTGTCAGGTTTTAGCTTTTGTCACTATTTGTAGCTTAGATTTGCAATACCCCCGGTTTGTAACTCTTGAGGTATGCATTATGATCCAGTAGAATTGAATGCATATGACTGCTGTTCAGTACCAGTGCAGTTGTAGCTGTTGCAGCTGATTTTGTTCCGATCTGTAATTGACCATTTCCTTGGATTTTAACTAGCTTTATACTGGTACTTATGTGATCATTAAGTTCAAACCTATTTAAATATGTTAAATATGTAACAGGTGGGAGGCTCATCAGCTACCTGATGTTAAAGTGGCCAAACTAAATTTAAATGAAATAAGTGCCGAACAAACACCTTACATGCCCAAAATTCCAGAATTACCAAAATGCCCTCAAAATCTGCTGCCTTCCAAGAAGTGGGAGGATTCTTTTCTGGATGATTTCTCCGAATTGAGAGAGGTACTTATCTATGTAATTTGATCTACAATTTTTCAAGATTTTTTAATAGAATTATAAAGGGTTTATAGCTTTAGATTTTCTGTGCTGCTTGCTAAACCTAAACAGATCTGAACTAATCTGGTGCAGTAAAATACCAGAATTCCTTGTGTTGCAAATAAGCTATTATCAAGCTCGCTCAATTGGATTTGACCCTTAATTCACACAATCAAGCTCTAATAGTGAAGTTATCCCTTAGGCAGTGCAATTTGACAATATTCATTCTAATTTGCAATTTTCCTTTAATAGAGGCTCTGTTTAGAAGTTAACACAAGGAAGAATTAGATTCACAGTTTAAACTCATTCTACTGAAATTCACCCTCGATTGAACAAATAAAATGCGAAGCAAATACTTTGTCATTACTAATCTAAACCCTTGTTAGGCATTTTCACAACTCGACAGTTCAGTGGATCAGCTGGATAGCTCCTGCAAATCAAAGAGTTCAATAGAGGGTCAAAGCCAAATTATTCCAACAGTAGCAACAATCATTAACATGGATGTCGTTTCTCGTGCTTCCACACTTCGAAATTATATCAACAAGTCTGAGAGTATGGAGAAGGTGTCAAGGCACGAGTGTCTATGGCTGTTTGCTCTGTGTGCCACTGTGGACATGCCACTGCATGCTGACACCTGTGCTTCTTTGAGGTGCCTGTTGCGCAAGTGCTTAGGGATACTTGCCACCAAGTCGGAGATGGACGATGAGGTAGCAATGTTGAGTGTGCTTGTGTCTATATGTGGCAAGTACTTTGGGCAGTATGATACACAACATAGCAGTATCTGATAATTTAAAATTGGTGTGCCTTTTCACTTTCCTTTTTCCTTTAAACATTCTGAAAACTGGCAACAAAAATTGGGCATTTTGTGATTTTAGAGTGCTTCTGATGTCAATATGCTTTTAAGCTCAGTGTTTGTTTTGAAATTTTGATCAGCATAATGCAACTTTTTGGAGGCTTATTAGTTATTACAGCTCAAGTAAACATCTATAGTTCCTTTAATATGATGGGCTCTTTCTTTTGAAATTAATCTCGGTGTTTCTTGATGTTTCATATGATGAGTTTGTATATTGTACTTGATCGCAGGACCTTATGTTTTAGGTATGGACTACCCTATCTAAAAGAAAATGCCAAGTTAATCCGCTCATGTCATCTAGGGGTGGATTTTTATGACACTATCAAATTGATCTGGTGCCATCGTTTTAAATCCGATGGTCTGCATCAGAAAACTAGGATACTGTGATCAAAGTACAGAGCAACAGTGGAAATGAGGGCTTTCTATAATGGCTCAAGTTTTAGCAACGACTAAGATTAGTCTTCGGCTTCTGTTAAAAACAAGCTTTTGGTTTGTGTGTAACCTTGTGGAGTCAGCGTGTCCTACATATAAATAAATCAAGAGAGAATAAAGATATCATTCTGACATATTGCACAGTGGAGCTGCAGGAAATTTATTTTAGTCAACTGCAAAAACAACTCTTAAAATTACGTATAATTGAATCACACGTCACTTTTCATCCTGCGTTTCCTAAATCACATCTTTCTATACAAGGAAAATATAAACATCTTCTCTGCACAATTGATAGGCACCTAACCAACAATCAAGCATACAACAACAATATTGGTGAAGTTTCAATATATTTCAGGGGCCTTTTAAGTTTTAGAGAAGCCACTGTTCAAACCTCATCTTCTGTTCAGGAGGCTTTTCCATCTGAAATGAGTTCTGAAAATGAGGCTAAGCACATAGCAAGTATACAAAATTGTCATACTATTATTTTTTTTCCGAATATTTTGCAATTTCGCATTTGCTGCCAGTGCCATAGTTGTTATGGTGCCATATGTGATCTGAGCTGTACAAACATCCCCTAAAGTATGGCACGTTCAATTCAAATTGGACAAATCATATTGCAATGTATTATAATTATATCATCACATCTATGGCAGCAGATAGAAACTCGTATTTTACCATTAAAACCCCTGAATCAAGCATTTAACATCTGGCGCCAGTAATATACAGTCAACTGTAGGACAGATAACCTGTGTTATTTCAGGTGTATACCAGTGATGTACTACTATGAGTAGTTTTTCATCCAAGCACCAAATATCATTCCGAATTTCTAATAACAAAAGATGTAAGGGAGAGCAACTCAAACCTCAGATACCGCCGCAAATTGCTCTATGTTATTAGTTGTGCAACTATTCTGGTTTCATTTACAATGAACAATATTTTACAATAACTTTCCCATTTACAACAAACTGCTTCCACTGAATCTGACATATTAACAATACAAGACACAAGAACCACCTTTCTGCACACATAATTAAAGCTAACCAAGAGTTTGCTCCTTAGGTTCACCATCTTTTGAACTGTTAACACACTGCCTTCTCATCTGTATTTGGTGTACTGCTTGAGAAATTAAGAGGCTGAATTTTGGGATGGGCTTGTTTGAAGAAGAAGGCATGGTTACACCTGCCTTTTTAAGAGCTTGTGAAATTCCTCTCTGCGACCGCTGATAGTGTGCATGGCACAAAGAAGGATTCGCTGCCTTCAATACCGGTTTCCCACAAATAATTGGTGCTCCTTGAGGGCTACTGCAATAAAATTAAAAAGGAAACAAATAATGATTAAATAAAACAAAATGTCGTCAATTTGTGGCATTCTAATCTTGAAATAAGAAGTTACAGCACAATCTATAATCGCAATTCAGGCCATTTCGTGGAAGTATGATTTACATGTAGTTTGTATCTTCTCTTTTAATATGATGTAGAAAGTACACAAGTAACAATCATTGTCACAATAGCAAAATAACCGGAAAGGCAGGAATTTGAGACATTGTCTGCCAAAAGGGACAAACCACTGGCAGTTCCATAATATGTTTTGATAAAGCCAATTAAATACTTTTTTTTAATGGTAGGCAGATATAATTTAATTTCAACTACTTTTTTTTTTTACTTTGTCTCTTCTTTCCAATATGGTTGACACTTTCAGTGATCAGACAACAAAGATCTTTGTCAAGTCTAATAATTAATAATAATAAAACAGATAGTTAATCCCAATTGAAGATATTATTTAATTTATTTTTTTGGAAAAAAAGGCCAAAACAGCCGATTCATATACTGACGCTTTAAATACTAGTGTCAATTAAGGACTAGGTAATAGGCAATTGAAGTAAAAAAGAAGAAAAAACACTTTATTGTCATCCATTGAAAGATTTATTATGGCTCAATTAATCTAACTTGTGGAGTACCTCAATTGAATTATCTTCTGCGAAGTATACTAATCATATATACAGTTTATAGAAGTATAACTAATCAAAGCAGATTTCTAAACAAAGAAATAACTTCAGAAAGGGGACAACTGACAGTCAGCAAGAGTACCTTTAATAATGAAATAAGTAAATCAAACCTTGCAAGTTTTTAATTTTAGGGGATATAAAACAATTATCAGGTAGAACGCTATAATTTTGGACGATGCATGAAAACTAAAAAATCTGAGAGGGTACTTGACTTGAATTGAGGTTCTCAGCCACAAAGCAGAAGCAAAAAAAAAAAAAACAATACAAAGACCCCCCCAAACAAATAGACAGAACAGATTGCTTAAACGACACAATTTATTAGCGGAATTAACCAGCAAGTTTTAAATATTTACCAAAATTAGAATCCAGTACCTTCTAATTACGAAATTACAAGGCTTATAAAGCGTCTGCTTTGGATCCGCCAATATATGCTGGTGGCAAAACCTCGTCAAAGCCATGGCCTTAGATTTACATCCAGAGAAACCACACTTCATTCTCTCCCCACCAGTCCCAAGCTCGTCATCTGTGCTATCCTCCTGTCCTCTGAACTTGCGCTTCTCAAGAGGGGTCTTTCCATACTCCCAGTAGTAATCCCTGTGCTTGATCCTCAAATCTTCAATGAGAGACCAATAATTGCGTCTGTAGGTGGAGGCCAGCTGGTGGAGGCGCCGCGACCTGCGACGGAGCACTTCCGCTCGCTCGAGCCGCGAAGCCGTTCGGAGGCACTCGTCCTCTCCGATCGTCAACGGAGACAAGGAGACATCACCGGAGCCAGAGTTCTGGAAATTAGGATTAGGGTTTGGTAAAGGATTCGGTGTTAGTGATGATCGTGAGTAAGGTTCTTTCTTCAGAGTTTTCGATACCATGGCTTGAGTTTCTCTGCCCTCTCTCTATCTATCTCCATCCCTTTTTTCGCTCTTTTTTATTTTGGTCAGTGAGAGCAAAAGAGGCAGGTGTCAGGCCCGAGGCGTGACTGTTGTAACTGAAACCTCTGTTTGTATTATGAAAAATAATCTATGGAACGGGTTCCTGAAAAACTGTGCCCACTTTCAGATGAACAACCTTCTGGGTCCCACGAGTCACCGATCCGGCAAGACGAGATTATGATATGAGTCGTATCATATGACTAGTGGAAACAGAAACCTGTTGTCTGGGTCTCGAAAACTCCTGTGAGTGTGAGTATGTGACGGGTCTCTGACTATAGGTCCAATTTCAGCAATGTTTCCAGGAAAAAAGAATCTACTGGGTGGAATGAGGCCGAGAGACCCGCAGCAGTTCAGGACTTCAGGTGATAAGAAAATCTGCTATGCATTTGATACTAAAAAAGAGTGTAAATACGGGAAAATTTTGTGGGTACGATCAGATTCTGGTATGAATGACAGCGGAAACCGTTTGAAGTCGTAAAAATTAAAGGATTGCGGAAACGGAAACATGTGTCGCATCTCGCATGTCGTCCCCATATCCAGGATAGACGGGGATCCAGAATCACTGGAGAGCAGAATTATATCTAATAAATTTATATTTCTTTTTTTTTTTTAAAACTTTCGCTGAGGCAGCGAAGTCGTGAGAGGAATTGAACTCTTCACCTTTGAATAACCGACAGTCCTAAGACTTTCTTTTAGCCAACTGTGTTACCTCCTTTCTCAATAAATTTATCATTTCATAGTTACGAGGTCATGTGTGTTGAAAAATAAGAGGAGATCTCACATTTATTCATCATCACCCATCAAGGACGAGTCCGCATCGTCTGCATTAACTCAAAAGAGCATCTTTTGAGTTAACGCATCTCGGCCGTCTGATTTTAAACGGAGTCAATCCGGCCATAGCTTATAATTCAGGAACTCTTTAATATTAGTGTAGATCTAGTCTGCACGAATCTTAAAACAAATCAGACGGTCTAGATAACTCAAAAGATTCTTTTTTGAGTTAATGCAGAGGATACGAATTCATCAAGGACTGGGATGAATCAAATAAAGTGTGTCATTTCTTGTAATTCTAGAAATAGAAAAAAAAAGACAGTGTGTCTCGATACCTGTGTGTTTCAAATAAACAAAGAGTAAGATTTAGATTCTATGGATAACATAAGTTCTTTCTATATTATTATCTCAAAAACTTATCGTGTAAAGTTCAAACGAAAAATTCAAACTGTTAAAACAGATGTATTTTCTTTATTGATGTGTTTATATGATAAATTTATAATTTTGAGTTCATTTGATATAAAGTCAAGGTAAAAAAATAATGAATTTTAAGTTAATTTTAATACATTCATTTCATCATTTTTTGATCGCTTGATTTTATACCAAATGAACTCAAAAATTTATAAATTTGACATGTAATCGCATCAATAACAAAGTACATCGGTTCTAACGATTTGAATTTGTCGTTTGAAGTGTATATAATAGGTTTTTGAAACAATAGTACGGAAAGTCTTATATTATTCATAATACCTAAGTCTTACTCATAAAAACATACTAACGATAACAAACGACTCGTAGATACCTTATAATATAAATAGAGCATATATAGGAATAGTAATAAATACAAAAAAGCAGTAGAAATTCCATTAAGTTAATCTTTTATTAGTATCCGTTTCAAGATATAATGATTAATTAAAAAACTGAAATCTTGGAGTACACAAGATATGTTGCTTATGTTTACTTCAACTTAATTCTTGTACACAAGATTCTGGCGTTCTGTTAAATAGCGCCTAAACAAGATTAAATCATTAAATAACAATTCGCTATTAAATGTCGTTAAATATTAAAAAAAAAACTAAATGTAGTCGGGAGCAATTTCTCTCCGGCTACCCGCCAATAATAGATCGCAACGTGTTCAAACCAGTGTTGTAAATAACGGTATTCGGTCGTCGGACGGATAGGGTACCGATAAGTGATTAATCGGTATGCGGCCGACTAATCGGAATTATGCGGACAATTTAACGTTTTTATTAAATTTATGTATATATATCATAATTTATTAAAAATAATTTATTTAACTCATTAAACTTATCAAATAAACTTAATTTAACTTAGTTTTATTATTATAACATGACACTACGCTTATTTATTCTTAACACATAAGCATTTTACATGTTAAGTAACACATTTATTTAATGAAAAAATGAAATTGAGAATTAAGCATTTTCAAATACTAATAACATATTATTTGAAAGAAATTAACATTCCGACATAAAATCATTAAAATTAGTTTATGATAATAACTTAATTATTACACAAATGACACGTCGTATTAATCGAAAAAAATTACATCAGTAAGTAAGAAAAATATATGGTATATAAATAATAGAAGAATTAATCAATTTCAAAGTAAGTAAGAAGAAAAAATATATAGAAAAATATTGAATGTATATCCAAGCATAAATAAAACTACAATATAAGATTATAAACCTTATTATCACACACTATCACAGAAAAAAAAATGTGAAAATAATAGTCACTGGAATAAACGGAAATAAATGGGAATAAAACGGGAATAAACGGGAATTAACGGGAATAACCGGGAAAAAACGGCCGATTAATCGAAAAAAACGGCCGATTAATCGGAAAAACAGTCGATTAATCGTTTTCATCCGCTAACATGCCTCCGTTAAGAGTGTTCGTGACGGTTAGGCTGCCGTTTCCGATTAATCGGCCGTTTAATCGGCCGACTAGACCGTTTTTTACAACACTGGTTCAAACCATGTTAGAGAGTTCACACTTGTCCAAATAATTTTAGAAAACATGTTGTCATTGTCCAACGTGCTAGCGAGATGTAAATATTTAGAAACCCAAAAAAAAAAAATGTAAATATTTTTTCTGACAAAAAAGTTATTTTCCTAATTAAAAAATATAAGAGAGTATAGAAAAGCAACAAAAGCCTAAAAAAAGCACCCATGTGGTTATTCAGATTAATGTTAGCTCACAAATCTGCCCATTGCGGTTTCCATTAATTACAATTTACAAAGTAGCATTACTAAAATACATGTTCTGCTAAGACTGCGGCCCTGTAATCACTAAGAATTCGGATTAAGTGAAGTAACTCAATTTTTGGATTTTGGATCGAGACCGTCCGATTCGAATTTGTAAAAATCCATTTCAAAGTAAGCGCACACATCCCGACGACGAAATCAATTCCCGAGACAATCTCGAGTGACGAATTCGAATCGGACGGTCTTGATCCAAAACCCAAAGATTAGGTTACTTTAGGGATCCGGACCCTTCAAAAAATAAAATACGTAAGCGCCGGTAACTATTAACTAATGATTTTTCTAATAAAAAAAATTTATAGAAAGGAGAATACGGAGTAATAGTAGTAAAATATGAATAATTTGAGTGCACACCCATTTTCATACTACTTCATATATTTGGTATATATGTAATAATATTATTCAAATTTGGAAAGTAAAATAAGATGTATTCACAATAAAAAATTTTATTGACGGACAACCCAACAAATTAATAGACCGAAATTGATATATATACATTATAATTAATGATAAACAACAACAAACCAACATTTTTATATTTTAAATAATTTTTGACAATGACTATAGAAAGCATAATATTAATGTAGCATAAAAAATAAAAGTATGCTAAACTGTCCTAATATATTATAAATAAGTTTTTTTTTGCCATAATTATCCAACGATGCTAAGCCCCTTTGCTGAGCATATGGCTGTTCTGGTCTTCTTGAGCAACCTGATCTTGGCTTCGATTCGCTTAGAACTATTGCTTATTCCAGCATGAGACTTCAACTCCCTTTTCAAGCTCATAATCCTATTATCTATTGCTTTAATCTGCATGAATATGTTCAAACATTGAGACAATTTTTTTTTAAAATGTGTTGCTACAAAAAGAGAAGTTTGGTTTTATTGAACTAGTACTCAAGTTGATACTAAAAAAATAATTAACTAGTATAACAAGGTACAAATTCTAAGTCGACAATTTACCGTTTTCTAATGGCAAAGGCAAACCCCAGCGTTTCTTTTGAACTTTTTCTCAAAAGAAAATGAGGAAATAATAAAGAGAAAAAACCTTTCTTTGAGGCCACCTAGCAATGTGGTACCTGCGACAGATGGCTTTCAGAGAGCTGGTACAAATTTGGAGTTCCTTAGCGGCTTCCGTCAGTGGAAGATGAAAGTATTTTGCTATCTCTTCCAACTGCATCTTTGCAGTTCTCTCCCTCTGATTTTCAATTGTTAAATCATTTAGGTTGCGTAGTCATTTAAAAAGGAGCATGAAAGGAAGTAAATTAAACTTAATAAGAACACACAATTGATTGGTCAGACTGTCTAGATATTGAACCCATAGCCGGCCCTAGTGCAGGGGACCCAGGGCGACCACCCCGGGCCCCAAGATCCAAAAAATTAGTTTGTATATATATTAAAAAAATATTAGTTTGTATATATTAAAAATAAATAAAATATTAGGGTCCAAATTTTGTATATATAAAAGGTCCAAACTTTTTTATAAATAGGTATGATCTATTGCATATCAATAATAAATGCGACCGGCCAATAAGCTTCCATAAGTTATAAATATAAGTACTTCATAACCATATGTTTATAACTTATAAGTAGTTTTTGCATTTTAAAAGTCCAAATAGTCGATCCAAATCATTCAACATGATATCCATATTAAAACATGCTTGGAGACTAAATTTTATATTTTTTGAATTTTTTTTACTATTTTTTAAGGTAGGTAATCATTGTTTTTTATGGTCCAGAATCAATGAATCAATGAATTTTCTATCTATCTTAAAAAATATTAAAAAAATTCCAAAAAATGTAAAATTTGGTCTCCAAGCATGTTTTAATATGGATATCATATTGAACGGTTTGGATCGACTATTTGGATTTTAAAAAATGTAAAAATGACTTATAAGCATATGGTGTTGAAGTACTTATGCAAACGAATTAGCCGGTCTCATAAAAATTTGTATATATAAAGGGCCTAAATTTTTCTCCTGCCCCGGGCCCCAAAATCTTCAGGACCGGCCCTTGAACCCATGGTCATTGAGCCTTTCAATTGGTCAATTTTAATGGATCTCAACCTCATTTAAAAAAAAAGCTGATATTGCTCAGTTCTGTCATAAACCAATGAGGAAATTTTTTCTACAAATTGAAAACCTGAGCTGGATCATACCTGTTTTGCGAGCTGTGTTTTGCACTGCTCTTCTTTTACTTCCCTCACAGGACATTCTGTGTCAATAAAATCTAACAAAAATGCCAAATCAACAAAACATCAACTTTGGGGACACAAAATGAGGAAGAGTCCTCTATTGTGACAGAAATCAAATTTCCTTTATATATACAAAATGACCTGAATTTGGTGTATTTGGACTGGTGCTTTCATATTTCACCTCGACATTGGAGGTTGATCCAGGAACCTCGCTAACCAGAAATAGAGAATTTTGACCCGGACTATTGATCTCCTGGCAACCTAGAGGAATTTGCATGACTGTATGATAATTAAATATCTTGTCATCAGGAGATTGATATTGCACATTGCACACTGGTATCATACTATATTCTCAGACTTTGATGCAAAAAATATATAGAATTTTATTTGATGTGATCTATAAAAAAATTTCTAGTTGTAATACATATTATATGCCTCTGTCAGGTCGAAAAGTATGAAAAATACAGACTTGGTACTGGGCCATTTCAAGATGGCATATACAAGTAATACATACAGGAGGGCATTAAATCAGTACAAAATCATATATTGGTCTAATATAGGTGTATAGTTGGTATTAACATAATAAACCTAAAATTGAAACCTGGAGTATGTTTTGGCTCATCCTTTACGTTCACGCTGGCAGAGACAACAGCATAAAAGGGTGAAACCCAATCATTTATGATATTGAAATTCTCTCTTCTTCTGACAGCACCATATTCTAACAGGAACTGCTTTATCCAATCCAAATCCCTATTTTTGAGGCTAAAAATTGAATAAATACATGAATGAACTTATGATGGAGCAGAGTTGCAGTAATTTGCTAAAGAAAGTGAGAATTTTTTCTCTTCTACTGATGGATAAGGGAGTACTTCTTTACTACACACCTTTCTGTTTTTATTGCCATATTATATTTTGTCAAGAATTAAGTGCTAGAGAGAGAAACTTTGGAAAAGGGTTGTTTTTGGGGCACATGTTTTAGAAAATAATTTATACTCTGCATATGAGATACCTCTCTTCTTCATATTATATGAGATATCTATTACTCTTACCAGAATACTGAAAATTGCAATTGTACTAAATAACCCTGATATTATCATAGAAACCGTTTTTTTTTTTTTTGGATTAATAACATACTCAATATAGGATTTCTCAGCAGCATGTGGAAAGCCCTCCATATTATGATAAACATCCAATGTTGCATGATAGAAATAACCAAGTTGTCCATGGATCGAAAGTTCTGTGATAAATTTACCTAAATACAACAAATATGTTCAGGCATTATAATCTTATTCTGTGAACGAACTTTCAATATAAACAGTATATAATTTTAATAATCAGAACTTACTATTGATGTGCATGACCTCTCTCATAACATCACATCTTCCACAATCAAGGGGATTGGATGCATCTACCGCAGAAAGTTCCGCATCTGCTATTTATTTTGATTTTAGACAATAAGGTATAAGAAGGTTATTTAGACTAGTCTACTTAAGTCTTTCAGATAAAATAAATTTGAAGAACTTAGAAGTCTTGAAGCTATTTGCGTTTATATCAATTATATACATGAGATGTATTCTATGGTCCAATTTTTATTCTGCTAAGTTTTAGATGTTTGTTTCCTTATTAGAAATCGTAGATGAATAATAAAGCTAGACATTACAATTATTTTCGAAGGTAAAAAGAAAGGAAAAGGTCAAGTAAAAGAATACTTGAAAAAAAATGATAAAATGAATTGAGTTTCTAACGTACCATTGGTATGGACAGTATTATTGCTGGTGTTGCATTGTTGCGGTTTGATCACCGGTTTGGCAACTTCATGGATGGAATTGGGAACCGGTGGAGGAGAGAGAGGTTGCAATAAATCTGAGTCGGAATTGAAATTCTTCATCATATTTGAGTAGTCTTCATATGGAGAGGAAATGTCAAGTTCTTTTGATTCCTCTTTTAATTGCTTCTCTCTAATTCCCCCCGCCATCGCAATTCTCAGAGTGGGTCTGTGTGCGTGTGCATGCGAGTGTGCGAGTGTGTGTGTGTGAGAGAGAGAGAGAGAGAGAGAGAGAGAGAGAGGAGGCAAATTATAGTGATATGAAACGTGATATTGGTTATCATAACTGTCCGTTTTTGAATTTGAAGTTTGAAACAATTGCATCTTTTCTATTTTTCTTTTTGTAATAATACCTAGTTTAAGTGTTCCGCTTTTATTTTAACAAAAGGACTTTGACAATACATTATCCGAGGAACACCTCCAAACTTCTAGTATAATGTACTTCTAGATATAAATATAAATACACGGGATATTTTGTCGAAGAGTCCGACTAATACGCTGCCACAAGAGCTTCAGACGATCTGCTGCCAAATCATGATCCGTCCAAATCGTTTTAGATTCGCGCTGATCAGATGAAAACATTTCGGAACGGAGAAATCTAACGGGCCCGTTACGCGTAATGATTTGGATTCGAAAAAAGAAGTCCCGTTCCCTTCTCTTTTATTTCGCTCTCTCTCTCTCTCCTCACCCAGCCCGCGGCTCGCCACTGCCAAGCCCGCCTACGCCAAAAGTCCGACTCGAACAAAAATCCGCCCCTCTCGGCTCTCGCTGTCGTGTTGTCCTCCTCCGACCAGATCGGTCCTCCACCCCGACCCCTCCCTCTCCACCCTGACCGACTCTCCAGCGCCATCTCTATCCTCCCTAGCCTCCGCCCCGACCCCGCCCAGATCGTCCTCTTTCTTGGTATGCTGCCTCTCTCCCTCATATCCTCTCTCACTCTCTCTTTAGTGGCTTCAATTAGGTGCAAATTGGAGATGAATTTTAGGGTTTATTAGAATTTTATAATATTCAGAAATTTGAGGGGCTTATGATTGTAAGTTCAAATTTGCTAGTAAATTTGAGGGGCTGATTATTACCAAGTAATGACCATAGTTGTATGTGTGTGTGTGTATGTGTGCGGGCTGATTATGTAACACCAATCTCCCCCGTTCCCACTCTCTGCATAAATCAATTTTTTTTAATTTATTGCACTTTCTGAGATACCTTGGAGGTAAATGTGCTGAACCATAAGTGGGTGAGGACTATGCAATGTACAGTCATGCGATTATACTAAATTCGGAGCACAAAATACAACCTCAAATAAATTCTGATTATACTTGATGTTTATTTGTGAAATGAATGCATTCTTCAATTTTTCCTCACCTACTTATGGTTCAGTCTCATTTTACCAATTCTAAATAATTTTATCCTTTAAACAAATTTTGCTGTAAAATAGTGCTATATCCCTGAACTGAATGAGCTTACTTGAGATTCAAATTATTCTTTAGTTATTTGGTGAGTTAGCTCTAATCAGATTTTTTTTTTTCAATTGTCACAGCAAGAGATTGTTCTAACAAAGAGAAAAAGGTTCTCAACTATCTTTTTCTTCAATTTTCAACTATCTTTTATCTGTAATTCGTAAAGTGAAGGGGATCTTTTACACATATTGGAGAGGATACTCTTCCCAAATTACCTTCGGAGAGAAGAGCTATTGTTACCAGGTCCCCCATGAATCCCATATTTCAAATCTGGTCCCTTGTTGCTCTTTTCTTGGCTTTTGTTCTCGTCTTCTTAAACCTTGATTCACTTTCCCCGTTTGGAAAATTAGCGGAGGAAGACTTGCCCAAATATATTTACAAGATCAACGTCAAGGTAGATTTGTCAGCTGAAAGTTCCCAATTTTTTAAATTTGTTTAGTTTGAAGTTCATCTACCCCCCCTAAAGTTGCCAATTTTCTAATGTTGAGCTTCACAATTACTTTTTGAACTTATCGTGCTCTGTGAAGGATATCAAGGGAAATGATGTGAGCCTGAGTGCTTATGAAGGAAAAGTTCTCCTAATTGTCAATGTTGCTTCGAAATGGTACTTATTTCTCCTTATTTATTTGTTTTATTTTGCTTGGCATTGATTTTTTAAAATAGAGGGGAACCAGACCTGTAAGGTACACTTTCTTACTTACATATCGATATAGCATCTGTTTGAGCCTGAAATGAAACTTCAGGCCATACATATTTATGTCATTCAAATACAGAAGTTTGGAAATTACAATGTGTGCAGTGTACTGGCACTGTATTGGTACTGGACTGGAAAAATGGTATGGTACTGGTATAATTGAAATCATGGTTTGGGGAATGGAATTTCTGAAATTAAAAAATCTACAATGTAATTTCAACTTTTATTGAGTTTGAATTTAACATGAGTTCTTTCAGTCCTAGACTCCTAGTTTCTAGCAATAGCCAATTTTTATTGTATAATTCAAATAAAACACTCACTTTATTAATGCAGTGGATTGACTCACTCCAACTATAAGGAGATGAATGTTCTTTATGAAAAATACAGAGACAAAGGTTTGAACTTGCTTTGATTGGGATATTTTTGACAAAAGCAAGAGTTTCTATTTTGTTGCGGACGTTGAGACTCGCAAGCGTGGGGGGGGCCGTTATCTTTTTTTAAATTTTATTCTGTTTTAGTGTTTTTGCTTTAATTTTGCTTTAACAGTATCTGTTCTTTATGTTATCATGAAGGATTTGAGATCCTTGCATTTCCTTGCAACCAATTTGTGGGTCAAGAACCTGGGAGCAATGTGGAAATAGAAGAGACTGTTTGCTCAAGATTTAAAGCAGAGTTACCCATTTTTGAAAAGGTAGATGAACCACCATTCAAGGAATAAGTTCATATAAAATCATTTTTTTCACAATTATGACTAGGCCTAGAATTTTTTCAGGCAGTTCTACTAATTCATCAAATGTTGAAGATAGTCCATCTCTAATGTGAATGCAGTCAAAGCTGTTTATTAAAAGTGCTATGTATTTGCACAAGCTTGCACCTGTGTAATGTCAGAACAATATGATCTGACTGTTCTGACACTTGATTTTTTTTCTTAATTTGCCAGCACCAGGTATTTTGCTCATTCATCGATTTGCCAAGTAGATCCACTCAAGTATAAATTAGAAACAAGAAGAATAATAATAGAAAAGGATGTATTGTACCAACACTAGGAGCCAAAGTGGGAGCAAGTTTTCAAAATATTATGATTAATAAATTTCCTTTTTATGCTTTCTAATTTTGATCATTTCTTGATACACTCATCTTTTCTCTAGATTAATGTGAATGGAAAGAACACATCACCACTGTACAAGTACTTGAAATCACAAAAAGGTGGATTTCTGGGAAGTGGAATTAAATGGAATTTCACCAAATTTCTTGTGGGAAAAAATGGAGCTGTTGTAGGGAGATATTCACCTAACACGTCGCCTTCAAAAATCGAGGTAATAGGCCTACGGGCTGTGAAAGAAGCAAAAAAAAAAAAAAAATCAAGGTAATAGTTATTATGAAGCATTGAAAATTTCGCTAGCATATAGCTGCCTCAATTGTGGAATTGAGCCTGATCACTTAATTGTTCATTAAATAAATCCTAAATTTAAATCAATTCTGCCTAAGTCGAGCCACAATGATGCAATCGGGTTCATTTAACCTCACTTTACTGAAAGGAAGCCAAAAATAAGTCAGGAAATGCAAAAAACAAATTAATTGAAAATATAGTAGTTAGAGCAGTACCATTACCATATTGGCTGGTAGACACTAATTCATGTTCATGGTGGGGCTTATTAAGATGGTAGTGAAATCCAGTCTACTATTTGAAGTAGGCAACATTAGTAGCAATATGTTTCAAGACTTCAATGTTGCTCTCATTTAGTTTTTTCTTTCTGCTTACTGTCTCTTTGTATTTTGTTTTCATCGCAGAGTGACATTCAGAAACTATTGAAGGCTTCATAGCGGATGATTGGTACTGAGCCTGGGGTTAGCAGTGTAAAAGCATATGTAATGTTAGTTTAACACCTATCCTTCTTTTGTTCTTGTGTATGTGCTGTGGTACCAAATATCAAATTCAATAATATTAATTCTGAATGAATAAAACTTTAAACTTAAATTTCTCATGAAGTTGAACCTTTCTAGTTTTTTCTTCCCAAAACAGGACTGTAGGGAATTTCAGATTTCTAAAACATACATTAATCAAGACGTCTCATATACTAGCAGTTATTCTTATCCAAATATATATTACTTTTGTCCAAACAGTCCATAAATCAATCACACAACTAAGTTTAAATGGTATCTGTCTCTCTCTTAGGGGATCTTTTCACATCTTCTATCGCAGTTCCTGAATTGTACCTACATACATATTTATTAGCCCAATAAGCATAATTCAAGAACCAGAGCAACCCGATAACTGAGAGCAGCCAATAGAACCTGTCAAGGTGGCTCTTGTTCAAGTTCGCTCCATCTAACCAACCCTTTCCTTCTCCATTTCTCGTAACCTTATTCACCACATTAATGAGGAAGCCTGACAACCAAGCTGACACCCCAAGTATGCAGTAGAAAATTGATGTGCCAATCGATTTCATCCTGGTTGATGCCTCACTATAGAAAAATTCTAACAATCTAACAAATGAGGTCACATCTCTGATGCTTATAAAAAAACACTGTAACCCCAGCCAGAAGACGGACATAGGAATTCCTGTGCTTGAGTCAATTAAGCCATGGTCAATTGCAACTTTCTTTCTCTTTGTTTCTACCAAAGCTGCAACAGCTGCAAAAACAAACCCTATGCCGATTCGTTGCAAGTGAGTTATGCCCCCGGGGTAGCCAGTTAATATTTGTTGAAGAGGAACAATCACTCGGTCATAGATTACTAAAGTTACCATTTGAAATGTGACTGGTATGACAAAGAGGCTTGCAGGGGATATGTGGATTTTACCGAGCTGTGTGTTCATGGTGCTACCTTGTTGACAGTGAAGGTCATGAGTAGAGGAAAGGGCAAATATCCTACTGTGGAGCAAAGGAATATTGGAAGCATGCGAAGGATTATCTTGATTTCTTCTACTTGGGTCGTGCTGCAGAAGGACCAGTCTCCTTTCTCTCCATTATCTAATGTTGCCTTGTCCAGAAATCTATAATTGAATAATTTACATATGGAAGTGAAATTGACGTGCGTGAATATATAACAAGAACATAATTAATAAGGTAGGATTTTGTAAAAGAACTTTACTTGAATCCTCTGGTTCTGGAAAAGACTTCCATTCCTGGTGTATTTCTATTGGCAACTTCTTCTGATTCTTTGTAGTCTGTTAAAGAAAGGTTTCTCTTTTTATATGCAGCTACAAACACCTACGATAGAAACATTAGGGAAAGCTTGTGAAGTAAATTCAACAAATGTAAATTTATTTCTTAGGATAAGAAAGCCAGTACAACCAGACCATCATTACTAAATTGAAACTATATGAATACACACTAGTGTAGCAGAAAATTCCACCAGTACATACATGTAAAATTCGAGTAAGGGGACTTCCAGCTGGTATTTGGTTTCTGTAATAGGGGAAACCACAGGCTGTGACAATTAACCCGATAAAAACATGGAGTGCGCAAAACCTATGTCCCATCCCTTGTTATTCTCCACCCAGACCATGAAAATCAACCCCAAGAATCCACCAAAGGAGATCGCAAAAGTGTACCAATTAAAGAAGCTGATCTTTTGCCTTTGTTCAATTGGGTGATCATCGTCAAACTGGTCCCCTCCTAAGGAAGCAATGCAGGCACGCAAACATCCTTTGCCAAAAGTGACAGTATAGAGGCCAATGTTTAGCAGAACAAAGTTGAAGCCGTGAACTTGGACGCAGTTATTGTTTACTTTGTTGATGTCGCATTGTGGTGGGTGTAGAGACCGGTAGTGGGCTTGGAGGGCAAGGAGACCGTAGCCCTAGAAATTGAATTGTCAGAAAGTACGCTAACTGTACCAAAGGGGAATAACAAGATGGTGAATGCTTGATATTCCTTTTTGTGAGTAGAATATTCTTATATATAGTTAAAACGTGATACTTAGTCTATTGAATACGGCTGTATTGTAGAACAATGTTGGTATGGTTGGACCTTTAAATTTAGTCTTTTCTCTGTAATAAAATTGCAATAGTCAAACCAAAAATATATACTATCTTCTTTCTGAACTAGAGAAATATATATTATTTCCCAATAACATAAAATATAATGAGATAAAGCGCAGGAATTAATTATCTTGTTGTAAAGATGGAGACCACAACTACAAAAACAGATACCTAAATCGCTGTTATCATTACTATAAAGTATTGTACCTTCTTTCTTAAATCGAAATACAAGGAATATAATCATTTCTGTTGAATTGGAGACTAGACATACAGAGGAGAATTAATTAACTACCATGATAGATTTCACTGATTAAGTAAACAAGAAAAAGGAACTGACAGAATTTGCCAAAAGATTTGTGAGAAGCTCAAGAAATTGTAGTCTGGACATGTAATTTGTGTGCTGCTAACTTTTGAAATAGAGCGTAGGGGTTGAAAGCAGTAGTAGCCTTGTTTAAGTTATTATATACCTTGAGTTGATACATACGGTTGTTGCTTCTTAGCTTAGGGAGGAGGTACTACGTGCAAGTACTACAACAATCTTGCTTTGTAGTTTCTCACAACTAACAGTGGTTAAAGCCTAATCAGTGTTTTCTAAATAATATATTTAACATGAAGTGTTATTTAATTCACCTTTATATACAGAGAACTTTTAGATTGTGTGAATTGAACGGCTAGTAATTATTCTTGTTCAATATTCCTTGAAAATATAAAGTTGTCGAGTTTAATTTACAAATTTAAGCTTCAAGTTATTACTTCTGAGTTCACAAAAAAATTGGTCTACGAATAATTCACCTGGCTTTGAAAATACAATGATTTCTGCTATAATAAATAGCCAACATGACCATAACATCTTAACGACTTAATTTAGTACCGCATAAATTAATGCTTACTATTGACTTTGTAACAAGAATGATAATGATATGTTGAACTACTGATTACGTGACATATATATATATATATATATAGGTATGTGAGCTACTAGCCTACTAAGGAACTATGCACATTTTTAGTACACACACCATGCACGTAATGTTGAGATTTTGCAGGGGTAACCATGACCATATGACTGGATCACAGACACTGTTGATTCTCTGGTTTGGTTTACTAGGAGATTTCTATTAATTGGGCGGCTGACATGTGCCGATTTTTTTATTAATAGAAAAATATAAAAAATAATATTGCAAAAGATTGTTGTTTCAATTTTTGATTTGTAGGAAAAATGGGTTGATATATCCCGATTCAAAATCTAATCTCACAAATTTAATTAATTAAACAGAAAAAAATTATCAGGACGATAGAAATTATCAACCCGTTTTTCCTAAAAATTGAAATTCCATAAAAATTCCTTTGAATGGGATAAATCAACCCGTTTTTCCTAAAAATTAAAATTTCATAGAAACGACACTTTCTTTTATGATATTTTTTTATATTTTCTATTACTAAAAAAATCGGCTGACATGTGGGGTCATAACTATTCAAAAATTAATGCCATCAAGAAAAGATAAAAAGAGATGGTTTGGGACCCGCAGGTCCGACTAATAAATTTCTGAAATTTTTTATTTATAACATAAATAAAAATCAAATTCATCTGTACCATCATTTCTCCAAAAATTCAAAAAAATATCAGGACCGCTAACTTTACCAGTGGATCAGACTGGGCTAAAACTGGTCCCCATCCGTTGACTTTTTGAGCAGTCGCGTTTTTTTTTAAGGTCATCCATATATAATGTGAATGCAGTCAAAGATGTTTATTTTGAACTGCTTTGTATTTGCTCTAGCTTGCACCTGTATAGTGTCAGAATAGTGTGGTCTAACTGCTCTGACACTTGAATTTTTTATAATGTCTTTTGGCACCACCAGATTTTTTTTGCTCATTCATCGATCTATCAAGTTGATCCACTCAAGTATAATTTAGAAAGAAGAAGAAATATAATAAAACAGATGTATTGTACCAACCCTAGGAGGAGCCAAAGTCGGAGCAGCGTTTTCCTAATATTATGACTAAGAAAGTTCCTTTTTATGCTTTCTAATTTTTAATCATTTCTCGATACACTCATCTTTTCTCTAGATTAATGTGAACGGAAATAACAGAGTCCCACTGTACTGGTACTTGAATACACTTTTCTCTCAATACACTTATCTTCTAAAACATACATTAATCAACACGTCTCATATACTACATTGTTATTCTTGTCCACATTAATAACAGTCCATAAAAAACACATTCATACAACTAATTTTAAATGGTATCTGTCTCTCTCTTAGGAGATCTTTTCACATCTTCTGTCACAATTCCTGGATTGTACCTACATACATATTTATTAGCCCAATAAGCATAGTTAAGAAACGAGAGCAACCCGATAACTGAAAGCAACCAATAGAACCTGTCAAGGTGGCTCCTGTTCAAGTTCGCTCCATCTAACCAACCCTTTCCCTCTCCATTTCTTGTAACCTTATTCACCACATTAATGAGAAAGCTTGACAACCAAGCTGCCACACCAATTATGCAGAAGAAAATTGATGTGCCAATGGACTTCATCCCGGTTGATGCCTCACTATAGAAAAATTCTAACAATCCAACAAATGAGGTCACATCTATGATGCCTAGAAAAAAGAACTGTAACCCCAACCAGAAGACGGACATAGGAATTCCTGTGCTTGAGTCGATTAAGCCATGTTCAATTGCAACTTTCTTTCTCTTTGTTTCTACCAGAGCTGCAACAGCTGCGGCAAGAGCCGCAAAAAAAAACCCTATGCCGACTCGTTGCAAGTGAGTTATACCCCCTGGGTAGCCAGTTAATTTTCGTAAAAGAGGAACAATCACTTGGTCATAGATTACTAAAGTTACCATTTGAAATGTGATTGGTATGACAAAGAGGCTTGCAGGAGATATGTGGATTTTACCGAACTGTGTGTTTATGGTGCTGCCCTGTTGAACTGTGAAGGTCATGAGTAGAGGAAAGGGCAAGTATCCTATTGTGGAGCTAATGAATAGTGGAAGCATGCGAAGGATTATCTTGATTTCTTCTACTTGGGTCGTGCTGCAGAAGGACCAGTCTCCTTTCTCTCCATTATCTATTGTTGCCTTGTCCAGAAATCTATAATTGAATAATTTACATATGGAAGTGAAATTGACGTGCCTGAATCTATAACAAGAACATAATTAATAAGATAGGATTTTGTAAAAGAACTTTACGTGAATCCTGTGGTCCTGAAAAAGACTTCCATTCCGGGTGTATTTCTATTGGCAACTTCTTCTGATTCTTTGTAGTCTGTTAAAGAAAGGTTTCTCTTTCTATATGCAGCTACAAACACCTACGATAGAAAGATTAGGGAATGCCTATGAAGTAGATTCCACAAACCAGACTATTATTATTAAATTGAAACTATATGAATACACTAGGGTAGCAGAAAATTCCACCAGCACATACCTGTAAAATTAAAGTAAGGGGACTTCCAGCTGGTATTTGGTTTCTGTAAAAGGGGAAACCGCAAGCTGTGACAAATACCCGGTGAAAACAAGGAGTGCGCAAAGTGCAAAACCTATGTCCCATCCCTTGTTATTCTCCACCCAGACCACGAAAATTAACCCCAAGAAGCCCCCAAAGGAGATCGCAAAAGTGAACCAATTGAAGAAGCTGATCTTTTGCCTTTGCTCGATTGTGTCATCATCGTCAAATTGGTCCCCTCCTAAGGAAGAAATGCAGGCACGCAAGCATCCTTCGCCAAAAGTGACAGTATAGAGGCCAATGTTTAGCAGAACAAAGTTGAAGCCGTGAACTTGGACACAGTTATTGTTTCTTTGTTTATGTCACATTGTGGCGGGTGTAGAGATCGGTAGTGGGCTTGGATGGCGAGGAGACCGTAGCCCTAGAGATTGAATTGTCAGAAAGTACACTAATTATAGCAAAGGGGAATAATAAGGTGGTCTTGGTCAAAAATTCACATGCTTGCTTTTTGTGTAGTCAGGTATTCTTGTATTATAAAATATGATGCTTACTCTGAAGGTATTGAATATCGCTGGTATTGGTAGAACAAGGTAGGAGTATGTTTGGACCTTTAATTTAGCCTTTTCTCTGTAACAAAACCGCAATAGTAAAACCAAAAATATATATTATCTCTCTTTTTTTTGAAGGAGAGAAATATTTATTATTTGCCAATAACAAAAATATAATGAGATAAAGCGTGGGAATTATCTTGTTCTAAAGAGGGAGACCACAACTAGCCAACAGATACAAAAATAGCTGTTATCATTACTATAAAGTATTCTACCTTCTTTCTTGACTCAAAATATAAGGAATAGAATCATTTATGTTGAATTGGAGATAGACACAGGGCAGTTAATTAATTACTTTGACAGATATCACTGATTAAGTAAACAAGAAAACAAACTGACAAGATTTGTCAAAAGATTTGTGAGAAGCTCATGTAATTGCAGTCTGGACATGTAATTGTATGCTACTAACTTTTGAAATGGAGAGCAGGGGTTGAACAGTACACTGGTTTAAGTTATTATATACCTTGAGCTAGTACTTGCTTTGTAGTTGGTCACAACTCACAACTAACAGTGGTTAAAGCCTAATCAGTACTGTCCAAATAATATATTTAACATGAAGCACTGACAAATTAAGGCTTGCCTTTGAAACCATTTGAGACTTTTCAGGTGTGATATTACTTAATTTTGGTGCTAAAAAAGGTGGTAATCAGATATTATTTTTTTGAAGGTTAGTGGAAGGTAATCAGATATTTAATTCACCTTTGTATACATAGCACTTTTGGATTGTGAATTGAACTAGTAATTATTGTTCAATATTCTTTGAGAATCTAAAATTTTGTCGAGTTTAATTTACAAATTAAGCTTCAAGTTATTACTGCTGAGTTCACAAGTTTGGTCTATCAATAATGCACCTGGGTTTGAAAATACAATGATTGCAGCTATAATAAATATCCAACATGACCATGACATCTTAGCTACTTTGTTTAGCACCGCATAAATTAAATCTTTGGTCTTCGTCATCGAGAATACCTGATTTCAGACCTATATATGATATACTCTGACTTTCTAATAAGAAAAGAGTATGGTTAGCTACTAAGGAACTATGCACATTGTTAGGAGTAATTTTGAGATTTTGCAAGGGTTTGTACACTACCATGCATTGACCATATAATCAAATGAAAGTGTTAGTTGCTTTCAGTTGACTTAAGTAACTCCATCTTTTGACAACTAATTAGCATTAATTGTTGCAACCAATCTAGAAAATTTATATAATTCTCAAATAAACTTTTCCAATTTTTCTTCCCGAAAACCTTAGTCAGTGAGACAACATATATGTTTCCGTGTGCATGTTTCTCAACAACAAGCCTTTAGTCTCAAACAACTTGGGTAGGCTAGAAATGAAACCCACCCGGAGTTGTATGTTTCTGTGTGCATGTTTCTCTAAACCAACAAATTAATAGAATGAGCAAAGAACAAAGGAGAGAAGAAAAGGAGTAAATTATACCAAGACCTCCAAGGGGCCAAATATGAGCATGGTATGGAAACGTTTGATATATGAGTCAGAGATGAAAGCCCCGACTAAAGAGAACATGGACATCGCACCGATAAAATTTGTGGCTGTGGTGGAAGAGCTAGCAACACCCATATGCATGGTTCCATTCAAATATGACACCAAATTCATCACGTTTGCTATGTTCGCTGTGTTCACCAGCACCACTAGCACTGCCAGAATTATTGAGAGAAAAGATAAGTCTGTTCAGTAAGCAATAATGGTATATGCCTTTTTTTTTATATATAAAAGGAACAATAATGGTCACGAGTTTAAATTACGATTCCGAGCTTAAGTTCACAGTGACAAAATTAGAAAGTTTATAAGTACAACAGAGAAAGAAAGAGCGACAGAAAGCCTGCCAATCAATAAACTAACCAGCTGAGTCGACCAATGCTCCTTTTCTGCCAATCAAGCAAATAGGAGCTGATCTTTTCCTAGGGTCGATATACTACATGTGTACTACTACATGTGTACGTGCACATGCACACACACACACACACACACACACAAAGTTCTCACGCACATGTACATGAGAGAGATAGAGGTCCAGAGTTGAGAGAGGAATGGAGAGAGAGAAAAATCAATGCGTACCATGGAGAAAGAGTGCAGCTCTGACACCTCCATGCCATTTTGGGTTAACTGGCCTTCCTCTCCATTCTACTAATCCTTGAACAGTCATTCTGCGACTTAGTATGCTGGTAAGAAATCCTCAACTATCCTCTGAAGAGTCTCCAATATTTCCTAGTATATGCAGTCATACATATCCGGAGTGTGATATATATGGGTGATAGATTTATAGTTATTTACTATATAAATAAAGTATGAGGAGGGTTCAAATGCCTCCATTTTTCATGCCTCCACCATGCCTCCATATTTTAAAACCTTAATAACTCAAAATCTAAAACTTAAAAATAAAAATAAAACCGTTGGATATGGTCTACATCATTTTAACTATACACTTGTAAAAAATTATGATATTTCAATTTTATTTTGGTTGTCATCAAGAGCTTGTAAAAAACATACTAATGTGGATAATTTCTAGACGTTGATTTTTTAACTTATTGATTCACATAAAAACAAAATCGAAATGTGATAATTTTTTATGAGCACATAGATAAAATGATGTAGATCATATCCAATGGTTTTATTTTGAATTTTAAGTTTTAAATTTTGAGTTATTAAAGTTTTAAAATATGGAGGCATGGTGGAGGCATGAAAAATGGAGGCATTTGAACCCTCCTCATAAAGTATATATGTATACTAGCTCCGTAGGAAAATGAGATGCCTAGCTACCTAAACTAAAGCCAACCGACGAGACATAGACAATCATTGACATTCTCATTTGTATAGTGGTCGTTAGTATAAAAAATAATAATAATAACATTAATCAAATGCATATATATGCATGTGATCTTTTTCTGTCATTATTCAAGCAGTAGGTTCCTTTAAGAAGATATCTTCTGACGTTAATTAAGAGCCGTTGAACTTTGAAATTTAAATATATCGAGATTAGCTTACTGACAGGTGACAGCTATTGACCTTAAAACAGTACCATTAGGACAAATTAACATATAAAAATCAATTATCATATTTGATTCTTCATAACAAGCCGGGATAGCAGTTAACCAATTATCTTTAATATATCACAAGAGGACAAACCACTTGTTCTGCCGGAAGCAATCAATTTTGTTGGCACATCACTACTACATCACATTTATGTCACATAATTTATAAAGGAACTGGATTTCCTGTAGCGTTCCAGGTGCAGTGAGTGTGAAGAAAAAGCAGAATCCTGGACCATGCCCTGTTTTGCGAGTCGGCAGAAAAAGCAGAGAGCTGAACTCCTTTTGTTTTTGTTTTGTTTTGTTTTTTTTTCATTTTTCAAGTATAGGGATGATTGACATGTGAGGTTGAATGGTGTTATAATAAGAATTTGGTGTTCATTTGCTGTAATTTAAAAAACAAATTCTTAATGCTTAATCTACTATAGAAACTCCCTGATAGTTTTTTGTTGTTGTAAGAATGGTTATTAATTGCCGAATAATATGAATTATTGAAATTGATATTTAGTTTGGACGGGCCATGATTGAAATTATTGAAATTGATAGTTAGAGAAACGAGATTTGTAGTGCCTAGGCAGGCTTACAAGTTCATTAGCATCTGGCCCATTTAAAAATAAAACAGCCTCATTCTCTCTGCTTGCATTTTTAATTTATGCCAAGTAAGAGTCGATTAAGCATTCAAGCATATAAAAGCATAGATTCACAAAACAGTAGCGCGTTATTATTACTATTTTTTTTTTTTTTTTTGCAGATAGTTGATAAGTAACAAAGGACCCAAATTTCAATTTTGATAAAATTCTTTTTGGGGCTACTTTTTTTTTATTCAGTACAATATATAATTCATGGTTTCAGCCCCCTCATTAGCAGATCAACTGTATAAATCACAACCCTTTAGACCTCGATTCAAAACATCTCCTTCTCCTTTGGATTTTGGTTTTCTTATATATGAAACACGGTAAGTCATGGAAAATTATTATGCCTTATCCATTGATAATTACTGCATATTGCATGCAAATTCTGATACCCCAACATGTTTATTACACAATAGTAGAATGAACAAAAAACATTCTGGTTTCTCTAAGCATCTTGCATCAAATGCCACTTATTTACTAATTATTAAAATCTTTCTCACAAGACATCTTTGTAAATGCCACAAATTTTAAAAAATTAATGAAGCTAGTTAATAGATCATGATCCAACCTTTTGTGTTGCCTTATTGGAGTTCAATAGCAATAAGGCTTAAATGACAATAATAAGAAGAATGTTATACTTATCCACAAGTTCGATCCTTAATTACTGTTAAATTATGCAATAATTAAATATTATTATGCACTATTTAAGTGTGCATTTTAGTATTTTATAAAATGATATCTAAAATTAGCATAAACTTCACAATAATAGGTACGCATCATGCAATAATTATTATGTATTGTGCGATAGCCAAGTACATATTTAGAGTATTTGAATCACGATTCTAGAATATTAAGACTGTTGTTAACAAATCTCAAATGAATTTTGACTTAAAATAATGTGATAACTATCAATAATTTTTGTATATTAAAATAGGTATATTTGTTTATTGATAACATAGTGCGCATTACACAATATTCAAATATATATTTTTAAGGCGGATAAAAAATTAAGTAGAAAATGTTGGAGTGTCAATAATTAAATACGTTAAAAACTAACAGAAAAAAAGGGAAGAACTAGGGGTGAAAACGGTATGGATAATATCCGATCCGTATTCGATCCGTATTAGAAAAATTAGATGTGGATATCCGATATGTGAATATCCATGTGGATATGGCTACTTTTACGTTTCAATTATTCGTATCTGAATAGTAGATATATATCATATATTTTAATATATATTATGAAAAAATTATGTTATTTACCATTATAATCAGAAAAATATTATGAAGTTCAGTATTTTTTATATTATTTTAATAAATATCCAATCCGATCCGTATCCAACTAATATCTAATCTAATATCTGATCTGTATAAATTAAAAAGATATAGATATAATTTTACCACTATCCGCTCTGTATCCGCTCCGTTTTCATCTCCAGGAACAACCCTGTAGAATCATGTCTTTGTTGTATAAATTATTTTTTGATGAATTGGCAGGGGTTTGTTGCATAAATTATACTCGCATAATTGTACGGCTGCGGCCACTTTGTGCATAAAGTGAGCTTGCTTTTGTGTGCCTATACAACGAGGCCTGAATCAGATTCATCCATACCATTCGCCTAATAATTTGGGCCAAGATTTCTTTATACATCGATCCAATATATGTTATATTATTGGGAGCTCAATCTGGCATATCAGCGGTATCTTGTTCACTTTATAGGATGGACCCTGCTATAAAATTCTATTGTGACCATAAATCATGACCCTTTATAACCAACATCTGCTTTAACCTCTTACCATCACATCTTCAGCTGGAGCAATAACTTGTTAGTACTGTCGCAGAATTTTAAATATTTTTCAGATAAAAAAAAAAGATTCTAAATATTTTGTTTTGAATATAAGTTAAGCTAGGATCGTCAAATCATTCAACAGAGTTAATATTCATAACAATTTTTTTATTCAAATTTCAAACTGGTGACCTTTCGCATAAATAATATTGGCAAATCACAAGACCTATTCGGGATTGGGTTTGTCCAAAGGGCTTTGGACCCTCATCCAAAGTCAAGCTTAAATGTCCGATTTGCATTGAGATTCGTGCAAACATATTTAAAACTTAACAAATTTAAATGGCTCTTTGAATCTAAATGTTTATACAAATTTTGATGTAGATCGAACGGTTTAAGTCAGACTTTCGATGAGACTTTGTCCAAAACCGTTTGGTCAAAACCCCCACCCCTCTCGGAGGAGCAATTTCGCTTTAGGCAATAGAGTTTACATGGTTCTCTAATACATATAACCTGTACCAGCAAAGTTTTTTGAGCAAAACTAGGGTGTGATGTGCTCACACCGTGAGCGCACCTCCTATAGAGCGCATTTTTAAAGTTCAAATAGTCGATTCGACTCTTCCAACGTGTTCTTCATATTAAAATGTGCTTGGAAACCAAATTTTACATTTTTTGGAAATTTTTTACTATTTTTTCAAAATCATTTGTTTTTCAAATGTAAAATTATTGTTTAGTTTAATCAAATGATTTTGAAAAAATAGTAAAAAATTTTCCAAAAATGTAAAATTTGATTTCCAAGCACATTTTAATATGAAGAACACGTTGGAAGAGTCGAATCGACTATTGGAACTTTGAAAATGCGCTCTATAGGAGGTAGGCTCACAGTGTGAGCACATCACACTCTAGTTTTGCTCAAGTTTTTTCATACCCTAGATCAGATGTAAGAGCTAAAAAACTAGGGTCTGTAGGAGTAATTGTTTTCTGTTATGGGAATTAAAGCCGCAGTAGTCAGTAGTTTTCTTGTTTTCTGTTTTACCAGTATCACTTCAATGTAATAGACTCATTTCAATTCAATGAATGTACCTACAGGTTTCAAATAAAAAAAGAAAAGAAAAAAAAAGATCGAGTATAGGAGCAGAGTAAGGAAAGCTATTTGGTTTTTCTGCTTCGTCACCAATGCAGTCAATCGTGTTGTTTTTGAATTTCTTCGTTGATCTATGTGTTCACTATAGAGTCCTCAATATCCATGATATGTGGAGGTCTATATGTGTTGGTTAGTTCGAATAATAAATAGAAGATAACGTTATATATATATAGAATGGCTAATATCCAAACGTTTGTTCCTGGACTCAGGAACAAACGATTCGGTTCTCCGATTTTTAAATTTTTAAACAGTCGATCCAAACCATTAGATATTCAATCTATATTAAAATGTGCTTGGAGACCAAATTTTACATTTCTTAGAATTTTTTTACTATTTATTAAGCTGGTTTGAAAACCGCTGTTTTTCAATAGTGCATAAGTTTAATAAAATCAGTGGTTTTCAAACCAGCGGTTTTAAAAAATACAAAATTTGGTCTCCAAGCACATTTTAATATAGATTGAATATCTAACAGTTTAGATCGACTGTTTGAACTTTGAAAATCGGAGAACCGAACCGTTTGTTCCCGAGTCCAGGAACAAACGTTTGTATATTAGCCATTCTCTCTATATATTTGAGGAGGGTTCAAATGCACTATTATTTTTGTGCTCTAATATGCTTCACATCCTTTATCTCTATTTTTAAAGTCCGAACAGTCGATCTGAACCGCTCAACATGATCTTCATAATAAATGCTTGGATACCAAATTTTATATTTTTTAGAATTTTTTTACTATTTTTTTAGATAGGTACAAATCACTTTTTTAAGGAGATTCTGGACCATCCGATAAAGTGATATTGTACCTATCTAAAAAAATAGTAAAAAAATTCTAAAAAAATGTCAAATTTGGTCTCCAAATATATTTTATTATGAAGATCATGTTGAACGGTTCAGACTGATTGTTCGGACTTTGAAAATAAAAATAAAAGATGTGGAGCATATTGGAGCACAAAAATTATGGTGCATTTGAACCCTCCTCTATATATATATGAGGAGGGTTCAAATGCACAATTATTTTTGTGCTCCAATATGCTCCACATCTTTATCTCCATTTTTAAAGTCCGAACAGTCGATCTGAACCGCTGAACATGATCTTCATAATAAAATATGCTTAGATACCAAATTTTATATTTTTTAGAATTTTTTTACTATTTTTTTAGATAGGTACAAAATCATTTTTTAAAGGAGATTCTGGACTATCCTAAAGTGATATTGTACCTATCTAAAAAATTAGTAAAAAATTCTAAAAAATATAAAATTTGGTCTCCAAACATATTTTATTATGAAGATCATGTTGAACGGTTCGGATCGATTGTTCGGACTTCGAAAATAGAGATAAATGATGTGAAACATATTGGAGCACAAAAATTATGGTGCATTTGAACCCTCCTCTCTCTCTCTCTCTCTCTCTATATATATATATATATATATATATATATATATATATATATATATATATGGAGATCTAATTACACCATTTAATTTAATGGTGACACATTTTAACACCATATGTTTATAAGTTATTTTTGTGATTTTAAAATTCAAACAGTCGATCTGAACCATTCAATGATCTCCATATTAAAATGTGTTTGGAGATCAAATTTTATATTTTTTGGAAATTGTTTACTATTTATTTAGAATTTTTGAAAATTGTTGTTTTTCAATAGTTTAGAATTGTTTGAAGACATTTTGTACACATCTTAATAAATAAATAAATAATTCAAAAAATGTAAAATTTAGTCTCCAAGCACATTTTAATATGGACATCTCATGTTAAATGAGTCAGATCGACTGTTTGGACTTTGAAATCGCAAAAATGACTTGCAAACATATGGTGTTAAGATGTATCACCATAAAATGGTGTAATTGGATCCCTCTTCTCTCTCTCTCTCTCTCTATATATATATATATATATATGTATATATGTCGTATATATACAGAGAGATTGTCATCTATTTCTCTATATGTACTATTGTAAGACTGTTGTAAAACTTTTTCTATTAATGCAGACTTGACAGCTGCTGTCAAGTTTCAAAGAGAGAGAGAGAGAGAGATCGGCCATGTCATAGTGGTATGACCAAGTCCTGTATACTACTAAATTTGTTTGCAACTTTCAAAGTTCAAAAGGTCAATCTAAAGTGCTCAACGTGTTCTCTGTATTGAAATGTCCTACGAGACCAAATTTTCCATATTTTTTGAAACTTTTTTTACTATTTTTTAGAATTTTTAAAAATTACTGTTTTAATAATAAAAAATAAATTTAAAAAATGGAAAACAATGATTTTCAAACATTCTAAAAAAATAGTAAAAAAAGTTTAAAAAAAAATGTAAATTTGCTCACCGAGGATATTTTAATATGAAGAACACGTTGATCACTTCAGATAGACTATTTGAATTTTGAAATTGTAAAAACAAACTGATAGACTATGACCTTAGCCAATCTCTCTCTTGTGTTCAATCATCCTTAGAAATTTATTGGACACCTCAATTATAATAAAAGAGTATATCAGTCAATACAGTTTTTAAAATAATTAAATAAAAGATAAAATAAATAAAAGAGGATAGAAGAAAGAAAATTAAGTTTATACGTGGATATTGGAAATTATGATATATTTACAAAAAAAATTAGCTATTTTCAAAGTTTGAATGGGCCCACCGGAAATATATTTCCCCACCTTTTGCTCTCGTTCCTATACAGTTGGAGTAATTCATACCAGCTGCATGCTCAATTTTTTTTTTTGTTTTTTTGCAAAATACCCCAGGATAAAATTGTATTGGTCTATACGGAAGGGAGCTATTGTGACCAGTGTTCTAAATAGCGCGCTATAGCGGCGCTATAGCGCCACTATAGCGTTTTTGGACCCCAAACGCTACGCTATGACATCAAAATGCGCTATTTGCGCTACTGCCGCTATAGCGACCGCTACAGCGCTATAGCGGTCCGCTATTCGCGCTATTTGCGCTATTTGCGCTATACAATATGGGTTTTTTTTTAAAGCAATTTATATGGGTTTTAAATAAAGATAAAAAAAATCTCAAACCGAAATTGAATTTGTTGCTACTTGCTACAGATAAATCAATTTGAAATTGGGAATAGAAATTGAAATTTGAATAGAAAAAAAGTCCAAATCGAAAATAAAATTTGAATAGAAAAAAAAAATTATGTCATGAATATATCATGATGCTTAAGATATTTTCAATAGGAAAAATCGATAGTTTATGATATTACTATGGATATTTTGAACCGCAATTTGAACTTTGTACTGGTTCAATATGAATATTATAATTTCTTAATTACTTTGATGTTATTTATTGTTCTATGAGACTTTAGATAATGTTGATATTTAGTACAAATATTGAATATACGAAATGTAAAAAAAAAAAACGCTATTTGGAATAGCTTCCGCTATAGCGACGCTATTCGCTATAGCTTTTTTTTTAGCCTTCCCGCTACGACGCTATAAACGCTATTTAGAACCTTAATTGTGACATACATCATTATTTAAAGATTTATCAACTTTCTAGTTTCATCTCTGATGACTTAAAATAAGAACATTACTTTTAATATTTATAAATTTTAATTTTAACTTGCGTTTAAATCACAAGTGCATGATCTTACTGTGTCGTTAAAGTTGGAGTGTCGATCTACAGATAGTGTATTAAGTTTTAAATAATTTTTACTAGTCTAAGTTATCAGATTTTTATAAAAGAGTTGGTGGTGACAAATGCAATGAAGTTATTATAGCTAAAATAGGGTTAAACAGTAGATAGAGATCCTCTAGGGTTCAAGTTTGCTATCATTCTTGATCATGTAAAATACAAGTTTTGACATTTATCTAGGCCGCATGCGGTACTGTCACTGCCGCGTGTGGTTTAGACTGTCCCCAAGCACCCCGCGTACGGCACTGTCACTACCCGCACGATGAACTGGGTGTTTGTTTATGCGATTTGAAAAGTTTTTTGATATTTTGATCGGCTTTTGGGCTACCAAGACTAAAGTATTTTAGGTACGACAACATATTTTTTCCTATACTATCCCGTAATTGAAATATCCCAAAGACCCCACTAAAATAAGTGATTCCTAATGTTGTTTCAACTAAGTCTAATCTGTCCGCAGAGGAATTAAACATAGTCTAAGTACAATTTATACTATCCTGCCAAGGGAGGCCCCTGATTTATAACCTTAGTCTTTGAACCGCTGCCAAACCTCGTTAGCCACAATCTCACCACTATTTATGAGTAGTTCCTCACATGAATTCTCTGAATTGCTTATTAAAGGTATGTGAAGATAATTGACATATAGTAGATGAAACTATGTATGCAATGATATTATAAAAAGAATAAAGTGCAATAAATATTGAAATCATAATCCAAAAACAAAACATAAGTATATACTAAAACATAATTAAGAATTCAAGTACAACCTTCACTCTAGAAATGAGAAATTTTTCTTCTCATGACCATGACAATAAAATAAATAAATAAATAAATAAATAAAGAGAACATAAGTTATAACTCAATTGAATATGAAAGAACCTTCATGCCTCCTAGTGAGTCGACTTCTGTCTCCTTAGATGATTTCTCCACTACTTAACTTCTGATAGCTATCCCCCTCTCTCTCTATGTAACTTTCTAACCTGATCTAACAATGAGGATTGCTAGCTACAACTATGAACTTGATACACTTGAACACACACACTAAATTCTATTACAAAAAGGTATTTATAGTCTTCTTATACAATAGTGGAGGTAGCAGAGATCATGGGGGAAGTGGAGATCATGGTGGGACGTGAGGGCCCACCCATGATTTATCAGGAATTGTCTAAAATAGCGTGATCCATCCGAAAAGCAATCTTCTAGAAGGCCCGGCCTGCTAACCGTGCGGCCTCTAGGCTATGCCGCGTACATCATAGAGGATGCCGCACGGTCTTCTGATAGTCTTCTGACTTAGCAGATTTTCTTGTAATTTCGTCATTTCACATTATGTGCACTTCGTGAGAGGTGTTGGATGTTTCATGTGATGTCAAATTTCAGCTGCTACTTGAGAATCGTCGAAATATGACATTTTTGCTCTGTTTTTTTTTACTTAAATATACAACCTTTTTCTAAAACTGCTAAAATAACTCAAAACCACATTTGCGGTAAATAAATCAGAAAAATAGCTACTTCGTATTTGCTTTTGTTATTTTTCAAATAAAAAATTAGTAATTTACTCTATATGATTTGACGTCATCAACCTCCTAATTTATCCCAAATTTTGTAATCCTATGTAGCTTAGTTTGGGTCTTTACCGATCGACCGGGGCAATTTTCACTTAGTTGCTTGGCGTGCATGAATGTTGTTGCATGCAGGGAAGACAATCTAGAAAGCCCGTTGCTGCCCCCACTCGGTGACTTGCTCAATCACGAGCTACAATTTCCAGTTTTGTCTCTTGTTCAATCAACTTTAGAATTTATTGGACACGGAACGGATAACAAAGAGATGCACATGCACATGCACATGCACATGCAATAAGAAATATCTTCAAATTAGTAATAATTACATCGTCATCGTTACTTCTATATGCGGTAAAATCTATAAAATTTTAAATTAATTTAGTATAAAATATAATGTCAAAATAAAATTATATATAAATTAATTTTAATACATTAATTTTTTATTTTTTCTCATTACTTAATTTTATACTAAATTAATTTGAAATTTATATAGTTTGCATACATTTAAATGCATTACTCGCAAATTAGATCAGTTTATTTAATTATTAATTATTACTATTATAATTAATTTTATTATTTAACTAGCATTATTGTGACTAACATTAATATTACTATTATTAAATTTATCATCATCATCAACATCAACATCCTTATTCTTATTGTTGTTGTAGTAAGATCATTATTACTATCTGTCATTATTACCATTATATTTTTTTAGAACAACACATAAGCTATTAATTATCTTTTTGTTCCTTCAATTAATCAAATAAAAATAATTTATGATGATATATGACTACACATTAAAGTTATACTTGCATTTTATGTATGTTCCAACCAGTATTAATTAATTAGTCAACACATTAAAGCCTAAGAACAAACGTTTTGATATTAGTCAACCTCTATATATATATATGCTAGCTATATATATGCTAGCTAGATCTAAAACGAGGAAAATCTTTCATCTTTCTCCAATATAGTTAGCAGGACTGATTCCTAAATCTGTCGTATAATACGTCGAACCAGATCTCGATCTTTGGGGAGAGGCTTACAAATTTCCAAATCTCTTTTTGACTTTCTCTGGATTAATATATATACAAGTCCTTTTAGCCTCCATTAAAATTATGGCTCACAATAGGCCAACATTAGCCGACCCCTAAATTATTCGTAACAACCTCTTGATGACTAAGTCTAAAAAGCAGGGATGAAAAAAGTTGTTGATGATTCCATAGCTTTACCTGTGCCGACGTTATAGGTACCACACATGATGGTTCTGTAGCCGCAGTTTTTACTTAATACCACTAGCTATATGATTGGCTTTATTAATTTGTTAGTTGCATATATATTTATAATTCAAGTTACATATTGGGCTACAATTAAATTAGTTAATACCGCCATGACTAAAGCCCTAATTAAACAATCAAACTTCTATAACGTATCTTTCGCTATCAGTCATCTCAAGATTTTCGTATGGACCAGTTGCTTTAAGATACGATACGTACAATGTAAAAAGAAGATCTTGTCAAATTAATTAACACATCTCCAAGTGGTTTCTTTCATTTTTGTTTCTTCCATTTGCTCCTATTTTAGTACGATGGAAAATAATTGACAAATATCTACCTAACATTGACATTCTAGCTATAAAATGCCTAGCCATTAGGCGTGAGAATATATTTACGTAAGAAACATGTACAATTACTGTTCATAGCTTTATGCTAATTTCCAATTATCTTAATTAATTATGAGGTAATTAAAGGTATATATTACTAATCGTTTGATTAACAAAAGCGATCCATTGACTAGCTAGCTAGTAAGAGCTAGTGCACCATTAATGAGAGAACTCATGGGACCTATATATATGCGCTCAAAACAAGTGATGGCATATATATCCTCCTTTTTTTTTCCCCTAAAGGTTAATTAAGAACGAAAAAAAGAAGAGTTGGTCAATAAGCATAAATGGGAGATATTAGTACATCATGACAAGCCATATGTGCATTAACATTGACATGATATATATACAAGATATGTGATAAGAGGCTAATTAAGTGCATTTGGATCCAGCATACTATTGACCATGAACTAACTCGGTTTGCTCTACAATCTAGCATGGTTCATGGCGGTTAGACCTATATACGATCCAACCAATATTTTTGATAGTGCGCGGTCACATAGTACATGTACCAAATTTTGTAAGAAAATTGACCAAAACTAGTAGTCCTTATATATATATGTTACGCATTCTCCCTCTTAAATGAGCAAAGCACCATAACTAAAAAGAAAACAAGAAGCTGCCACTAATTACGTACACATTCTCATTTTGAGAACAGTATCCCTTTTCCTCTAAATGTAACTACTAATTAAGAAACTAATAGAATCATTATGTCTAGCTCCCCAAGGGCACAATCTAAATTTTTGAGATTTGGTTCTGTATAAACCTAAGTATTCGACTCTGATAGTCGTTTGCAATTCAAATTGACCCCCGTGATTTTTTTTTTTTTTTTTAAACTCTTGACAGGGGACCCCCGTGACTTTTGTGAGTTTAAGTTTTGTGGATGAAGATATGCTACGAAGAAAAATATATTATGCAAGAAAAATGTTTGGTATATATATATATGATATACGGTAATATGGTATATTATAGAGAGGACGAACACTTGTAAAGCAAATTTACACATATTCTTTATTGCTTTCACTTCTATAAAGATAACTCCTTTATAAATTCTATAACTTAATATTAAGCATACATTCCGTGCAATTTTCTTTTAAAAAGATAATGGGGTATCAACTTTCATTTCTTTGTCAAACCAGTTGAGGCAGAATTTCAAGTTATATGCGGTAAAAAACAAACAAATAAGGAAATAATTAAAGAGAGTAGATGAGTTGTTCAGGACCTTTTTGAAGAAAAAAAATATAAAACACTACAAGTTCATCAAGTTATACACATTGTATAATAGTTATTTTTTTCTTGATAAATAATGGGATCAATTATATAAAATTTTCACAATAAGTATCTAAGTACGGAAATTTTAAAAATAAATGAGATCAATTGACCCTCATTTAATGAATGTACATTTGCCCCTGCAACAAAAGTTAGTATAGCCACTACAACAAAACAGGTCTCCAGCGTCCTGCATCAGCGACCGGTTCGGTCGCCGGTCGCTAAAGATCCAAAAAAAAAAAAAAAAGTTAAAAAATTAAATGTTTCAGCGACCAACCCTTCAGCGACCGGCGCTCATAGCCTTCAGCGAGCGATTGGCCCGATCGTTGAAGGATATCCCTAAATCCCCGCCAAAGTCTTTCTTCTCTCTCTCTCTATCCCGCATTTTAGGTTTAGCGAAAAAAAATCCCAAACCCTGCTGTCGCCCGACCCCCGACCACCTTCAGTGACCTCTCCTCTCTCTCTCTCTCTCGCCCAACCCTGCTGCCCAACTCGCTGTCGCTCCTCTCTCTCTCAAGTCGCTGAAGGTTGAAGGCAAAGGCGGACTCTCTCTCTCTCTCCTCTCCGCTGGCTTAGAAGAACGATTAGTTTTTAAAATTAGCGTTAAATTCTGAATGTGAATTTGGTATCCATTAAATTAGCCATTTTCAGTATTGAACTATTAATCAATTTGGTTCATTTCTGTACTGTCTTATGATCACTCAAAAGAGAGCGATGTTTTTTTTAATATTTATAAACTCGGAAATGCTATTGGTTCGGACTGCAAGCGCACAATCCTATCGAGTAGTATAATCGAGGTCGATCCACAGGGAATATTAGTTCAGAGTCTTGAGCGATTGAATCGCAATCTTTCGAAAGGCTAGACGAAATCTAAAAATTGAGAGTTGTACGTTGTTGTGATAAATGTAAATTAGGAAATAATTAAAAGTAATTAAAATAGAGATAGAGATGAGGATTCCTAGGGTTTTGGCACACCATTGCTACTCAATCCGCTTTGATAATATATTTCTGTCGGGTCTGATTTTCTGTTGTTGTTTTATGAAAGACACCATATAGGTCACTGCGAGTTATTTTAAGCAAGGATGACAGATCTTTCATCGAGATTCTACATAGGACACTGCGAGTTATCTTACGCAAATGACTGATCTCTTAATTACACAAGTTACTACACAGATCACTGTGATTTATCTTACGCAAATGATGGAACTTGGTTCGCGTTTTTTGTTCTGATTTATGGTTTCCCCGCTAAGGTTATCTTCACATAAACCTAATAAATCTCAATGAGGCTAATTAGTGCAACATAGTTTCTCTTACCATTAAAGTATTGTCACTACCCTAACGGATTAAACTAGATCATCGAAGTTAGATGAAGAGATAATAAATCAAAAAAGCATTTAGATTAAACAACAAGAAATCATAATCAACAGAAATATATATATATATCAAAACATCAAGAGTAACAAGGTTTACTGCCTAGCCCCTAAGAAAGGAACTTAGCCGCGGAACGGCATGGTTACAAACACTCCTCTCTTCTCACTTTAATCAAATTTAATCCTAATTACAAAGATAACTTCTTCTTCTGCCCAAGGGCCTTATATAGGAGTGGAGGGACGTCTGGGGTTGATTGGAGGCTAAGAAACTGATCTGGATACAGCTGTCGGCAGTTATTTCCCCAAGAGACGCCCTGGTTACTGTCCGTATCAGGTGATACGGTCCGTATTGAGACATTGTCGCTGAAGGGTTTAATGCGTATCACGCTATCTTCTGGTCCGAATTCGGCTAGGTCCGTATTAGGTGATACCTCGCATATTTAGTCTATTTTAGGCCTATTTTAGTACCAGATTCGTGCCATAATTCACCAGAATCATGTGCATTTCATTGTTATATCTTTAGAATTTGGTACTGCTGAGTGTTTGTTTGTTTTCTGCAGGTTTGGAGCAAAACACACGAAGAAATGGCGATTCACATGATGAGGTACGGCCCTTACCAGGCTTGGTACGGGTCGAACCAAACTTAGCCATTTTCAGCTCTTCACGCCTGGTACGGTCTGGCCGTACCAAATTGGTACGGGCCGTACATGAAGGCGTCCTGACAGATTCAAATTTGGGCAGAGGCTATTTAAGGCGGGGAACTCTCCAGATTTGGTATCTATTCCATTCCAGATCCATTTGAGAGCACAGTAAGAGAGAGAAAGAGAGCTAAGGAGCTGAGAGCAAGAAGGAAGGAAGAGGAAAGAGGCGAAACTCGACGGATCTAGCTTCCTCCTCTCGATCCCTTCGATCCATGGCTATCTCTCTCCCTTTTATTGTATTTTTAGATCTGATTATGTGCTGTGAGTAGTTCTTTTAGTTTCTAGGGTTAGAGATTGATTCTTGATTTGTTTTGACTTTCTTTGACTTGTATCTTGTATGAACTCTTTAGTTTGATTGATTGTGATCTTCTTTGATATCTTTTGCTTTGCTTGCTGTGATTGTTGTATGATGTGCCTCTAGGTTTAGATCGAACCTATCAAGGTCATGTGATCATCTCAATCTTTCATCCAAATCAAATGCTTAGGGTAGAATAGTTCGAATTGAAGCCGAAAGGTTGAATTCTCCTCTAATCGACAGATTAGAGGGTGCCTTAGACCTCCAATCAACCAGCTAGGGTGTAGAAACCCTAAAAGGCAATCAATTGCATTCTAACCTAGATCTTGATCCAACAAACGATGGTTGAGGGTTAGGAACCTTAGGTATGGTCTATTGAACCTTTCTAAAGAGTTTAGCACAAGGTACCAGCAAAGAAATGCATTCACTCGAACTGGTAAGCTCTGTTCTGGGATGCCAGTACGGGTCTTACCAGGGTGGTACGGCCTTGCCTTACCAAGTGAAGTACGGCCTAGCCGTACCACTTAGGTACGGGCCGTACCACTAGAGGCAGATCAGAGATGAAGTCTGAAACCCTGGAAACGCCTTTTATCCATAATCAAAACACAATTTACATTTCTTCTAGCATTTTATTACATCTTCTTGAATTGTTTGACTTGACCCTTTAGGAAATTAAATACCAAACCAAACCTTTTCCACTTCTAGTTTTTGATTAAGTTTGATAGAATCTAACCTCGCAATTAACCGTTCCTGTGGATCGATACCCGAATATACTACACGATAGGGGTTGTGCACTTGCATCCCTTACTCGTGGAGTGTAAACGTGGTTTTAAAAGGTACGCTCTCAAGCGTACCGAAACTTGCGTTGCGTTCTGCGCATAACAAGTTTTTGGCGCCGTTGCCGGGGACGGTAACCAATTGCCTAGTTAGATTTTACCTTACTTAGTTAATCTAGATTTTATCTTGTATCTTTCTTGCTTTTTCTTATTCAAAATCACTAAAAACTGGCTTTTGAACCTCCCCCTGCAGGAAAATACAGGTTGAAATATAATCTGAGAAGCAAGGGGCCCCTGTTCGACCAAACTCCTCCAGACTCAGCCGAGACTGCTCAGCCACCCCCTGGTACGGCCCGTACCAAGACACCCGTACCTGAAGAGATGGCTGAGGCAGAACACGAAGCCCGACTCAGAATGGAGGCAGAGGCCAGGGAAAGAGATCGACAAAGGCGCGAAGATGGACGCCATGCAGCGGGCGATGGACAAGCTCAGTGTCAAGGCAGTCGAACAGCAACCTCAAGTCTGCGTCATGTGCGGAGACGAGAGGCACGCATACGAGCAATGCCCGCTGGTGCAACAAGACGAGGAGAGTGAGCAGGTCAACTCTCTGAACAACGAGCCTTCCTTCTTCCCACGACCTCCCTTCAGCCGGTCCTACTCCAAGGATCCGGTTGAGCAGCAGCACTGGAGGCCGAACCAGAACAACCCTGCGCCTTTCAACAACTCCTCGTTCAGACCGCCCTTTCACAACAACAGCTTCCAGAGGCCGCAGTACAACAACAACAACTGGAACAATCGGACGAACAACAATGGAAACTACCCTCCTCAAAGCAACAACGATTGGAGAGCCCAAGCTTCGAGCAGCAGCAACAGCAACAGTGGCAACAGGAACTTCTACCAGAACGCTTCCTTTCCTAATCAAGGCAACCGAGCAGCTCCCTTTGACCACTCAAAGTCATTTGCGCCTACCGAAGTGAACAACTTCACTCACGAGCAGGGCAAGATGAATCAGATGATGTGGGAGCAGATGCAGAGCATGAGCACTCAAATGGCTGCCCAAAGCAAGTTGCTGGAGCAGCTGAGCCAGATGGTCACCTCAAGCCACTCTCAACCCGGGAAGCTTCCGTCTCAACCCGAACCCAATCCAAGAGAAGAGGCTAAGGCGATCACTCTGAGAAGCGGGACCCAATACGTCGAGCCACCGATGCCAAGCGAGGGCACAATTGATCCGATCCTTGATGCGACACCTGACGCGATCCTGACCCCTGTGTCGATTCCATCGAAAGAGGTTCATCCAGAACGAGCTGAGGTCACCCAACCTCACGCGAGTGCAGACTGCACCAGCTCGGCAAGACCTGCACAACCTCCATCCAAAGCGTCAGGTGGTCAGAAGAAGAAAGGGGCCGAGAAACCACCTCCATACCGGCCACCTGTTCCATTCCCCCAAAGATTGGCTGAGACGAGACTGAACGAGCAATTCGCTAATTTCGCAAACGTCATCAAGCAGCTGCAGATCACCATTCCTTTCACCGATGCTCTGACCCAAATGCCCACCTATGCCAAGTTTCTGAAGGACATTCTTTCCAACAAGAGAAGCTTAGAGGGGCACGCGACAGTCAAGCTGACGGAGCAGTGCAGCGCAATTCTGAAAAGTGAGCTACCTCCCAAATTGGACGATCCTGGAAAGTTTTCCATCCCGTGCACCATTGGGAAGGCAACGATTAAGAAAGCCCTGTGTGATCTAGGAGCGAGCGTGAGTCTCATGCCACGCACCATCTATGATCGCATAGGAGTGGGGGAGCTCAAGCCCACGAGGATGACATTGCAGTTGGCGGATTCTTCGGTCCGACTTCCACTTGGTGTGGTGGAGGATCTGCCAGTTCAAGTCGGGAAGTTCTTCGTGCCCGTCGATTTCGTCGTCATGGAGATGGAAGAAGATAAGGAAGTCCCAATCATCTTGGGACGACCTTTTCTGAGTACAGCTGGCGCGATAATTGACGTGAAGCAGGGCATCCTGACTTTGAACTTTGGAGGGGAGAAAGTGAAATTCCAAATTGACCGCGCCATGAGATATCCGTCACGATCCGAGACGTGTTTCCGAGTTGACAGGACAGAGGAGTACTTGGCTGATCTGGTCAAGGACTACTTTCTTGAACAAGTCAACAACTCGCTGCGCCAAGACGCTGAATTCCTCTCCAAGTTGCCAAGCGAGGCAAGCGAGTCGATTTGTGCTGCAGATGCGATTCCTGAGGATCTGGAGGATCAGACATCACACTCTGAGACGAGGAGTGGAGCGGAGCCTGCCAAGGCCAACATCTCGACAGCACACGAGTCAGATCACCCAGATACGACTCGTGTCAAGGATCAGCCTGAGCGTCCGACTCCCGAACTCAAACCTCTTCCGACCAATCTCAGATACGAGTTCCTCGATCCGGAAAAGTCTTGTCCTGTGATCGTCAATGCGAGTCTAAATCCCGATCAAACCGCCAAACTTCTGGAGAAGCTGAGATTTCACAAGGGCGCGATTGGGTACTCGATCAAGGACTTGAAAGGGATCAACCCAGCCATCTGCTCACACCGGATTCTTCTCGAGGATGATCACAAGCCGTCTGTGGAGCACCAGCGGCGACTCAACCCCAACCTGAAAGAGGTGGTGAAAAAGGAAATTCTCAAACTCTTGGATGCAGGCATCATCTATCCCATCTCTGACAGCAAGTGGGTGAGTCCCGTTCACGTTGTGCCCAAGAAGGGAGGCACGACAGTGGTGAGGAATGAAAAAGATGAGCTGGTCCCTACTCGTGTGGTATCTGGGTACCGCATGTGTATTGACTACAGGAAGCTCAACAATGCCACGCGCAAGGACCACTTCCCACTGCCGTTTGTCGACCAACTCCTTGAAAGGCTGGCGACTCATTCTCATTTTTGCTACCTCGACGGGTATTCAGGATTCTTTCAGATCCCCATTCACCCGAACGACCAAGACAAGACCACCTTCACATGTCCCTACGGTACTTTCGCATACCATAGGATGCCATTCGGTCTTTGCAATGCACCTGCCACCTTCCAAAGAGCCATGATGGCTATCTTCTCAGATTTCATTGAGAAAGAGGTTGAGGTCTTCATGGACGACTTCTCTGTCTATGGGACTAGCTTTGACTCATGTCTAGCCAACCTCTGCAAAATTCTGGAGAAGTGCGAAGAAGTCAACCTGATCCTCAACTGGGAGAAGTGTCACTTCATGGTCCAAGAGGGAGTTGTCCTTGGACATGTGGTGACCTCAAAAGGGATTGAGGTTGACAAAGCTAAGGTGGTGGTGATCGAGAAGCTGGAGATCCCAACAAATGTCAAAGCTGTGCGAAGCTTTCTGGGACACGCTGGCTTCTACCGCCGTTTCATTAAGGACTTCTCGAAAATCGCGAAACCATTGACCAACCTGCTCATCAAGGACTCCGATTTCATCTTCACGCAGGAGTGTGTCGATTCGTTTTGCCGATTGAAGGAAGCCCTTATCTCAGCACCCATCCTGCAGCCTCCAGACTAGACCTTGCCATTTGAGTTGATGTGCGATGCGAGTGATTACGCTGTGGGAGCGGTTCTTGGGCAGCGGAAAGAGAACAAGCCATGTGCTATCTACTACGCTAGCAAGGTGCTAGACCCTGCCCAGATGAACTACACAACAACCGAAAAGGAGCTTTTGGCTGTTGTGTTCGCTCTCGACAAGTTTAGATCCTATCTGGTTGGCTCCAAGATAGTGATCTACACTGACCACGCCGCACTCAAGTATCTGTTGAGCAAGCAGGATGCCAAACCTCGCCTGATTAGGTGGATCCTCCTCCTGCAGGAGTTTGATATCGAAATCAGGGATAAGAAAGGAGTCGAAAACACCGTGGCTGACCATCTGTCCCGGCTTCGCTGGGAAGATGAGGGCTCTTGTAGCCTGCCAATTGATGACTCATTCCCTGATGACCAATTCCATTCGATTTCTGCCATGGAGGAGATCCACTCGGTTGGTACACCGATGCACGCGACTCATGCTGTGCAAGATCGGACGTTCCATGCAACTGACCGAGTGAACACCAAGTCGGCGCCCTGGTATGCAGACATTGCGAACTTTCTCGCCTCAGGAGTACTTCCTCCTACCATGTCATACCAGCAGAAGAAGAAGCTTCGATCGGACGCCAAGTTCTACTTCTGGGACGACCCCTACCTCTTCAAGATTGGCGTTGATGGCATCTACAGACGTTGCGTGCCATACGACGAGACGCGCTCCATTCTTGAGCACTGCCACTCCTCAGCCTACGGAGGACACGCTTCATTCTCCAAGACTGCTTCAAAGGTCCTGCAATCCGGCTTCTTCTGGCCTTCACTTTTCAGAGATGCTAGGACATTCGTCGCAGCTTGTGACAAGTGTCAGCGCACCGGGAACATCTCCAAGAGGAATGAGATGCCTCTCCACTCCATTCTAGAGGTAGACATCTTTGATGTCTGGGGCATTGACTTCATGGGACCGTTTCCACCTTCTTGTGGGAACGAGTACATCCTGGTGGCAGTTGATTACGTCTCCAAGTGGGTGGAGGCAGTGGCTTGCAAGAATGCGGACTCCAATGCCGTGAAACGACTGTTCACTGACATCATTTTCCCTCGCTTTGGAGTTCCGAGAGCCGTCATCAGTGATGGTGGCAAACACTTCATCAACCGCCAGTTCGACAATCTCCTAAGTCGCCATGGAGTCACTCACAAGGTGACCACATCCTACCATCCTCAAGCCAACGGTCAAGCCGAGATTTCCAACAGAGAGATCAAGTCTATCCTGGAAAAGACCGTGGCTAGAACGAGAAAGGATTGGTCGCTCAAGCTGAGTGACGCACTTTGGGCCTACCGTACAGCCTTCAAAACTCCGATTGGGATGAGCCCTTTCAAATTGGTGTACGGAAAGTCCTGCCACTTGCCCGTAGAGCTTGAGCACAAGGCATACTGGGCCACACGGGCCATCAACATGGACTTGCTCTCAGCTGGAGAGAAACGCATCCTTGACTTGCATGAGTTAGAGGAGATGCGTCTCAATGCCTACGAGAACGCGAGAATCTACAAGGAAAGGACAAAACAGGTTCACGACAAACGCATCATGCCTCGTGAGTTCCATGAGGGAGACCTGGTCCTCTTGTTCAATTCTCGACTTAGGCTCTTTCCAGGGAAGCTGAAGTCCAGGTGGTCCGGTCCATTCCGAGTGCGGGCAGTGTTCCCATTTGGCACTGTGGAGTTGGAAAACAAGGAGGGGCAGACTTTCAAAGTCAATGGTCAGCGTCTCAAGCACTACATTGCTGATCATCCCCAAGAAATGCGAGTGAGCTTGGATCTCTCCGATCCATCTCCAACCAAAGCCTGAAAAGAGAAGGTCGAGCTCGAGACCTAAAACGAGCGCTCCTTGGGAGGCAGCCCAAGCCATTTTTACCTGTTTTGCATTTTAGGAACAGATAGACGTGCATTCATTCTCCTGCATTGTATCACGAGCGGCCTGAGAAGTCAAGAAAAAGAGAAACCACGACAACTTGAGGTTGGTGCGGCTAGGCCATACCACATTGGTACGGCCTGAAAATTGCAAGGTTGGTACGGCCCGTACCAATTTGGTACGGCCAGGCCGTACCTAGGTCAGAGACGCGAACCGACGCATTAACTGCCGCCTTTTTCTTTTTAAACCCCCCCCGTACCCGCACCCCTTCCCATTTTCTCCCAGCCGCACCCCCTCCTCTCTTCTCTCCCTCTCCATTTTCTCTCCCTCTCCACTCATTCTTCCTTCCACCCTAACCGAGCACAAGGAGCACCGGCGCACCACCAGCACTCACTCTGGTCCGTCCCTCTTCAGTCCGACCCGCACGCCTCTTCGGTCCGACCCGCACCTACTTGTTCTCGGTTAAGTTCCTCTTCTTCCATTTTCTTTGTTTTTCTCCATTATCTTCCATTTCCATCTCTTCTTCTCTCGGTTCCACCCCTGACCTGTCAAACCCTAGCTTGGTACGGCCCATCCGTACCAAGTAGGTACGGCCCGTACCAGTCTCTCTGACCTGACACCAGACTTGTACCAGTTTGTACCAATTAACCCTTACCAGCCCATTTCTGTGTTGTGTAATCCCCTTGTCTGGTTTAGGAGTTAATTGGTTGCAGGAAACCCCAAATTGCCATTGGTACCAGTTGGTGCGGCCCTTACCAGCCAACACCAAACCCTAAGTTAGGTACGGCCCGTACCAGTCTCTCTGACCTGACACCAGACTTGTACCAGTTTGTACCAATTAACCCTTACCAGCCCATTTCTGTGTTGTGTAATCCCCTTGTCTGGTTTAGGAGTTAATTGGTTGCAGGAAACCCCAAATTGCCATTGGTACCAGTTGGTGCGGCCCATACCAGCCAACACCAAACCCTAAGTTAGGTACGGGCCGTACCAATCTGTGCGGCTAGGCCGTACCTACCTAGGTAAGGCCAGGCCGTACCAACTAGGTCAGACCAGGCCGTACCTACCCAGTCGTCCCCTTACCACCCAACGCCACAAACGTCTGAGAGAGATGAGTCGCAATTCCTCTCACTCCGCCGCACCCTCTGACGAAACCTCCATTCCTTCCGCCACTGGCCCGACAGCCGACGTCCCACCTGCTGCTGCACCTACGTCTTCTCATCACTCCCACCGGAGTGCGTCTCGGAGTGGCTCGAGAGCATCTCGCCACTCCCGGGAGAGTGTAGCCAGGTCTGGGTCTCGCCAGAGTACTTCCCTTCGGGACGCTCTCGAGCCCCTATACTATGAGGGAGAGACCACCTCCAGTGGGCATCAGTCAGGCTATCGGAGCCCACAGGAGAGCCCATCCTACCATCCATCTGGAGACCAGGACCAGGGCTCTGACGAGGCCTCTGACCAGGCCTCCGCCCAGGGCTCCGTTCCAGGCTCCGATCACAGCTCCGACCCCAGTTCTGACCACGCCTCTGACTCCATGGGCACCGATACGGCCCTTTCTGATGCCACCCAGCGTGCCGACGCATACACCGAGCAGTACTTCCTCATTTCGACCCGTCGGCAGCTCAAGAACTTTGAAAATCTGCTGAAGAAGAAGATCAACAACACGAGGATTGTTGATTTCTCTGCTCTTCAGATGTTGGGGCTGGAGGATGAGTTCCGCCGCATCACCACCCGGATCGGGATCACTCCAGCTTTCTGGATGATCGCCCAGAGGGGTTACAAGAAGCTCACCATGGAGTTTCTTTCCTCTCTGGAGCTCAAGTACTCGCGGAACGACAACCCGTTCATCAGGTTCCGCATGCTGAGTGAGACCCACCGTGTATGGCTGTCCGACTTGAGGGAGTGGTTTGGCTTTGCGCCGAACCCGACTACTGACTCCCTCTCTTTCTCTCGGGACTTGGAGCGCGACAGCTTCTGGGCGCTGATCTCTGGCGCCCCTGCCGGGTCAGCTTTCAACAGGGAGTACAAGCAGCTCAATGTCCCACATCCAGTCATCCGGGTCCTGCTGCGTATCCTCGGTTGCACCATCTTTGCGCGTGGCGAGACGTTCGCCCGCGCTAATGTTGAGGATATGCAGCTGGTGGATCATATGCTGCGCCCCGACAGCGCTCTCGAGCGGCCCGATCTGATGCTCGCCATGATCCACCACTGGATCGACATCCAGAGGCAGCCCAAGCCGGGTGGCGTTGTCTACATCTCGGCCTATGTCACTCTGATCGCCGAGCGCTTACACCTCCAGATTATCGGCGACGAGGAGTGCAGGAGCTCCCGATCTCTCTCTCTCTCTCAGTTCAGCACCTTCAAGTTCATCGAGCAGGCAGCAGGCCGCGATGGGCGTGGTGCTTGGGCATGGCGCATGCCTGACGGGAAGACCAGCTATGTCATGCCTTTCCCGGTCACTCTCTCCTTCACTGACCGGCGCACTTGGTTATTCCGCCGTCCACCCCGCGTGCAGCCTGCCCCTGTGGCCCCACCTCCACCTCCCCCACCTCCACCTCCTCCACCACCACCTCAGGGCGACGAGGATATGATCGATGCCCCCACCTCTCCGGTCCATGACTCCGCATGCGCAGACGCATCCTCTCTCTCCTCATGTTCACCCATTCCCCAGCCAGGCTCCTCCCTTCTCCGAGCAGGTACATCCTCCACCCTTTGGTGCAGGTACCTCATTCTTTGGAGCTGGCCCCACCACGTACCAGACCGACCCATCCACCTCCACCTTCGCAGCCGGCCCCTCCACCTCCTACAGTCGACCAGTGTATCCCCCTCCTGTCCCTGAGCCCACCATCCAGGATGTCTACCACCTGATGTACGGCATGCGTCAGGAGCAGGGTGTTGCACTTACGAGCAGGGCGCCACACTCCGTGAGCAGGGCGCCACACTCCGTGCGCAGGGCGCCACACTTCAGGATCTCACGCAGCGAGTCACTGGGATAGAGGAGCGGTTTAGCGACTGGCTCTGGTACGACCATCCCGAGGGCTGATCAGGTTCGCTCTCTTCTCCCCGAGTTTATTTTATCTCTTTTATCTCATAGTCTTGAAGCATTGAGGACAATGCTCAGGCTAAGCTTGGGGGGATGACATTCGCATTTAGGTCATGTTTACTTTACCGTTATTTTTTTGCATTTTTTCGTATTTTCGTGCATTGTTAGGTGAGACTTTGCGTGAATTGCTAGAATTGAGAATGACTTTGAAACAATTTAGTTGTGATTAGGATAGACCTGAGTGAATTGGAACTAACCCACAATTGGTTATTGAACTACTTAGGTTGAGATGTTTTTAATAATGGAATAGATGAAACAAACTTAGAATTGAATCGAACGAGATTATTCGAAAAAACTGAATTGTGCCTTTAGGATTTGAGATTTTCAAATTAAGAAAGTTTGGAATATCCATTGGTATGAATGAATACCAATGGATGTGTGTATTCATGGTATGAGCAAACCAAAAAGAAAAGAAAAAGAAAAATAAAAAAAAATAAAAAAATAAAAAAAAGAGAAAAAGAAAAGAGAAAAGAAATGAAAAAAGATGGAGAAAATAAGAGTACTGGCAATAAGCCTCGAATGGGCGCCTTTGAGCTCGTCTCCCAATTAGAAATAAAGAAATAAAATTTTGCTCATACCAACACACTTCGTTCGCAACTTTCTTACCCTTAAGCTTGATCCAAGCTTGGGGGAGGGCAAATGCAAAGAAAAATCACTTTGAACAAAAGCAATAATTCGGAAAAAGAATGAAATTGATTCGATCAAACCTAGGTAATTAGTCTTTCCATTGTTAGAAGCATCTCAAAATAAGAAGTTCAATGGACCAATTGTTGGAGTGAATCAAGGTTTACAAAGGGATGTTTGAATTACAACCGAATCGATTTTAGAAATCCTCGACTATAGCAGACTCACGTAGGTTTTCACATTTAGACTTGTATCTGCATTTAGATTTAGTTTTCCAGCACTTTCTACCCGAGTTTGAAACTTTTTGCTTGAGGACAAGCAAAGGTTCAGCTTGGGGGAATTTGATACCTCGCATATTTAGTCTATTTTAGGCCTATTTTAGTACCAGATTCGTGCCATAATTCACCAGAATCATGTGCATTTCATTGTTATATCTTTAGAATTTGGTACTGCTGAGTGTTTGTTTGTTTTCTGCAGGTTTGGAGCAAAACACACGAAGAAATGGCGATTCACATGATGAGGTACGGCCCTTACCAGGCTTGGTACGGGTCGAACCAAACTTAGCCATTTTCAGCTCTTCACGCCTAGTACGGCCAGGCCATACCAAATTGGTACGGGCCGTACATGAAGGCGTCCTGACAGATTCAAATTTGGGCAGAGGCTATTTAAGGCGGGGAACTCTCCAGATTTCGTATCTATTCCATTCCAGATCCATTTGAGAGCAGAGTAAGAGAGAGAAAGAGAGCTAAGGAGCTGAGAGCAAGAAGGAAGGAAGAGGAAAGAGGCGAAACTCGACGGATCAAGCTTCCTCCTCTCGATCCCTTCGATCCATGGCTATCTCTCTCCCTTTTATTGTATTTTTAGATCTGATTATGTGCTGTGAGTAGTTCTTTTAGTTTCTAGGGTTAGAGATTGATTCTTGATTTGTTTTGACTTTCTTTGACTTGTATCTTGTATGAACTCTTTAGTTTGATTGATTGTGATCTTCTTTGATATCTTTTGCTTTGCTTGCTGTGATTGTTGTATGATGTGCCTCTAGGTTTAGATCGAACCTATCAAGGTCATGTGATCATCTCAATCTTTCATCCAAATCAAATGCTTAGGGTAGAATAGTTCGAATTGAAGCCGAAAGGTTGAATTCTCCTCTAATCGACAGATTAGAGGGTGCCTTAGACCTCCAATCAACCAGCTAGGGTGTAGAAACCCTAAAAGGCAATCAATTGCATTCCAACCTAGATCTTGATCCAACAAACGATGGTTGAGGGTTAGGAACCTTAGGTATGGTCTATTGAACCTTTCTAAAGAGTTTAGCACAAGGTACCAGCAAAGAAATGCATTCACTCGAACTGGTAAGCTCTGTTCTGGGATGCCAGTACGGGTCTTACCAGGGTGGTACGGCCTTGCCTTACCAAGTGAAGTACGGCCTAGCCGTACCACTTAGGTACGGGCCGTACCACTAGAGGCAGATCAGAGATGAAGTCTGAAACCCTGGAAACGCCTTTTATCCATAATCAAAACACAATTTACATTTCTTCTAGCATTTTATTACATCTTCTTGAATTGTTTGACTTGACCCTTTAGGAAATTAAATACCAAACCAAACCTTTTCCACTTCTAGTTTTTGATTAAGTTTGATAGAATCTAACCTCGCAATTAACCGTTCCTGTGGATCGATACCCGAATATACTACACGATAGGGGTTGTGCACTTGCATCCCTTACTCGTGGAGTGTAAACGTGGTTTTAAAAGGTACGCCTTCAAGCGTACCGAAACTTGCGTTGCGTTCTGCGCATAACAACTCGCATACAATAAGTATGTTCAGCTCCATCACTGCATCTTGTGCAAAAAACAAGCAAATCTTCTTGACCTACATCTCCACAGATATCACACACTTTGACATCATCCTCTACTTCATCAGAGTTTTCTGCCTCAGGATCTTGCTCGACCGCTTTGTCCGACTCCTGAGACCTCTCATCAGAGTCAGTTCGCTCTAACATCTTGCTTTCCTCGGGCGCATTCTTGACTGTGGCCTCAACATCATTCTGTTCTATGGCATCTGATGTCTCTTGACCGAGAGAAACAACAAACTTACAGTGCTTATTTGTTTTGTTGCCAACCAGCTCTTCCTTGCTCCATTTCTTCTCTGCCTCACCTTTCTTTTTCATCGCTTCAATCTCACTGCAAAGCGTTTGTAGACGGACTTGTCTAACTTGATCAACGCCCTTGAAGACCTTGCGCAAAATCTAAATTGAATATAAATGTAAATTAAATCTAAATTATATCTAAATTGAATATAAATGTAAATGTAAATCTAAATTATATCTAAATTGAATATAAATGTAAATGTAAATCTAAATTATATCTAAATGTAAATCTAAATGTAAATGTAAATCTAAATGTCAATCTAAGTCTAATTCATAATAATATAATTCAAATTTTGAAATTCTAAGTCTAATTCAAAATAAATACAACTTGTTCTAACTTATTCAAAATATAAATCTAAATCTAAATTAAATTAAATCTAAATTAAAAAAATAACTCTAAGTCTAACAAATTCAAACTTATTCAAAAAAATAACTCTAACAAATTTAACTTATTCAAAAATCTATTTAAAAAAAAAATACAATTTGTTCTAACTTATTTAAAAAAAATAAATCTAACATATTCAAAAATCTAACATATTTATAGATTCAAAAAATATAAATCTAACATTTTAAAATCTAACTTATTTATCTAACATATTTAAAAATTAATCCGAAATTAAAAAATAAAGCTAACATATTTTAAAATAAATCAAACCTATTCTAAAAATAAATAGAACTTATTTAAATCTAACTTACTTACAAATAAAATCTCACATATTTCAAAACTAAATCTCACATATTTTAAAAATAAATCTAACCAATTTTAAAATAAACTACCTATTCAAAAACCATTTTTAAAACAAATATAACTAATTTTAAAATGAATATACCCTATTTAGCACAAATAAAACCTATTTAAAATAAAATTTAACTTACTTAAAAATAAAAACCGAATTAAAAATTAAATCTAACCTATTTAAGCTATTTTGAAAATAAATCTAAGCTATTTATAAATAAATCTAACTTATTTCAAGAATAAATCTAACCTATTCAAAAGTAAATCTAATATATTTTGAAATAAATCAAACCAATTCTACTAACAAAGTAACAATAAATCTAACATATTTAAGCTACTTTAAAAATTAGTCTAACCTATTTATAATAAAACTAACAATAAATCTAACATATGTAAGCTACTTTAAAAATTAATCAAACCTATTTATAATAAAACTAACAAAAAATCTAACATGTTTAAGCTATTTAAAAATTTATCTAACCTATTTATCATAAAATTAACAATAAATCTAACTTATTTAATAAATGTAAAAAAATTAATCTAACCTTTGCGAGATGAAAACTTGCGCCTTTGCGGGATGAAATAATCTTGCTCAACCGTATCTCGCGCCTTTGCGGAATAAAATAAATTTCCAACTATATTTTTTTTCTAATAATTAAATTAATTTCTGAAAAATAAAAAAAAATGATAGAGAATTAGAGAGTATGAGTGAGAGAGAGTATGAGAAGGGAAAATCAGAAATTTAGTGAGTAAGGGAGAGTGAGAAATTTAGTGAGTGAGGGAGAGTGGGTTTGGGGGTTAATTTATGGGGAAATTCGGAACTGTGGGGGCCTGGCTGGGTGTGAAATTGGGTGATTTCAGTCAAAATTCGGAACAGTGGGGGGCACTGTGGGACAGTCACTACAGCAAAACGGAGCTTCAGCGACCGGTATCAGCGACCGGTGGTGACGCCGGTCGCTGATTTTCAGTTTCTCTCCAAAAATAAAGATTTCCAGTCAAATTCCGGCGACCAACTGTATCAGCGACCGGTATCAGCGACCGGCGACTGCACCGGTCGCTGAAATTTTTTTTTTTTTTTTTCGCTGAAAAAAAGCGCGGCTGCTGAAAAATGAAACGCGCGCCTTTATCAAAACGCCAAAATCAGTCCATCTCCGCCAAAATCAAAACCCTTCCCCAAATTTCATCTTTTGGAACCCCGACCCCCCTGCGCCGCCCGACCCCCGCTGGAACCCCGACCCCGATCAAAACGCGACAGCCCGACCCCCCTGCGCCGCCCGACCCCCCGCTGGAACCCCGACCCCGATCAGCGACTCCCCTGCGCCGCCCGTGTTAGCTCGGTTCGTGTACCCAAAAGATGGGGTTGAGTACTCACTCCGGGCTTTTCCTCTTGGTGGGTTTGTTGCATTTCCCAATGCGGATGACCCGGATTGCGGTATACCCGCTAACGACCCGGATTTGCTAAGGAATAGACCGGTTGTGGATCGGATTGTTGTTGTTTCGGCTGGTGTTGTGGCCAATATTGCCTTTGCATTTTTTCTGATTTTCACACAATCTCTCACCACTGGTCTCCCTGTTCAGGTATAACATCTCTTACTGGTACAATAAATTTACTTAATATATACACTTAATGAATTTGGTTTATATCAGTACCAAGTAGTTGAATTTTCTGATGTAAGTGCGGTTTTACTGAGTACTCTCGCACCCTCTAGAAGCAAAAATAAATTCCAAAATTAGGTCTATTTTGATCAAATTGAAAAATAAATTTGACCTAATTAGTACACTTGATGAAATCTCCCTGTCCAGGTATAAATCTCTTACTTGTACATTAAATTTAGGTAATTAGTACACTTGATGAAATTTGGTTCATACATGCTGTTGTATATCAGTACCAATTAGTTGAATTTTCCGATTTAAGTGCTACTTTCTGATTTAGAAGCAAAAATAAATTCCAAAATTAGGTCTATTTTGGTCAAATTAAAATTTGAATGGGGGTTCTCTTACTGGGTTCACTTGAATTTGAAAATAAATTTGACCAAAATAGACCTTTGATGAGTACTCTACCGCCTGTACCAACTGAATGGTACTGGTACTTCTCCATACCATTCTGCTTTACTGAGTACTCTCCGCCTGTACCACCTGAATTTGATTCAAGCTTGATACCAGTATCACAAACCTAGGATATAAACAACCAAGGAGTTACTAGAATGTTATAGTACCTGATGCTTTAGTGAAATAGAGAAAGGACATAATTTAACAGCTGGATATTTCAAGTCCAGAATCCTTACCAGTACCTCTAGACTGGTACATAATGTCCTGGTACGGAAGCATGAATGGTTAATGATCAATAGATTTAGTGGTTGTTTTATGTGTACCAGTGTTTCTGGTACATTTATCTTTTGTGATTTGTACCTGGTTTGGTATAAGTATGGGTAATTGTTTTGTCAACAGTACTAGCAAAATAAGGTTAATAAGTGATTTGTACCTGGTTTGGTATAAGTATGGGTAATTGTTTTCTCTTGCTCTGATTTTTCTATCTGTATCTCGACGCTTTTCGATGCATGTTTATTTCGATTCACAATTTTTGATAATTTTTGTAGCAATTTGATTGATCCATCATCCATGGGTGAAGCAAGCACCACCATCGCTAAGGATGTCACTGAGGTAACTAATCTCTTCTCTTTTACATTTCAGTCCCTTATTGTTTTACTAATTACTTTCCAAATTTCAGTTGATTGGGAATACGCCATTGGTGTATCTTAACAAAGTCACAGAGGGATGTGTAGCTAAAGTTGCCGTGAAACTGGAGATGATGGAACCCTGCTCCAGTGTCAAGGATAGGTAGTTCAAAAATTATTATTCTTTTTCGAATTTTTCAAAAATTATATTTTTCTTTAATTTTGATTTTAAGATTGATTATGTGTGGTTGAAATTGGGGCAGAATTGGGTATAGCATGATCAGTGATGCAGAGGAGCAAGGGTTAATTACTCCAGGAGTGGTATGTAAATTTCTAATCTAGTTAATTTTTGTAATTTGGTTATAATTTGTTATACTCGAGAATATTTTTACATACTGGATGTCATTTGCTTCGTTATACTTATACCAGTACCAGACCTTCCAAAACAATACTGTGTAACCATGAGAAACAACCTCGGAAGATTGATAGCACCAATTTAAATGAAACAAGCTAATTATTGTATCCATGAGGTCTTCAAAGCTGTGTTGCACCAGATTTCATTTGTATCTGGCCTTGACAAAGTTAATCTCATGTACGCTGAAAAAAAAAAAGGGTTGTGTAATTCCAATTATATTCTGCATAGCCACAAAATCCTTACATATTTCAAATTCGGAATTTTTGCATTCATTGTTTATCTGTTTTTACTCTTCGAATGGAATCATGGCTGCCAGATGTAGTTATAAATGTTGCAAGTATTATATCCAAAAACTTATTATTGGCAGAGTTGCATTATGACCATAATTTGGCTAATATGCAAAGTTGCTATTAGAGATAAGGGGGTTAATTGCATATTGTTGAATTTTTAGTGGCCCAGTGAAAAAGCAAAAAAAGTTATCAATAGTTTCAATATAACTTATCAACTGTGTAACAGTAGTATGTTACGCACTAGTACGTTTGTTATGTCAGATTCCAGATTAAGAATCTATAAATATTCTATGAAATTTGCCTTGCTTCTTTTTAATATGTAGCATTTTTTTTTTAGGTACATACCACTGCTTAAAGAAACGCTCATTTTGCCGTTGCTGATTTTGGCTTGGATATACAAGAAATTGGGACCATTTGGTAGAACTTCAGAAAATACTTTTTAGATAGATATAAAATTCTGTTTTCTAGAAGATTATTGACCATGTTACTTATTGGTACTGGTACTGTACCAGTGACATTTAGAGACAAAAAGATACAGAATTCTGTTTTTTAAGAAGATTATTGAATTGTTTTACTATTGTTTTAGATAGATCTAAAATTCTGTTTTTTAGAAGATTATTGACCATGTTACTTACTGGTACTTGTGAATCTGCGACCGTAATTATTTGTCTCTGATAATTTATGAATCTGCGATTGTTTCGATTATCAGCGACCGGTTTTAAGTATCAGCGACCGGTACAATTGGTCGCAAAAAGCTTTTGTTGACGTCAGAAAAAAAACAACAGCGACCAAAAAAATTTGGTCGCAGAAACTTATCAGCGACCGGGTGACGTATTATCAGCGACCGGTGACGTCATCAGAAGAGTATCAGCGACAATGCTTACAGCGACCGGAGTATCAGCGACCAAATTTGACTTTCAGCGACCGGATTGAGTATCAGCGGCCGGCGAAAATACTATCAGCGGCCAAAAATTTGGTCGCTGATGCCCCTTTCTGCTGTAGTGAGTGTACCAATATTCCAATAATACAGCTCTCTGCGTTAGACCGAATCTCAAAGCAGTGAGAGTTAATCCCAAACCGTAAAGTGAAGGGAATCTTTTAGACTAATGGAGAGGATACTTGTACCTTCCCTATGAGGCTCTGCCTGCCTCGTAAAGTGAAGGGAATCAATGCAGAGGGAGAGGGGGGCCTGGCGCTGGCGCGGGTACCAAAAAAAAAACTTTCGACGCTACCGTAAAAGATTCCCTTAACAATTAGCTATTTACGGTTGAGATTAAATCTCAGCCGGTTTGGGATTCGGGCTGACTGAGGGGGCAGTATTATTGTGCTTTGAGATTCGTGCCAAGTTAAAAAGAACGGTCCAGATTAAGTAATTGTAAAAACTGTACAACTGGCGCAAAATTCACAATTTCACATCCAGCGCAAATTAACAGAGCAGTTTTAGCTTCATGCAGCGCAATATTCACATGAAAACTATATAAAAATGCACTGTCCGTAGCCAAAAATGCTCTGTTAATATTTACAGAGGGGGGGGGGAATTTTTGAATTAAAGTTGCGGCGGGCAGCGGGTGCGGGTACGGGTACGGGCACGGGTACGCGGGTGCGGGTACACCCGTGGCGGGTGCGGGCAGACGGGCAGCGGGCACGGGTTTGGCGGGTACGGGTACACCCGGGTTTGGCACCAAAAACAGCCACCCTGCCCGTTTCAGACCCGTACCCGCGTACCCGTTTACCCGCCAATACCCGGGCACGGGTACGGGTACCCCGGGCACCGGGCACGGGCGGACCGGGCACGGGCAGCCCCAGGCGGGCAGTGTCAAACCACTACAATGGGTACGATACAGGTAGGGTAAAAACATTTTCATATTCATACCGCTAAAAATAAATCTTACCCATTAAAAATTGATTTTATTATATTCTACTTTTACTCGTTAAAATTAGCAAATAATGATACGGTAACGGTTGAATAACGAATAATATTAATATATTAATTCATTTTATTATATTTACAAATACAAAATCAAAATTCATTCGTTCTCGATAATATTAAGATCTTTTAGTAGATGCCATCGAAATAATATGTAAATGGAACAATGAGTAAAACATTATAGCGATTGAGGAAAATGACAACAATGACGAAGGAAGAAAAATTATCGTCAGTTTGATTTAGCGTGGACACAGCTTGGAAAAAAAAATTAATTAAATATAATATTTATATATGTGTATATAATTTTATTTTATATAATTACCTGTTAACTAACGGGTATAAAACTCATACCCATTTAGCTAATGAATTTTTTTTTTACTCATACCCATACTCAATAAGCTAACAAAAAAAAAACCTTACTCATACACATCTTATTGAATATAAAACGGGTAGGATAAACAGTTAAAAGGATGCCATTGACACCCTAACAACAATTGGCCAAACTATTAATTAGACCAAAAAACTGTTTATCTAAATTCTAATAAAGAAAAACCATCAAACACAGTCATCAGTAACAATGAACAGTAGGCCACACCGATCTCTGCGCAATAAATCCTCTTACATAAAAAACAACCAAGCCCTTGTTGGAAGCCATGTGTCGCACGAGAGACTATGACCTTTTATCCGTACACGTGCCCACGTCGAGTCATCCCTAGCCGTCCTTAATGCTCGCTGCTTATCTGATTCTTGGACGCCGTGCCTGATCGTCTGCATCTGACAGTCAGGGGCTCAGGGCGGACGTACAACCAAAGTTATCTATGTAATTTAAAATTTTAATTATGTATATTAAAATTGGATTAAATTTTATTTATTGAATTTTTTTATATAATTTATTCACTCATATTTTATTTAAAATAAAATGTATACTTATAATTTAGTGAGTAGAAATTTCATCTATTTATATTTTGTAGTTTCTCCTTTGTGTTTGTATTTTCTACATGAAAAATGACGGCACGCCAACCGTTAGAGTTACATATCAAGATCAAGAGCAAAATGTAGGTTGGATACCAAACGTACTTTTGAGTGTGATGGGCATCAGAGTTGTCTGATGTGCTTTAACATTCATGCGCGCCCTGCTATGAGATTCGTGTGCACCCAATTTAAAGCTCATTAGACGGCTCCGGTGTTCATCACATCAAAAAGTACGTGTGATGCCCATCGAACCCACTTTGCACTCCAAGATCAGGCGATCAATTACATATTATGTTTGGAGTTAACATTTCTAGTTTGATCCTTTTGATTTTGATCGAATGGTTCCTGTATGATTTGGAGCAAACTTTTGGTGTTACCTCTGTTGTACCGGATGTGGGGCCTGTGCGGAGTATGTGATGAGCCAATCATACATAAAAGGGACCATCTAATAAAGAAAGCTAGCTTGACACGCATAGTATGATAGTATGGGGCCTATGGGCTCACCGTTTACCTAAGAAAATAATGTCAAATGAAAAAAAAAATTATAGAAAATTATTTACTACCCTTCTATGAGATAAAAATAAATTGCCTCATGTTTGCCCTCCTATTTAAATAATCAAGTAAATAGGGGATTTTCATGTTTATCTTTTTAAATGAACTTATTTTAAAATATGTTGTGATATATCATCCAAAGCAGATCTGTTCATAATAATTAAATTTATGATAATTTTTAAGGTACTTGCCAGTATTGTTGTGAGGGTTTGTGAAAAAAAATTTTATGGACATGTAGGAGAAGAGATCTAAGTTTTGGTAAAGTTTGATAATCTTTGGAAAGTGATTTGATGGACGACTCTGATGATGATGAAAGTTGATAAATGACTGTTAGAATGGATTGGGATCAAGAAATATAACGAAATTGACGAATATTTTGGAGTAATAAGAAAACAATATATAAACTAAACTCAACTGTATTTAGTTTAATTAAATTACAACAAATATATAACATTTAATATATTTAAAAAATTTCTCATTTGAATATTGAATCTGCGACCTCTTACATGAAGGATGTGCATTTGCTACTAGATCAAAAACTAGTTCTCACTTGCGTTACTACATCACTAACACCAAGGCAGAGCTAAACTTTCGAACTATGAGGAAGTTCACTCAAATCGGCTATCGGAACAAGAACTTCTAAGGTCAGGCATTGATCAAATATATATGGAGGTTAATCATATAAAATTTTCTTGTTGAGAATGAGAATCAAATGTGTATCAATTGAATTTGCAACGAAGTTATGACCCAAAACAACCAACAGAGTTAGGTCTGAAAATTGCTCAGTCCGAGCCATATAATTACGACTCATGTTAGTTCCTCCTCCTTAACTTTTTTTTCTTTCATATTCTTCACTTGTTAGATTCTAAACCTTTTCAGTAATGCTTCTCTACTGAGTTCTAACAAAATAAAATAACTCTCATTTTTCCATTTTAAAATTTTGAAAAAAATATTTTTTTTTAAACTATAAAATATTATAATTTTATTAGTAAATGCACAGGAACCCTCATGTTTGATAAATGCAATTTAAAAAGAAAAATATTTGCAACAATCCTAAAGAATTATTTTTTTTAATAGAAAGTTTGTATTCATTTGTTAGGGATTCAATGGTACTCAATTTTCATTGACAACTATGATACCGGATGTAAACCCACCATATGTAACGCACATAGGCTCTAACCACAGTACTGTATAGCCCTATACTTTAAGTTAGTGTATTTTAAATGACACGTGTACTCGACATTGACCTTTTATATATGTTTAAGGTGTACACGCATATATAAATAATGTTCTCTCTTTAGTGCTTTTTCTGGGGGATATTTTATCTCTTTAGCAAATTTGCTCATCCTAATACTTGTCCGCCTGATGATAATTTTGATAATCAATGGGATGTCTGAAAATTAACATTTATGTTGTTGGGGATCATTCTTAATTTTGAGTTCATAAAATCAAACTCATGATTCTTAGTTTTTTCGTTTGATCGAGTCCTTTTTTAGAAAGAATTTTTTGAAGGTTAATAAAGAGATCGATATAATTTCATAATTCATAAAATAATAAAAAATCAATGAACAAAATGATATAAATTATTCAATACATGAACATCACATAAAATACAATCATCTAATAATTAACAACACTTATCGTGTGGAAGGTCGCAGGTTCGAAACCCGGACGAGAGAATTCCCCGTGGATATTAAATAATTAAGTGGTTTGACCTCCAACTTTTACTTAAAAAAATCAGAACAGTTACGAAATTTGACATTAAAAAATGTAATGTTTTTTTACACAAACAAGCCTTATCAACTATCTACAATTTTGTAGCGAAATTTCTCTGAAATTTCAAACATCCCTTGTATCTAGCAGAATTTAAATTAATTTTCTAAAAAAAAAATGATAGTGTCACTGGCCATTTGAGCCGAACACCATCTCCATGACTCCTATATTTTTTTAATCTTTTTCAAATGATTTGATTTTGAATAAAGATGTGTGGTTTAGAACCCGTCTCTTTAACTCTTATAATCAAACTAACTACTCCAAATGGTTGATATCATTTTCTGTTCTTTAAAAGAGTTGAATTCATTAATTTAATCATTTGCTTTTGTCCATCTATGTCAGATTAGTGACGCTATTGAATGAAAACAAAGTCAAATTATTATGTAAAGATAGCTCTATTAAGGTATTAAATTCAATCATTTACTTTTGTCCCTGTTCTCATTCTAGAAGGAACCATAGTCTTGATTAACATTTCAGAATTGACAATATTTTTAAGGTTAGAAGTTTGAAAGAAGGCTATATGGTGTTTAATTTTAAGTAATATATTACCATTCGTGAGCACCATTTGCTAACTGAAGTACTCTAATGTGTACAGAAGCGGAGTTACAAAATTGAAATTGGAGGCTGAGTAATTTAGATTCGACATTAAATTTGAAATGAATAAATACAAAAAAAAAATATTCATTTGCTTCATCTTTTAAAAACTATTATTCTAGAAATATTTTTTATATAGATGGCGCAAAATGTTTGAAAAGATCAAACATGTTTCATGAAATCAATAAATTTGCATATATTAATTTCAAGTTTTCATGAATCAGAATGTCGAATCTAATATAATTTTTGAAGTTCAAAATTTATCGCATGGACCTTTTTATTATTTAATAATTCAATTTTTTTTTACAGATTTAGTTCATTAAGATATATGATATTTCACAAACTTATGTTTGCTTTGTTATACATCTGAAAAATAATATTTACATTAATATTTCAGTTGTAAATATGTACAAGTTAAAGGTGAAAGAATGAAATTAAAAGATCAAATTGAAAAAATTATAATTTGAACATTTCATTTTGTACTATTTTATAATTCAGTATTCACTTTAGAAGTTTAATTTGCATAAAAGTAAATTGAAAAAAGTCAACTCATGAGATATGAGAACTAAATAATTAAAATTTATCTATTACAAAAATGAATAATTAATTATAAAGAAAATATAACCCACTTGCTTGTAGTCATGGTGCATGTTGAAGGAGCGGAGGAGAAAAAAGAGTAAAGAAGAGGATAAATGAGGGTTATACAAGAATATTTTGTTAATAAATTTAAAGGAAAGATATTTTGTTTGATGTTTTCAAAATAATAGGATAATTTATATAGTTTCTCTTTGTTGACTCAATCTAATTATTATTATTATTGTTATTTCACAACAATCTAATTATTCTTATCATTTCAATCAGCACAGTAAATGAAACACTGTTGCTATCATTATCTTTAAGAAAAACTTAAAATATAACAACAGGTACGGAATTTTTAAAAGCGAACTTCACACACTATTAGATGCCTTGAAACCTTGAGACCGAATTATCTTATGGAAGGGGTGGTAAAATTAAGATATGGTGCAAGAAGGGACGATTAATCCAGTTTAAGGAGGAGTTGTTGTTCAATTTAATGTTTTAAAATACAGTTTTGTTTATGTATGAGGAATATATATATTATGCATATGCAGATTTTAATACAAATTTATATATGCAGAGTTTAAAATGAACTATTGTTGGACCCTAAATAGTTTGAGAATATGTCTAAAAAATTTACCATATTTCTTGAAAAATGGGTGAGAATAATACCCTAAAGTCCTTATTTCTTGAAAATCACTAATAATGGACAGCGAGTGATTTTCAATCCTAAAAACTCAAAAAGGACGAATTTATATGATTTTTTAAAGTTCTAAAGACAATTGTGGATGCACATAATGAGGTGCCTCTAATAGAAATTCTAATCAACTCTTAAGTGTCCACATATATGTCCACTTAGATAGTACCACATATAGTATTATACGTCCGCATTACCAGTCGTATATTCAATTTTGCATATATGTGACTGTTTGACATTTTGATCATGACAACAAACCGTATAAATATGTGTGATCCATGTAGCTATATATAAAGACCATGCGACCACATTGAACAACACTAATTATGATCTGAGTCAAAATTGATACACCGATTTCAAAGTTAATTATTTGTGCCAATAATGCCTTCGAAATTTGGTCGATGCCCATTGTACCGATTCCTTAACTAGACGTCACCTTCCACCCCACGACAATACTAAAGTATGATGTCCTTTCTGATATATTATATATTTTATGTGGATTATTTTATTTTTACTAGACCATTGGGTTCTTAACAAAAAAATTATCTAACCAGAGCTGTACAGCTTATAATGGAAAAGTCTATATTTTTAATTATCTTTCTTAGTTTAAAAAAAGTTAACCGTCATCTGTTGACTAAAAAACAAATGACATCCTGACTACAAGATATTTTGAAAACCCTGATAAATTAATGGATTGTTGGATATATATACAAATTGATTGTATATCAAAAAAAAGTTTCAACTTTAGTGTCATTTTAAGTTCGTATTGTAAAGAGTCTAAATGGACGAACACAAAATGAATTTATTAAATAAAAAAAACAAAACAAAAAAACAAAAAGGAAGATAGTGATGCCACCTGGAGAAGATAACCTAAAAAAGTGTACTCATATGAGGTTGAAGCTAGCATATGCCAAATGAAACTACAGAGATAATTGGTTCCACCTACATACCATCAGACCTCAGTCCTTTCATAAGGCCAGGTACAAATTATGGGCAAATAGAAAAAAACAAGTGAGGTAAGCCATTGTAAACCACTTTCCATGGGATATGAAGTACGAATTCATATCACCTAAGTAGAGGCATATTCAAAATTTATATGAGGATGGAGCAGAATTCAGACTCAAATAGCTTATGTCAACTTCAAATAGTTTATTGGATTCAGATTCATTAACTAATCATGTACTAGATAAAAAACAACAAAATTAATCTCATACATAATACAAAATAACACAAATAGTCTTTTACATAATAAAAACAACAAAATAATATTATTTTACATATTAAAAATAACAAAAACGATGGTGAGAGACAAAATTAATTTTCAAGGAGCAAATTAATCGGAACTTATTAAATCAAAATTACCTTTCAAAATCTATAGGAGGGGGCAACACTACATCTGCCCCTGCACCTAAGGTACTTCACCTTTTGATTTTGAATATGGTATGTTTATTATTTTTTTTGAGAGAAAAATGGAGATCAAGCTCCCAAGTTCCATTGATAGGACACCAGAGGTGTCAATTTTATAAAGTTTTTGGCAAAACGCTGAAATGATAAATTATAGAAAGTAGAATATACTTATGTAAATTAAAAAGACTATCGGATTGATTTTGAACTATGAATCTAAACTGTTGAAATTCATGTACTTCGTGAGATGCATGTACATGCAAAATTTTTAAAGTTTTAAATTTATTTAGCACATGATCAAGCGGTCAAAACAATGAACATTTTATAAGTTATTTTTTAAATTATTTTATGTATTCATTTTTCATCATTTTTTTGACCGCTTGACTGTACTAAATGAATTCGAAACTTTAAAACTTTTGCATGTACATACATCACTCACGAAGTACATGGATTTCAACAGTTTGAATTCGTAGTTCGAAGTCAATCAATAGCCTTTTAGAGGTGTGTTCACCAAACTCTCTTGGTGAGCACATCACACTCTAATTTTTGTCATCGTATATTTGCTCAAAGTACTTTTGTGCTGAATAAAAAATATACAGTATATATGCACAAAAATATGCTAGAATGCATTTGTAACACATTATGTGTTTTTAATCAAGACATTTAGTTATTTGAGTAAAGACTGAAGCTTAAGCCACCCAACTATTTTATATCCACAAAAGAATCTTTATGTATATGAGTTTCAAACCTGTAACATTTTACACAAATAGCATCATCTTTGTTATTAGATCACAATACATCAAATTATATAATCACCAAAATCGAAAGATTACTTATAAATATCCTGCGTGCTCATGAATTTGTTCCTGCAAAATGACAAAGATTTATCGAATATTTTGTACTAAAATCTGTTTTGATGCTTTTAAAGCACATTGCTCATCATGTGCATGTATCCATGTTTTTATCAACTAAGGCTATGTTTCTTCTGAATATTACCATCTACACCTCTATGAATTTGTTTTGCGTTAATGGCAAAGATACATGAAATATTTTAGACAAAAATAAGCTAGAATGCATTTAAATCAAAATCACATCAGTATTTATTCGTGTTTTCAATCAGTAAGATGTATATTACTTAATTTATCGCGAAAAGTTACTGACATTATTTATGTACTATCGTTTACATGCTCATAATTTTGTTTGCACAGGATAAAAAATACATCATATTTAAGCACTAAAATATGTTGAAATGCATTTTCAATCAATAGAGACCACAATTCAAGTCATATGATCACCCAGATCAATATAATACCTCTAAATAGTAATATCAACAATTCAACATGCTCATGGATTTGTTGTGTTGAATGAAAAATGATTATCCATTTTTTTTGTACTGAAAATCTGTTGTAATGCATTTAAATGATATTTCTTTTTGTACTTACCCGTGTTTCTATCAATAAAGGACACGTTATATAATCACCAACACAAAAAAAAGCATAAAAATAAATGATTTAGATTCAACATTTGGATTTCAAAATTTATAATATAAAAAAAAAAATTATGGTTTGGGTATTTTGTAGTGCCAAAGAAAGGGCCAGTAAAAATAATAATTTCAAGTCCATGCCGCTGTGCTGGCAGATCCATTGTCAATAAAGTTCGTGTCCAAAAAAAAAAAATCTATTAACAAAATAATATAAGATAATAACTTTATGAGCTTAGAAGCTACTGCAGATTTGATATGTTTCGGTATCAGTGACGGATTCAGAATTTTTGTTGAGTGTAAAAAAATAACGAATCAAATTTAATTAGCTAATTGAATTCAAACTTATTAGTTAAATTAAGATTTAAATAATTTGAAGAAATTCAGGTAAATTAGAGTTTTAATTTTAATTACCATATTTACTTAATTTGTACAAATTTGAAGAAAAGAAGAGATTAACTTAATTTTTTAACAGTGCTCTTTGGGCTGACGCCTGATGAGCTTTCTTTCACGAGGAGCAAAATTTGTCCGAATTTGTAAATTTTCAAAATCCAGAAAGGGTGGCTGGCCTTGACCTTTACTGGATGCGCCCTTGTTGGCTCTTTAACAAAACGAGGCATATAACCCTCTAAAATTGTGAGCAAAGCTAGGGTGTGATGTGCTCACCAAGAGCATTGGTGAGCACAACTCCAAAAATTTATCGGATTGTCTTCAGATGATGAATCTAAACTGTTGAAATCTATCTACTTCATGAGTGATGCACGTACATACAAATTTGAAAGTTTCGAATTCATTTGCTATAGTGTCAAGCGGTCAAAGAAATGAACCTTTTATAAGTTATTTTATAAGTTGTTTTATGTATTCATTTTTCATTATTTTTTTGACCGCTTGATCTTGTACTAAATGAATTCGAAACTTTCAACATTTTGCATGTACGTGCATCACTCATGAAATAAATGAATTTCAACAGTTTAGATTCGGCATTTGAAGCCAATCCGATGAACTTTTAAAGTTGTGCTCACCAACCCCTCTTAATGAGCACATTAGACCTTAATTTTACTCTAAAATTGTTTAGATCTTTCTAATCCAATTCCTAATAAATCAGTGGCGAGTTCATATCAATCTATATTCGTTGCGGTCAGGGGCGTAACTAAGTGGTAAGAAAAGGGGGCTAAGCTCCCCCTATCCTTTGAAAATTTTGCATTATTTACCTTCAAAATTTTAAATTTTACAAAAATTATTATTATTTTCCCCTCTTATAATATAAAATTACATAACGCTTATTCATTCAGCCCCTCTATCTTAATTTTCTAGTTCCGTCTCTGGCTGCGGTATCATAAGAGCTTCCAGCCGAGTCAAATAAAAACATATCAATCATAAATTCACATAATTCCTTTAAAATTCATGTCAAATTAAAACAAACGATTCAACTCCACAAAACCTCTATGACTGATGATGCATAACCGGACCTTTTGCAATACACTAAATTATTGACGAATGTGCTATTGTTGGGCAGGGAGAATGAGAACCTAAAAACTAATATTTTGTATTTATTCAAGTATCCACTAATGTAAAAGGTTGAGAGCAACTTGATAGTCTGGTCGGGTTGGTTTGGTTGGGAATAAACATGCGCGAAATCTTAATATTATAAAAAGCCATCTAAAACATATTCCTCAAAAAAGGGCACGAGAGAACTAATAAAAATCCAAAGTTTTCTCAAAGAGCATAAATGCAAGAAATCCATCATGCTCATGGCATCATCAATAAAAAAGACGGGACACTCGGCAGTAGGAATATATATACCTTTTTTTTTTATATTTTCAGAAATAAAAAAATACAATTATTCGAAAAGCAATTGATTATTTTTTCGATAAATACATGAAACCAAATCAAGGATAACACAATGAAATCAAATCATTAGTTTGGTCTCATTAATTTTTCACATATCGTGTGGTTGTTGGTATGATCAATGTGGAAAATCAACGTGAAATGATTTGATCTCATTGGCCTCTCCTCAATAGAGCTTTGCTAGAAGAGAGAAAAGATAGAAGATGAATAATGATTCGATCTCATTGGCTTCTCCTCAACGGAGCTCGGGTGGAAGAGAGAAAATATAAAAGAGAAGAAGACCTGTAGATTTCACAATCAATAATGGGAACAACTCAGTGTTGGGAATTTCTTTGATATAAATGTTGGGAATTCAGTCCCAAGGAATACCCCACCGGGACTGAATCAATGCTTCTGTCTCACCTATGGGATCGAAAAAAGCAACAATTATTGTTTCCGATAATTTGATTTTGTAATTTCTAAAAATAAAAATGATATATATATGTAGAAAACTAAACTAAAATAACTAGATTATGTAGAAATTTTGAATTTTTTTTTTCCAAGATTGGAAGGACATAGGTGAAAAGATGCACTAAAGAATATATATTCCTTGGATGGTACTGATATGGCATGTTATATATTTCGCCTTCAGTACATTTTCATAAGAATAAAAAAAGAATCTACAACAAGAAAAAAGAATAAAAAGTGCATCACTGAAGAAAAAAAATATACAAAGACAAGGTTTCTACTAGATCTGACCCGCCACAGCATGTTGTAGTTTGTAGTTGCCTCAGAACAGTAAACTTAAAAAGCATTTTTAACCTTTTTTGGCTCAGGTTTTAAATCTCTTAATTAAGTGAAACAACATACACTTTTGGAGGTGGATTCGGTTTGCCACCTTAGGAGGGCTAGGTTTAAATTTTAGTGATAGCTAGATTCATATATTATTTGTTTTTTTTCATGAGGTGACACAACCTTCTAGATTAATGACTGAGATTAGATTCCATAAAATTCTCCAATCAAGCCAGCTTATTATAACTAGAAAAGAACAAAACAGGATTAGAAATAATAAAACAAGTGCAACACTAGTCAAGCATATGCCCCTCTAGTGTAATTTTTTGGGCAGACAAGGGTATTCCTCTCTCTCTTTCCTCCAGTGATAATAATTGAATAAAAAACAAAAGAGTGCCAAAATTGTATTTTCCAAAAAATTAAAAAGGAAAAACACAACAGCAAGCTGTCTCAAATGGTGGAGCTTTATAGTGACCCCACACCTTATCATTCCTCATCATCTTAGTTCATGATCTTTTGCTATATTATTCTTGTAGCTTTAATTGTGTGTGTGTGGAGTAATTCAAATAAGAAAGTGAATAAAAATAGTATCAATAACTAACAAGGTAACATTTCAATATTTGTAATAATATACTATCTGTAATGACTAACTTTTTAATAAGATAAATAAATACAAATTGCTTTATTTATTCTAATCAAGTCATATCAATCGAAAAATATTGTTATGTGTTAACAAAGAGCATTTTAAAAATTAATTAACAAACTGAAATTTGGATGTTAAGCATCATCAATAGAAACAATTAGTATTATTAAAGATAACTACATAAAGGTAGATGATCACCTTAATAATAGTTATCATTAAAATATACAGGCAAAGTCTATTACTTGTAGAAATAATGATATGTTATGTGTATTTTATTATTCGTGATTTTAAATTTATAACGTTCTATAATTAATGGCTAACTTTTATGTCTCATCAAACGAATTACAGTGGCATAGAATTTGATTATCAGGCTACATACATATCCCACAATATATACATTTACCTTTTAGATATAAACATAATTTTTATTGACTTATCCATTGTCAAGTAAAATTCTTCTCGTAAAAAATAAATTTGACAACATTTAAAACAAGTACTAAGAAATTTGATGAGTAAAAAATATAATAAAATATTTTGGATATCTAAAAGACTAAAATTTTGAATATAATAAAAAAATATAACTGCACGAAGCCACACCTGAAGAATGGATAATTGCATGTTAGATCCAATGCAACACCTGACCATGTAGAATGAGAACTGAGTCATATGTTTTAATTTGACACAAATTTTAAAACATAACCTCCTATATTTTAAATAAGTACTGAATTAATTTTGACTCGGCTGAGAGTATGGCTGCACAAAAAATTCGTAGTTCGTAATTCGATTCGAATTTAATTCGAAAAAGTTCGTAAAAAGTTCAATTCGAAATTGAATTCGTTCGAAATTAACTCAAACAAACTTAGTTCGAAATTAATTCAAACCAAACTCAAACTGGACCTAGTTCGTTCGAAATAGGTCCGCAAACCAAACTTAGTTCGAAATTAACTCAAACGTGAACCGTTAATTTCCGTTGATAATGAACTTTAATGTTTTATTTAGGATAATATTTGGGTTTGTAATAATTCTAAGACTTTGGTGATTGTTTTGTACTTCTATTGATATTTAAATTGTACTTTGAATACTTTGGATATTTGAAAACTTTGGTGATGTTGCTCCTATTGGCTATTTAGAAAACTTTGGATTATGTAATTGTGGATTCTGTGATTGTACTGAACTTTGATTGATTGTACTAAACTTTGGTGTTTGATATAAATTTTGGTATTTGTAATGAACTTTGATATAAACTTTGGTGTACTGTGTAATTAGAATTCAGAATGCCTGAGTTTTTATTGAAGTGCTGTAATTTCGAACATGGTCTAGCCATAAGTCATAACTCGTAAGTCGTAACAAAATTCGTAAAAGTTCGAAATTAAGTTCGTAAAAAATTCGATTCGAAATTGAGTTCGTTCGAAATTAATTCAAACCAAACTTAGTTCGAAATTAATTCAAACCAAACTCAAACTGAGGGTAAGTTCGATTCGGTTCGGTTCGTTTGCAGCCCTAGCTGAGAGTATTTTATTTCCTGCAGTAATTGCATATGTACAAATACAATTGGACAAAATTTGAATGCACACACAGGAAGTTGCAAAATGTAGTTGAATATAAGATCCTGACCATGGCATGCCCACAAGAGCAATCCAAATGCCAAAAGCAACCTAGACAGCTTAGACAAAGTTCTCACCTCTCTCTTTCTCTCTCAAAGTCTCTAGACCAGTTAAAGGAGCCTCCTCACTCTTCATCCCTATCCTCTCTCTCTCTCTCTAACCCCCACCTACCCATTTGCTCTTAGGCCCAAACAAAAACCCATGTCTCTATGAACTGGAACAACCTCACCCCTTGCTCCACCACTGTGCAATTAAACCCTACCCAGCTTAGTTCATCTTTTTCAATTTCAAGTTCAATTTATAGAGTGTGAGAGAGAGAGCAAACAGAGCACACCACTTCAACTCACAACATAACACACACAGTCGTTCTAGCTTGCGTGTAGGTCTCTCTCTCTCTCTCTCTCTTGATTGGGATGTGAAGCACCAAGCTTAGTGCCCAGTTGGGTCTCTCTCTCTCTCTCTCTCTCATTCACTCACAAATCACAAACACACACACAGAAACCTTTTTTTGATTCACCCCTGTGGTTTTCTAAATTGTTCCCGTGTCCTTGTTTGGTTATTGTTCCTTTCTCTTTGGGCCTAGAAAGTGACATTGAGTACATAGATAACATATAAACCTCTCCAACTTGCTTATCCAAACTCTCTCATCATTCTCTCCATCTCTTTGCACCAACAAACCTATTAAAAAAATATTATATTTCTCTCTCGTCCATCCCACCGCCCGCCCCTCTCTCTTCTCTTTCTCATCGTTGGGAATCGAAATAGATCGGTTCTCTTTGCTAAATCAATTGAAGAGTTGCTACCAAATTAGCTCCTTTTGATCCGTTTTGTTTACCTTTTTTTTTCTCTTGATCTGTAAGAGAGAAAAATTCCTTCTTGCATCAAAATATGGCTGTATTGCAGAAAACCCACATCTCCTAGCCTCAGGTTCACTCCATTTTCCTTTTCATTTTCCCCATAAACCCATGACTTGGTTCATTGATGCTGGCATAATGGAACAAAAGCCGCGATTTCTGAACCAAATCAAGCTCAATTTTTCTCTAGTTTGGCCAGAGAAGCTCTCTCTGAAGAGCTGGAGAACCCACCTCTACAACCACTACTTTGTCCCTAGAAAGGTAAGAGAAACATGGTGGCGAAAGCTCCTCTTTTTGTGGGTAGTGTTATGGTTTGTGGTGAGTTTGTGGATATTATGGTTCATGAATTCTGCGCAAGTGGAGAAGAGAAGAGAAACTCTTGGAAATATGTGTGATGAGAGAGCTAGAATGCTCCAGGACCAGTTTAATGTTAGCATGAACCATTTACAAGCTCTTGCTATTCTCGTGTCTACTTTTCATCATGCCAAAAACCCCTCTGCAATTGATCAGGTACAATTTTTTATCGGTGGGGTTTGGGAAGGGGGCAGTTGGTTCAATACTATTTAACATTATGGTGATTGGTAGAAAATTTCAGTTGATCACTGTCAGTTGTTGTCAAAGATTACTAAGTGTATAATTAATTTTTTCACAAATTTTGTGAAGCACGGTACCTTACCAGTCAATGCCAAAGATTCAGACTGGTGCAAGAAAATACAGGCTGGCTGTTAATGGGATGAATCGATAGTGTAACCTCTGACAACAATCGACAGTGACAACTGTAAAATCATAGTTAGGACCCAATATATATTTTTTTTCTGGAAAATTAAATTTCAAATTTCTCGATGCCATCAAGGGCAACTTGCTGTGCGGGCAGCATAATTGGAAAAAAAAATATCAAGCATGTCAAAATATAAATCCTTTACACTCTCTCTTCCCAATATAATAAAAAATTCCCAAATTGCCCCTCCATTGTCTGCTAGTATATCAAAGCATTAGTGAGGAAAAAGAACAGCAACTGATTACAAATTGGACATCAGGGATGCATCCCCTAGGTTATCTGATATTACTTGTTAGAGGACACTTGGAATTTTGTGAAATTATATAATTAGCAACTATATTATCTCCAAACAGGCTACATTTGCAAGATATGCTGAGAGAACGACATTTGAAAGGCCACTGACAAGTGGGGTTGCCTATGCAGTAAAAGTCTTGCATTCAGAGAGGGAGCAGTTTGAGAAGATGCAGGGTTGGACCATTAAGAAGATGTACTCGTCAAAGAAGTCAACGGCCCGGAACCAGGGGGATGACGGGCCCGCTGAGGTCATGCCGCAGGAGAGCTGTCCTATTGCTGTTGAGTATGCACCAGTTATTTTCGCACAAGATACATATAAGCATGTGGTGTCTCTTGACATGCTATCCGGCCATGTATGTAGTTTCAACTTGTTTGTCAAAAAATTTTTGTTTGTCATTTTGGTGATCAAATGTGTTTGGCTGATAAAGCACCTTTTGCAAAATATTGAGAAAAAGTTAAATACTTTTCTGATTTAGCATGCCCTTTTTTTTTAAAAAGGTTATGAGCATGTCCTTTTTTTTACATGGTGGTTTCTTTGATATAATATACCTCTTTGTGCAACATCATATCTTTTGATTTTCCTTACTAGTACCTTCTTTTCAATTTTTTTTTCCTGTCATGTTACTCTGATTTTCAGTTGTGCTTTCATTGGGGTGGTACAGCTGCATGAAGTAGTTTTAAACTGAGGATAAACTAGTTTTTTTCAAAAATACTGTGTCAAAAACACTCTTTTCTTGTAAAAAATTGCCTTAACTGTTTCGGTCAAATCATGTATGCATACTTACCAGTACACTCAAATTTGCACCAGATATTTGGACAATCCTGTACGACTATATTTTGGTCAAACTACAATGGTAAAAGCTAACAGCTGGTATTGTGTCTGTACTGGATCATTCCTTTTAGAAAAAACGACTTTTATTAGCCTAAAATGTCAAAATTGATAGTACTGTTTTGGCAATATGCAGCATAATGACCAAACCAATATGTCATGTACCAGGTTTTATCTGTTTGTTGCTGGAAATCAGGTAGGAATTGTTCTGGTGAACTACAGTCATAGAAATATATTGGAATGTTTTGGAAATTTGAATATAAAACTAAAGACATGTTGTTACTATTTTGTAGGAAGACAGAGAGAACATCTTGCGGGCCCGGGAGTCAGGCAAGGGGGTGCTAACTGCCCCTTTCCCATTGGTCAAGTCAAACCGTCTCGGGGTCATCTTGACCTATGCTGTGTACAAATCAGAGCTCCCTAGCAATGCTACTCCAGACGAGCGCACTGAAGCTGCTATTGGGTTAGTCTTTAAATTATCCAGCAATGAATTTCTATTCGGGTATGTACTGGTATGCATTTGGCTGGCTGGTGGTGTATTGATGTTTTTCAAAGGTTTTCTCGGTGAATTAGGTTAAATAAGGCTCCACATTGGGGAAAAGTTATACTATGATCAGACCTAGAACTGTTTTAGTTCCCGGACTGGTATAAATCCAGTCGCCATGGTATCTTATAGATTGCAAGCTTTGTAGTATCTTACCTATAATTAACATCCCCTAAAACAATGACAATAATGGGGGATAATCTAGAATAAATACAGAACTTGAAATGATAAATTACGTTTGTTCTTTAAGTTAGATTTTTGAGCAGATTGGTCAGTAATAGTTGTACTAGTAGCTATAACAATAATAATAACAACAATAACAAGAATAATACAGTAATAATAAGAACCAAGGATGGCAGCAATGATGACAATATCTGGAACTTGTGTTTTTTAATTTGTGAACAGGTATTTGGGAGGGATATTTGACATTGAGGCCTTGGTGGACAAGTTATTGCACCAACTAGCATGCAAGCAGGCAATATCAGTAAATGTCTATGACACGACTAATGGGCAGATAAGGATGTATGGGCCGAATAAGACGGGCACAGGTATGTTTCATAATAGTGCTCTCAATTTCGGCGACCCAATCAGGAAGCATGAGATGCACTGCAGGTACTTGATTTAATCAAACTCAATGTTATCTTTTTTTTTTTCTTTTCTTTATGATCATTAAACCCTCCAGAAATTCATTTTACATTGGAGTGCGATTCTCCGAGATATGATGTGTTGTAGTGTCCATAGTGTTTGATTACAATACTATATTCTTGTTTATTCCCAACTTCTAGCTCTGCAGGAATTAACTTTTGCTAGGTATGAAGCTAATCTCAAGGGTTTAAAATGAACCAATTAGGAAATTATAGGTTATATTGGTGAGGGAGTAGATAGCATGAAATAAAAATATTTGCAGGCTTAGGTTTTGCTTTTTGAAATGGATAGGGATCAGATAAGATGGTTTGAATTGTTATAGTCAATTATGGTGGCCAAAAACGGAAAGATGGAATTTAAGATTCTCTCTGCGGAAAAACACCCAAAATAGTGCCAATTTGTATTAAAATCGTGCAACTTTCTTTTTTTGCAAAATTGTTTCGAGAGAAACTAAAATGCGAGCTTATTACACAAGTGTCAGAACTCTATTTTGAATTTTTTTTGGGTATTGCTTTGTGCTTATATAGGTTTACACAAAAACCGCCATGGCCTTGGCTCGCTATCACAACCTCATTTGGGACCCTAGTGATTGCTTTGCTAATCGGCCACATATTCCATGCTACAGTAAATCGCATTGCCAAAGTTGAGGATGATTTCCATGATATGATGGAACTCAAAAAACGCGCTGAGGCTGCTGATGTGGCAAAGTCACAGGTATCCCTTTTTAGTTTGAATTACTTTTGAGGAAAAAAATTGTTACTTCTAGGAAACTTAATTTTTTTTCTATTATATTATGTACTTATATTGAATCTGATACAACTTAAATTTTCTGTTTTGCATGTAGTTCTTGGCAACTGTTTCTCACGAGATCAGAACCCCGATGAATGGTGTTCTAGGTAATGGACAAAAAAATCTATTTTGTTTTTGAATATTAGTATCTAATATGATGGAAACCCTATAAGTTCCAAATTTCATTTAACACTAAATCAAACACGTACCAAGCACACTATCAAGCTGACAAAAGAATTAAACATTATACACAATTACAAATTAAAAACAGAGATCAATCTTTATGGTCTTCTCTTTACAGCAGTAATGCTTAAAAACGTTACCATGTTGTAGGGATGTTGCAAATGCTGATGGACACTGAGCTGGACGTTACACAGCAGGATTATGTGAGAACTGCACAAGCAAGCGGGAAGGCGCTGGTGTCATTGATAAATGAGGTGCTTGATCAGGCCAAGATCGAGTCTGGCAAACTCGAGCTTGAGGCTGTCTATTTCAATTTGCGCTCTCTTTTGGACGACACACTGTCCCTATTCTCTGGCAAGGTCCAGGAGAAAGGCCTTGAGGTACATTCCTCTCCTTTTCCCACCAATATACTAACAAAAGGTTGATCTCTGGAGAAGAAGACTAAGAGTTGCTTTGTTGCTAATGAAGATAACAAAGACGACACCTTTGTTGTTTCTCAAATGTCTCTTGATTAATGATGTCTCATTTTGATTGTCCTTAACAACTCGTTTATTGCAGTTGGGGGTGTATGTATCTGATCAAGTTCCAGAAACACTAGTTGGTGATCCGGGTAGAATAAGGCAGATAATCACAAATTTTATGGGAAACTCTATCAAGGTATGCTTTTCATTACCCTATACAGAACAATGAGATCATTTTGTATATGGAACTTTTCGTAGTTGTATTTGACATTGTTTATTTGGTCTTTTTTAGTTCACTGATAGGGGGCATATATACTGACAGTGCATCTAATTGATGAGGTGGCAAGTTTGTTGGAAGTAGAAACGAAACAGACCCACATAGTAGCACAAATAACACACTGAGTGGGCATGCCGTGGCTGCTCGGAGCCGAAGTTGGGAGAACTTTAGCATTTTTCAGAATGGGGTCAATCCCTTTGATGGACCTTATATTCCGTTCTTCTAACCAAATAACCCTGATAATATCAGTTGAGGATACCGGGTGGGGATCCCTTCTGAGGCTCAATCTAGGGTTTTTACACCTTTCATGCAGGTAGTTTACATACATGCAACCTTTGTGGTCTGCCTTGATGCCGAATCATTTTTATACCTGAACATAAGATACTTCATATCTGTTTCTCTAAAGTATGTTAAATGTTGCCTATACCCCCATTCTGGTTTCTCCAAAACCACGTTAATTACCCTTCATGGCAAGTACCCTTATTCTACAAGTTGTCCATGTAGATATAGATGGTTAGAAAGGGGAGTAGTTTGGGCATTTCTGGAGTGACGTGGAAGTAAGGCTAAATAGTTTTTTTTTTTTTTCCTTTGATGTGTTGCAGTCATCTCTTGGATGCTTCCTATGTTTTGTAAGGTAGTATTGTGTCATTTCTTTTTGTTAAGTGGTTGTATTTTATACGGGTAATTTTGTTATTTCTTGTTTCGCATGTCAAAAAAGAGCATACACTTTGAAGATACAGCAATAACATTGGTGTTTTGCTTTGTTGTAAGGCATTGCTTGCAAAGGATAATGATGATTTTTTCTTTTTCTTTTTGCCAGGTGCGTCCCTCAGTAGCACGTATACATGGTGGCACCGGAATTGGCTTGAGCATTAGCAAATGTTTAGTTGGCTTAATGAAAGGAGAGATTGGTTTTGCAAGCCGTCCCCTTATTGGTTCCACATTTACCTTCACCGCAGTGCTTACTCGTACCCACAGTAACTCAACTTCCAGCGAATACAAACCCACTGAATTCCATGGAATGAATGCGTTGATAGTGGACCATAGACCGATACGGGCCCAGGTGACATCATATCACCTCCATAGACTTGGAATAAAATCTGAATTAATCCCAAATTTATCCCAATTTTTACCGAAACTTCACCTAAATATGGTGCTGATCGACAAAGAGACTTGGTCCCTAGAGGCAAAAACATGGCCTAGTTTTGCTTCTAGGTTCACTAATGGCACTACACCGAAAGTATTCATTCTGGCGAACCCAACCCTAAAAAGTAACTCACCTTCCTTTCGAGATGTTAATCTAAACATAATATTGAAGCCCCTTCGGGCTAGCATGTTGCAAGTGTCATTGCAACGATCCTTGTTTGGTGGGGGTAGGGAAAATTGCCGAAATGGAGTTGTGGGGAACTTGTCTCTTGGAAGTCTACTTCAGGGAAAAAGGATTTTAGTGGTGGATGACAATTTGGTGAATCTTAGGGTTGCGGCTGGAGCTTTGAAAAAATACGGGGCTGAGGTAACTTGTGCTGACAGTGGTAAACGAGCTATCGGGTTTCTCAAACTGCCTCATACTTTTGATGCGTGTTTCATGGATATACAGATGCCAGAGATGGATGGGTGAGCTCTTATTTCTACCTTATTTAGTTTGGAATTTGCGTTCTTTCTCATATTTTATAAACCTCTTAAGCCAATAGACTGTCACTGCAATTTGTTCTGTTCACATATCTGCCTTAACATTTTCTTATATTGTCATACACACCTAAATTTTTATTATTTACACTGGATAGTAAATATTTATATATATATATATATATATATATATATATATAGGTTGGCTAATATCAAAACATTTGTTTCTAGGCCGTGGAACAAACGTTTCGGTTTTTACATTTTCAAAGTCCAAACGGTCGATCCAAACCGTTCAACATTCAATGTATAATAAAATGTGCTTGGAGACTAAATTTTACATTTTTTGGAATTTTTTATTATTTATTAAGTCTGTTTTAAAATCATTGTTTTCAATGATCCTGAAATTTTTCACTGTTTATTAACATCTGCGATTTTAAAACTGGCTTAATAAGTAAAAAAAATTCCAAAAAATGTAAAATTTGGTCTCCAAGCACATTTTAATATAGAGATCACATCTAACGGTTTGGATCGACCGTTTGGACTTTGAAAATCAGAAAACCAATTGGTTGCACCACGGTTCCGGAACAAACGTTTTGATATTAGCCAACCTCTATATATATATATATATATATATATTGTATATGCCATTAAGATTCCTTCATACTTACGGTACATGGGCAAAAATTAAAATGTTCTCCGCTTATACTACAGATTAAATAATATTTGGCATGTAAAGTTATAAAAGCTAGTGCTTGGTCACATGCAATCATTTCTCTTTTTCTGATTCCTTCTTCATTTTGGGGTTTGAGGATTTTACACATGCAATAATTTTTCATATTTATGTATATGCCCCTAAAATGTTCATATGTTGCATATCGTCACCTATAATGATTCAGATCTTTACAAGCCCGGTAGTAGAATTTTCCTTGTTTAGAACATTTGGGAATAATATGGGTAGACTTCTGGGGCTTGTTTATTTATTTGCAAAACTTCTTTGTGCTTTAGATTTGAAGCGACTAGGCGTATACGAGACATGGAGGAAGCCCTAAATGATCGAATAAAACACGGTGAAATGCCTCCAGAAATTAATGGGAAAGTCATCCAAAATTGGCATATTCCAATATTAGCCATGACAGCTGATGTTATACAAGCTACACATGAAAAAAGCCTCAAATGTGGCATGGATGGTTATGTCTCCAAGCCTTTTGAAGGCGAGCAACTCTATAGGGAAGTTGCGATTTTTCAAGCCAGACACAAAGTTGAATTAGGTT
>JAJGRW010001279.1:370664-487912 GCA_025461045.1 Carex parvula
AACCTAATTCAACTTTGTGTCTGGCTTGAAAAATCGTGCAACTTCCCTATAGAGTTGCTCGCCTTCAAAAGGCTTGGAGACATAACCATCCATGCCACATTTGAGGCTTTTTTCATGTGTAGCTTGTATAACATCAGCTGTCATGGCTAATATTGGAATATGCCAATTTTGGATGACTTTCCCATTAATTTCTGGAGGCATTTCACCGTGTTTTATTCGATCATTTAGGGCTTCCTCCATGTCTCGTATACGCCTAGTCGCTTCAAATCTAAAGCACAAAGAAGTTTTGCAAATAAATAAACAAGCCCCAGAAGTCTACCCATATTATTCCCAAATGTTCTAAACAAGGAAAATTCTACTACCGGGCTTGTAAAGATCTGAATCATTATAGGTGACGATATGCAACATATGAACATTTTAGGGGCATATACATAAATATGAAAAATTATTGCATGTGTAAAATCCTCAAACCCCAAAATGAAGAAGGAATCAGAAAAAGAGAAATGATTGCATGTGACCAAGCACTAGCTTTTATAACTTTACATGCCAAATATTATTTAATCTGTAGTATAAGCGGAGAACATTTTAATTTTTGCCCATGTACCGTAAGTATGAAGGAATCTTAATGGCATATACAATATATATATATATATATATATATAGAGGTTGGCTAATATCAAAACGTTTGTTCCGGAACCGTGGTGCAACCAATTGGTTTTCTGATTTTCAAAGTCCAAACGGTCGATCCAAACCGTTAGATGTGATCTCTATATTAAAATGTGCTTGGAGACCAAATTTTACATTTTTTGGAATTTTTTTTACTTATTAAGCCAGTTTTAAAATCGCAGATGTTAATAAACAGTGAAAAATTTCAGGATCATTGAAAACAATGATTTTGAAACAGACTTAATAAATAATAAAAAATTCCAAAAAATGTAAAATTTAGTCTCCAAGCACATTTTATTATACATTGAATGTTGAACGGTTTGGATCGACCGTTTGGACTTTGAAAATGTAAAAACCGAAACGTTTGTTCCACGGCCTAGAAACAAACGTTTTGATATTAGCCAACCTATATATATATATATATATATAAATATTTACTATCCAGTGTAAATAATAAAAATTTAGGTGTGTATGACAATATAAGAAAATGTTAAGGCAGATATGTGAACAGAACAAATTGCAGTGACAGTCTATTGGCTTAAGAGGTTTATAAAATATGAGAAAGAACGCAAATTCCAAACTAAATAAGGTAGAAATAAGAGCTCACCCATCCATCTCTGGCATCTGTATATCCATGAAACACGCATCAAAAGTATGAGGCAGTTTGAGAAACCCGATAGCTCGTTTACCACTGTCAGCACAAGTTACCTCAGCCCCGTATTTTTTCAAAGCTCCAGCCGCAACCCTAAGATTCACCAAATTGTCATCCACCACTAAAATCCTTTTTCCCTGAAGTAGACTTCCAAGAGACAAGTTCCCCACAACTCCATTTCGGCAATTTTCCCTACCCCCACCAAACAAGGATCGTTGCAATGACACTTGCAACATGCTAGCCCGAAGGGGCTTCAATATTATGTTTAGATTAACATCTCGAAAGGAAGGTGAGTTACTTTTTAGGGTTGGGTTCGCCAGAATGAATACTTTCGGTGTAGTGCCATTAGTGAACCTAGAAGCAAAACTAGGCCATGTTTTTGCCTCTAGGGACCAAGTCTCTTTGTCGATCAGCACCATATTTAGGTGAAGTTTCGGTAAAAATTGGGATAAATTTGGGATTAATTCAGATTTTATTCCAAGTCTATGGAGGTGATATGATGTCACCTGGGCCCGTATCGGTCTATGGTCCACTATCAACGCATTCATTCCATGGAATTCAGTGGGTTTGTATTCGCTGGAAGTTGAGTTACTGTGGGTACGAGTAAGCACTGCGGTGAAGGTAAATGTGGAACCAATAAGGGGACGGCTTGCAAAACCAATCTCTCCTTTCATTAAGCCAACTAAACATTTGCTAATGCTCAAGCCAATTCCGGTGCCACCATGTATACGTGCTACTGAGGGACGCACCTGGCAAAAAGAAAAAGAAAAAATCATCATTATCCTTTGCAAGCAATGCCTTACAACAAAGCAAAACACCAATGTTATTGCTGTATCTTCAAAGTGTATGCTCTTTTTTGACATGCGAAACAAGAAATAACAAAATTACCCGTATAAAATACAACCACTTAACAAAAAGAAATGACACAATACTACCTTACAAAACATAGGAAGCATCCAAGAGATGACTGCAACACATCAAAGGAAAAAAAAAAAAAACTATTTAGCCTTACTTCCACGTCACTCCAGAAATGCCCAAACTACTCCCCTTTCTAACCATCTATATCTACATGGACAACTTGTAGAATAAGGGTACTTGCCATGAAGGGTAATTAACGTGGTTTTGGAGAAACCAGAATGGGGGTATAGGCAACATTTAACATACTTTAGAGAAACAGATATGAAGTATCTTATTTTCAGGTATAAAAATGATTCGGCATCAAGGCAGACCACAAAGGTTGCATTTATGTAAACATACCTGCATGAAAGGTGTAAAAACCCTAGATTGAGCCTCAGAAGGGATCCCCACCCCGGTATCCTCAACTGATATGATCAGGGTTATTTGGTTAGAAGAACTGGAAATATAAGGTCCATCAAAGGGATTTGACCCATTCTGAAAAATGCTAAAGTTCTCCCAACTTCGGCTCCGAGCAGCCACGGCATGCCCACTCAGTGGTGTTATTTGTGCTACTATGTGGGTCTGTTTCAGTTTCTACTTCCAACAAACTTGCCACCTCATCAATTAGATGCACTGTCAGGTATATGCCCCCTATCAGTGAAACTAAAAAGACCAAATAAACAATGTCAAATACAGCTACGAAAAGTTCCATATACAAAATGATCTCATTGTTCTGGTATAGGGTAAGGAAAAGCATACCTTGATAGAGTTTCCATAAAATTTGTGATTATCTGCCTTATTCTACCCGGATCACCAACTAGTGTTTCTGGAACTTGATCAGATACATACACCCCCAACTGCACTAAACGAGTTGTTAAGGACAATCAAAATGAGAACATCATTAATCAAGAGACATTTGAGAACAACAAAGGTGTCGTCTTTGTTATCTTCATTAGCAACAAAGCAAACTCTTAGTCTTCTTCTCCAGAGATCAACCGTTTGTAGTATATTGGTGGGAAAAGGAGAGGAATGTACCTCAAGGCCTTTCTCCTGGACCTTGCCAGAGAATAGGGACAGTGTGTCGTCCAAAAGAGAGCGCAAATTGAAATAGACAGCCTCAAGCTCGAGTTTGCCAGACTCGATCTTGGCCTGGTCAACGCCCTCATTTATCAATGACACCAGCGCCTTTCCCGCTTGCTTGTGCAGTTCTCACATAATCCTGCTGTGTAACGTCCAGCTCAGTGTCCATCAGCATTTGCAACATCCCTACAACATGGTAACGTTTTTTAAGCATTACTGCTGTAAAGAGAAGACCATAAAGATTGATCTCTGTTTTTAATTTGTAATTGTGTATAATGTTTAATTCTTTTGTCAGCTTGATAGTGTGCTTGGTACGTGTTTGATTTAGTGTTAAATGAAATTTGGAACTTACAGGGTTTCCATCATATTAGATACTAATATTCAAAAACAAAATAGATTTTTTTGTCCATTACCTAGAACACCATTCATCGGGGTTCTGATCTCGTGAGAAACAGTTGCCAAGAACTACATGCAAAACAGAAAATTTAAGTTGTATCAGATTCAATATAAGTACATAATATAATAGAAAAAAAATTAAGTTTCCTAGAAGTAACAATTTTTTCCTCAAAAGTAATTCAAACTAAAAAGGGATACCTGTGACTTTGCCACATCAGCAGCCTCAGCGCGTTTTTGAGTTCCATCCATATCAGGAAATCATCCTCAACTTTGGCCAATTGCGATTTACTGTAGCATGGAATATGTGGCCGATTAGCACAAGCAATCACTAGGGTCCCAAATGAGGTTGTGATAGCGAGCCAAGGCCATGGCGGTTTTTGTGTAAACCTATATAAGCACAAAGCAATACCCAAAAAAAAATTCAAAATAGAGTTCTGACACTTGTGTAATAAGCTCGCATTTTAGTTTCTCTCGAAACCAATTTTGCAAAAAAGAAAGTTGCACGATTTTAATACAAATTGGCACTATTTTGGGTGTTTTTCCGCAGATAGAATCTTAAATTCCATCTTTTCCGTTTTTGGCCACCATAATTGACTATAACAATTCAAAACCATCTTATCTGATCCCTATCCATTTCAAAAGCAAAACCTAAGCCTGCAAATATTTTTATTTCATGCTATCTACTCCCTCACCAATATAACCTATAATTTCCTAATTGGTTCATTTTAAACCCTTGAGATTTAGCTTCATACCTAGCAAAAGTTAATTCCTGCAGAGCTAGAAGTTGGGAATAAACAAGAAATATAGTATTGTAATCAAACACTATGGACACTACAACACATCATATCTCGAGAATCGCACTCCAATATAAAAATGAATTTCTGGAGGGTTTAATGATCATAAAGAAAAGAAAAAAAAAAGATAACATTGAGTTTGATTAAATCAAGTACCTGCAGTGCATCTCATGCTTCCTGATTGGGTCGCCGAAATTGAGAGCACTATTATGAAACATACCTGTGCCCGTCTTATTCGGCCCATACATCCTTATCTGCCCATTAGTCGTGTCATAGACATTACTGATATTGCCTGCTTGCATGCTAGTTGGTGGCAATAACTTGTCCACCAAGGCCTCAATGTCAAATATCCCTCCCAAATACCTGTTCACAAATTAAAAAGCACAAGTTCCAGATATTGTCATCATTGCTGCCATCCTTGGTTCTTATTATTACTGTATTATTCTTGTTATTGTTGTATTATTATGTTATAGCTACTAGTACAACTATTACTGACCAATCTGCTCAAAAATCTACTTAAAGAACAAACGTAATTTATCATTTCAAGTTCTGTATTTATTCTATATTATCCCCCATTATTGTCATTGTTTTAGGGGATGTTAATTATAGGTAAGATACTACAAAGCTTGCAATCTATAAGATACCATGGCGACTGGATTATACCAGTCCGGGAACTAAAACAGTTCTAGGTCTGATCATAGTATAACTTTTCCCCAATGTGGAGCCTTATTTAACCTAATTTCACCGAGGAAACCTTTGAAACACATCAATACACCACCAGCCAGCCCAATGCATACCAGTACATACCCGAATAGAAATTCATTGCTGGATAATTAAAGACTAACCCAATAGCAGCTTCAGTGCGCTCGTCTGGAGTAGCATTGCTAGGGAGCTCTGAGTTTGTACACAGCATAGGTCAAGATGACCCCGAGACGGTTTGACTTGACCAATGGGAAAGGGGCAGTTAGCACCCCCTTGCCTGCCTCCCGGGCCCGCAAGATGTTCTCTCTGTCTTCCTACAAAATAGTAACAACATGTCTTTAGTTTTATATTCAAATTTCCAAAACATTCCAATATATTTCTATGACTGTAGTTCACCAGAACAATTCCTACCTGATTTCCAGCAACAAACAGATAAAACCTGGTACATGACATATTGGTTTGGTCATTATGCTGCATATTGCCAAAACAGTACTATCAATTTTGACATTTTAGGCTAATAAAAGTCGTTTTTTTCTAAAAGGAATGATCCAGTACAGACACAATACCAGCTGTTAGCTTTTACCATTGTAGTTTGACCAAAATATAGTCGTACAGGATTGTCCAAATATCTGGTGCAAATTTGAGTGTACTGGTAAGTATGCATACATGATTTGACCGAAACAGTTAAGGCAATTTTTTACAAGAAAAGAGTGTTTTTGACACAGTATTTTTGAAAAAAAACTAGTTTATCCTCAGTTTAAAACTACTTCATGCAGCTGTACCACCCCAATGAAAGCACAACTGAAAATCAGAGTAACATGACAGGAAAAAAAAAATTGAAAAGAAGGTACTAGTAAGGAAATCAAAAGATATGATGTTGCACAAAGAGGTATATTATATCAAAGAAACCACCATGTAAAAAAAAGGACCTGCTCATAACCTTTTTAAAAAAAAGGGCATGCTAAAATCAGAAAAGTATTTAACTTTTTCTCAATATTTTGCAAAAGGTGCTTTATCAGCCAAACCACATTTGATCACCAAAATGACAAACAAAAATTTTTTGACAAACAAGTTGAAACTACATACATGGCCGGATAGCATGTCAAGAGACACCACATGCTTATATGTATCTTGTGCGAAAATAACTGGTGCATACTCAACAGCAATAGGACAGCTCTCCTGCGGCATGACCTCAGCGGGCCCGTCATCCCCCTGGTTCGGGCCGTTGACTTCTTTGACGAGTACATCTTCTTAATGGTCCAACCCTGCATCTTCTCAAACTGCTCCCTCTCTGAATGCAAGACTTTTACTGCATAGGCAACCCCACTTGTCAGTGGCCTTTCAAATGTCGTTCTCTCAGCATATCTTGCAAATGTAGCCTGTTTGGAGATAATATAGTTGCTAATTATATAATTTCACAAAATTCCAAGTGTCCTCTAACAAGTAATATCAGATAACCTAGGGGATGCATCCCCTGATGTCCAATTTGTAATCAGTTGCTGTTCTTTTTCCTCACTAATGCTTTGATATACTAGCAGACAATGGAGGGGCAATTTGGGAATTTTTTATTATATTGCGAAGAGAGTGTATAGGATTTATATTTTGACATGCTTGATATTTTTTTTCCAATTATGCTGCCCGCACAGCAAGTTGCCCTTGATGGCATCGAGAAATTTGAAATTTAATTTTCTAGAAAAAAATTATATATTGGGTCCTAACTATGATTTTACAGTTGTCACAGTCGATTGTTGTCAAAGGTTACACTATCGATTCACCCCATTAACAACCAGCCTGTATTTTTTTGCACCAGTCTGAATCTTTAGCATTGACTGGTAAGGTACCGTGCTTCACAAAATTTGTGAAAGACTTAATTATACAATTAGTAATCTTTGACAACAACTGACAGTGATCAACTGAAATTTTCTACCAATCACCATAATGTTAAATAGTATTGAACCAACTGCCCCCTTCCCAAACCCCACCGATAAAAAATTGTACCTGATCAATTGCAGAGGGGTTTTTGGCATGATGAAAAGTAGACACGAGAATAGCAAGAGCTTGTAAATGGTTCATGCTAACATTAAACTGGTCCTGGAGCATTCTAGCTCTCTCATCACACATATTTCCAAGAGTTTCTCTTCTCTTCTCCACTTGCGCAGAATTCATGAACCATAATATCCACAAACTCACCACAAACCATAACACTACCCACAAAAAGAGGAGCTTTCGCCACCATGTTTCTCTTACCTTTCTAGGGACAAAGTAGTGGTTGTAGAGGTGGGTTCTCCAGCTCTTCAGAGAGAGCTTCTCTGGCCAAACTAGAGAAAAATTGAGCTTGATTTGGTTCAGAAATCGCGGCTTTTGTTCCATTATGCCAGCATCAATGAACCAAGTCATGGGTTTATGGGGAAAATGAAAAGGAAAATGGAGTGAACCTGAGGCTAGGAGATGTGGGTTTTCTGCAATACAGCCATATTTTGATGCAAGAAGGAATTTTTCTCTCTTACAGATCAAGAGAAAAAAAAAGGTAAACAAAACGGATCAAAAGGAGCTAATTTGGTAGCAACTCTTCAATTGATTTAGCAAAGAGAACCGATCTATTTCGATTCCCAACGATGAGAAAGAGAAGAGAGAGGGGCGGGCGGTGGGATGGATGAGAGAGAAATATAATATTTTTTTAATAGGTTTGTTGGTGCAAAGAGATGGAGAGAATGATGAGAGAGTTTGGATAAGCAAGTTGGAGAGGTTTATATGTTATCTATGTACTCAATGTCACTTTCTAGGCCCAAAGAGAAAGGAACAATAACCAAACAAGGACACGGGAACAATTTAGAAAACCACAGGGGTGAATCAAAAAAAGGTTTCTGTGTGTGTGTTTGTGATTTGTGAGTGAATGAGAGAGAGAGAGACCCAACTGGGCACTAAGCTTGGTGCTTCACATCCCAATCAAGAGAGAGAGAGAGAGAGAGACCTACACGCAAGCTAGAACGACTGTGTGTTATGTTGTGAGTTGAAGTGGTGTGCTCTGTTTGCTCTCTCTCTCTCACTCTATAAATTGAACTTGAAATTGAAAAAGATGAATTAAGCTGGGTAGGGTTTAATTGCACAGTGGTGGAGCAAGGGGTGAGGTTGTTCCAGTTCATAGAGACATGGGTTTTTGTTTGGGCCTAAGAGCAAATGGGTAGGTGGGGGTTAGAGAGAGAGAGAGAGGATAGGGATGAAGAGTGAGGAGGCTCCTTTAACTGGTCTAGAGACTTTGAGAGAGAAAGAGAGAGGTGAGAACTTTGTCTAAGCTGTCTAGGTTGCTTTTGGCATTTGGATTGCTCTTGTGGGCATGCCATGGTCAGGATCTTATATTCAACTACATTTTGCAACTTCCTGTGTGTGCATTCAAATTTTGTCCAATTGTATTTGTACATATGCAATTACTGCAGGAAATAAAATACTCTCAGCTAGGGCTGCAAACGAACCGAACCGAATCGAACTTACCCTCAGTTTGAGTTTGGTTTGAATTAATTTCGAACTAAGTTTGGTTTGAATTAATTTCGAACGAACTCAATTTCGAATCGACTTTTTTACGAACTTAATTTCGAACTTTTACGAATTTGTTACGACTTACGAGTTATGACTTATGGCTAGACCATGTTCGAAATTACAGCACTTCAATCAAAACTCAGGCATTCTGAATTCTAATTACACAGTACACCAAAGTTTATATCAAAGTTCATTACAAATACCAAAATTTATATCAAACACCAAAGTTTAGTACAATCAATCAAAGTTCAGTACAATCACAGAATCCACAATTACATAATCCAAAGTTTTCTAAATAACCAATAGGATCAACATCACCAAAGTTTTCAAATATCCAAAGTATTCAAAGTACAATTTAAATATCAATAGAAGTACAAAACAATCACCAAAGTCTTAGAATTATTACAAACCCAAATATTATCCTAAATAAAACATTAAAGTTCATTATCAACGGAAATTAACGGTTCACGTTTGAGTTAATTTCGAACTAAGTTTGGTTTGCGGACCTATTTCGAACGAACTAGGTCCAGTTTGAGTTTGGTTTGAATTAATTTCGAACTAAGTTTGTTTGAGTTAATTTCGAACGAATTCAATTTCGAATCGAACTTTTACGAACTTTTTCGAATTAAATTCGAATCGAATTACGAACTACGAATTTTTTGTGCAGCCATACTCTCAGCCGAGTCAAAATTAATTCAGTACTTATTTAAAATATAGGAGGTTATGTTTTAAAATTTGTGTCAAATTAAAACATATGACTCAGTTCTCATTCTACATGGTCAGGTGTTGCATTGGATCTAACATGCAATTATCCATTCTTCAGGTGTGGCTTCGTGCAGTTATATTTTTTATTATATTCAAAATTTTAGTCTTTTAGATATCCAAATATTTTATTATATTTTTACTCATCAAATTTCTTAGTACTTGTTTTAAATGTTGTCAAATTTATTTTTTACGAGAAGAATTTTACTTGACAATGGATAAGTCAATAAAAATTATGTTTATATCTAAAAGGTAAATGTATATATTGTGGGATATGTATGTAGCCTGATAATCAAATTCTATGCCACTGTAATTCGTTTGATGAGACATAAAAGTTAGCCATTAATTATAGAACGTTATAAATTTAAAATCACGAATAATAAAATACACATAACATATCATTATTTCTACAAGTAATAGACTTTGCCTGTATATTTTAATAATAACTACTATTAAGGTGATCATCTACCTTTATGTAGTTATCTTTAGTAATACTAATTGTTTCTATTGATGATGCTTAACATCCAAATTTCAGTTTGTTAATTAATTTTTAAAATGCTCTTTGTTAACACATAACAATATTTTTCGATTGATATGACTTGATTAGAACAAATAAAACAATTTGTATTTATTTATCTTATTAAAAAGTTAGTCATTACAGATAGTATATTATTACAAATATTGAAATGTTTAGATTACTATATTCGTTACCTTGTTGGTTATTGATACTATTTTTATTCACCTTCTTATTTGAATTACTCCACACACACACAATTAAAGCTACAAGAATAATATAACAAAAGATCATGAACTAAGATGATGAGGAATGATAAGGTGTGGGGTCACTATAAAGCTCCACCATTTGAGACAGCTTGCTGTTGTGTTTTTCCTTTTTAATTTTTTGGAAAATACAATTTTGGCACTCTTTTGTTTTTTTATTCAATTATTATCACTGGAGGAAAGAGAGAGAGAGGAATACCCTTGTCTGCCCAAAAAATTACACTAGAGGGGCATATGCTTGACTAGTGTTGCACTTGTTTTATTATTTCTAATCCTGTTTTGTTCTTTTCTAGTTATAATAAGCTGGCTTGATTGGAGAATTTTATGGAATCTAATCTCAGTCATTAATCTAGAAGGTTGTGTCACCTCATGAAAAAAAAACAAATAATATATGAATCTAGCTATAACTAAAATTTAAACCTAGCCCTCCTAAGGTGGCAAAACCAAATCCACCTCCAAAAGTGTATGTTGTTTCACTTAATTAAGAGATTTAAAACCTGAGCAAAAAAAGGTTAAAAATGCTTTTTAAGTTTACTGTTCTGAGGCAACTACAAACTACAACATGTTGTGGCGGGTCAGATCTAGTAGAAACCTTGTCTTTGTATATTTTTTTCTTCAGGGATGCACTTTTTATTCTTTTTTCTTGTTGTAGATTCTTTTTTTATTCTTATGAAAATGTACTGAAGGCGAAATATATAACATGCCATATCAGTACCATCTAAGGAATATATATTCTTTAGTGCATCTTTTCACCTATGTCCTTCCAATCTTGGAAAAAAAATTCAAAATTTCTACATAATCTAGTTATTTTAGTTTAGTTTTCTACATATATATATCATTTTTATTTTTAGAAATTACAAAATCAAATTATCGGAAACAATAATTGTTGCTTTTTCGATCCCATAGGTGAGACAGAAGCATTGATTCGGTCCCGGTGGGGTCTTTCTTGGGACAAAATTCCCAACATTTATATTTGATTGTAAGGTGCCAAGTTCAAAGAAATTCCGAGAATTGTTAGAACTGAACTACTGAGTTGTTCTCATTATTGATTGTGAAATCTGCAGGTCATCTTCTCTTTTATATTTTCTCTCTTCCACCCGAGCTCCGTTGAGGAGAAGCCAATGAGATCGAATCATTATTCATCTTCTATCTTTTCTCTCTTCTACCGAAGCTCTATTGAGGAGAGGCCAATGAGATCAAATCATTTCACGTTGGTTTTCCATATTTACCATACCAACAATCACATGATATGTGAAAAATCAATGAGACCAAACTAATGATTTGATTCCATTGTGTTTTTCTTGATTTGGTTTCATGTATTTATCGAAAAAATAATCAATTACTTTTCGAATAATTTTATTTTTTTATTTCTGAAAATATAAAAAAAAAAAAAGGTATATATATTCCTACTGCCGAGTGTCCCGTCTTTTTTATTGATGATGCCATGAGCATGATGGATTTCTTGCATTTATGCTCTTTGAGAAAACTTTGGATTTTTATTAGTTCTCTCGTGCCCTTTTTTGAGGAATATGTTTTAGATGGCTTTTTATAATATTAAGATTTCGCGCATGTTTATTCCCAACCAAACCAACCCGACCCGACCATCAAGTTGCTCTCAACCTTTTACATTAGTGGATACTTGAATAAATACAAAATATTAGTTTTTAGGTTCTCATTCTTGATTCTTCCCTGCCCAACAATAGCACATTCGTCAATAATTTAGTGTATTGCAAAAGGTCCGGTTATGCATCATCAGTCATAGAGGTTTTGTGGAGTTGAATCGTTTGTTTTAATTTGACATGAATTTTAAAGGAATTATGTGAATTTATGGTTGATATGTTTTTATTTGACTCGGCTGGAAGCTTATCTCATATTTTTATGATACCGCAGCCAGAGACGGAACTAGAAAATTAAGATAGAGGGGCTGAATGAATAAGCGTTATGTAATTTTATATTATAAGAGGGGAAAATAATAATAATTTTTGTAAAATTTAAAATTTTGAAGGTAAATAATGCAAAATTTTCAAAGGATAGGGGGAGCTTAGCCTCTTTTCTTACCACTTAGTTACGCCCCTGACCGCAACGAATATAGATTGATATGAACTTGCCACTGATTTATTAGGAATTGGATTAGAAAGATCTAAACAGTTTTAGAGTAAAATTAAGATGTGATGTGCTCATTAAGAGGAGTTGGTGAGTACAACTTTAAAAGTTCATCGGATTGGCTTCAAACGCCGAATCCAAACCGTTGAAATTCATTTATTTCATGAGTGATGCACGTACATGCAAAATATTAAAAGTTTCAAATTCATTTAGTACAAGATCAAGAGGTCAAAGAAATAATAAAAAATGAATACATAAAACAACTTATAAAAGGTTCAATTCTTTGACCGCTTGACACTATAGCAAATGAATTCGAAACTTTCAAATTTGTATGTACGTGCATCACTCATGAAGTAGATAGATTTCAACAGTTTAGATTCATCATCTGAAGACAATCCGATAAATTTTTGAAGTTGTGCTCACCAATGCTCTTGGTGAGCACATCACACTCTAGCTTTGTTCACAATTTTAGAGGGTTATATGCCTCGTTTTGTTAAAGAGCCAACAAGGGCGCATCCAGTAAAGGTCAAGGCCAGCCACCCTTTCTGGATTTTGAAAATTTACAGATTCGGACAAATTTTGCTCCTCACGAAAGAAAGCTCATCAGGCGCCAACCCAAAGAGCACTGTTAAAAAATTAAGTTAATCCCTTCTTTTCTTCAAATTTTTTCAAATTTATACAAATTAAGTAAAGTAATTAAATTAAAACTCTAATTTACCTTAATTTCTTCAAATTAGTTAAATCTTAATTTAACTAATAAGTTTAAATTCAATTCGTTATTTTTGTACCCTCAACAAAAATTCTGAATCCGTCACTGATACCGAAACATATCAAATCTGCAGTAGCTTCTAAGCTCATAAAGTTATTATCTTATATTATTTTGTTAATAGATTTTTTTTTTTTGGACACGAACTTTATTGACAATGGATCTGCCAGCACAGCGGCATGGACTTGAAATTATTATTTTTACTGGCCCTTTCTTTGGCACTACAAAATACCCAAACCATAATTTTTTTTTTATATTATAAAATTTGAAATCCAAATGTTGAATCTAAATCATTTATTTTTATGTTTTTTTTTTTTGTGTTGGTGATTATATAACGTGTCCTTTATTGATAGAAACACGGATAAGTACAAAAAGAAATATCATTTAAATGCATTACAACAGATTTTCAGTACAAAAAAAATGGATAATCATTTGTCATTCAACACAACAAATCCATGAGCATGTTGAATTGTTGATAATACTATTTAGAGGTATTATATTGATCTGGGTGATCATATGACTTGAATTGTGGTCTCTATTGATTGAAATATAAACGAGACACACAATATGTTGTAAATGCATTTCAACATATTTTATTGCGTAATATATGATGTATTTTTTTTATCCGGTGCAAACAAAATTATGAGCACGTAAATGAGAGGGAAATTTTTTATTGGTAGTAATTAATAAAAAGAAGAGAGACAAATGGTAAGATTATAGTAATATTTATATTAGTAGTAAGATCTGTAAAATTTCTACCGATCTAAACTAATTTTTTTTTCTTTTTAATTTTTTCTAGTAAAATATATATTTTTTACAAAAATAGATAAAGTATCTTTAAATTTAGGTATATAAAAACATTTCATCTATTTTTTGAAAAACTTTTCATATTTTACTAGAAATCAAATATAAGAATTCTCTCCATCTATACATCAGATAAAAAAAGAAGTTAAGATCGGTAGAAATTCTACTGATCTTACTACCAATATAAATATTACTGCAATCTTACCATTTGTCTCTCTTTTTTCCTATTAATTACTACCAATAAAAAATATCCAAACGAGAGTACATAAATAATGTCAGTAACTTTTCGCGATAAATGACGTAATATACATCTTACTGATTAAAAACACGAATAAATACTGATGTGATTTAAATGCATTCTAGCTTATTTTTGTCTAAAATATTTCATGTATCTTTGCCATTAACGCAAAACAAATTCATAGAGGTGTAGATGGTAATATTCAGAAGAAACATAGCTTAGTTGATAAAAACATGAATACATGCACATGATGAGCAATGTGCTTTAAAAGCATCAAAACAGATTTTAGTACAAAATATTCGATAAATCTCTGTCATTTTGCAGGAACAAATTCATGAGCACGCAGGATATTTATAAGTAATCTTTCGATTTTGGTGATTATATAATTTGATGTATTGTGATCTAATAACAAAGATAATGCCCTCTGTGTAGAATGTTACAGGTTTGAAACTCATATACATAAAGATTCATTTGTGGATATAAAATAATTGGATGGCTTGAGCTTCACTCTTTACTCAAATAACTGAATGTCTTGATTAAAAACACATAATGTGTTACAAATGCATCTAGCATATTTTTGTGCATATATATTGTATATTTTTTATTTAGCACAAAAGTACCTTGAGCAACTATACGATGAGAAAAATTAGAGTGTGATGTGCTCACCAAGAGAGTTTGGTGAACACACCTCTAAAAGGCTATTGATTGACTTCGAACTACGAATTCAAACTGTTGAAATCCATGTACTTCGTGAGTGATGTATGTACATGCAAAAGTTTTAAAGTTTCGAATTCATTTAGTACAATCAAGCGGTCAAAAAAATGATGAAAAATGAATACATAAAACAATTTAAAAAATAACTTATAAAATGTTCATTGTTTTGATCGCTTGATCGTGTTCTAAATAAATTCAAAACTTTAAAATATTTGAATGTACATGCATCACTCACAAAGTATATGAATTTCAACAGTTTAGCTTCGTAGTTCAAAATTAATCTGATAGTCTTTTTAATTTACATAAGTATATTCTACTTCTATAATTTATCATTTCAGCGTTTTGCCAAAAACTTTATAAAATTGACACCTCTGGTGTCCTATCAATGGAACATGGGAGCTTGATCTCCATTTTTCTCTAAAAAAAAATAATAAACATACCATATTCAAATTCAAAAGGTGAAGTACCTTAGGTGCAGGGGCAGATGTAGTGTTGCCCCTCCTATAGATTTTGAAAAATAATTTTGATTTAATAAGTTCAGATTAATTTGCTCTTTGAAAATTAATTTTGTCTCTCACTATCGTTTTTGTTATTTTTAATATGTAAAATAATATTATTTTGTTGTTTTTATTATGTAAAAGACTATTTGTGTTATTTTGTATTATGTATGAGATTAATTTTGTTGTTTTTTATCTAGTACATGATTAGTTAATGAATCTGAATCCAATAAACTATTTGAAGTTGACATAAGCTATTTGAGTCTGAATTCTGCTCCGTCCTCATATAAATTTTGAATATGCCTCTACTTAGGTGATATGAATTCGCACTTCATATCCCATGGAAAGTGGTTTACAATGGCTTACCTCACTTGTTTTTTATCTATTTGCCCATAATTTGTACCTGGCCTTATGAAAGGAACCAATTATCTGACGGTATGTAGATAAAAAACCAATTATCTGACGGTATGTAGGTGGAACCAATTATCTCTGTAGCTTCATTTGGCATATGCTAGCTTCAACCTCATATGAGTACACTTTTTTAGGTTATCTTCTCCAGGTGGCATCACTGTCTTCCTTTTTGTTTTTTTGTTTTGTTTTTTTATTTAATAAATTCATTGTGTGTTCGTCCATTTAGACTCTTTACAATACGAACTTAAAATGACACTAAAGTTGAAACTTTTTTTTGATATACAATCAATTTGTATATATATCCAACAATCCATTAATTTATCAGGGTTTTCAAAATATCTTGTAGTCAGGATGTCATTTGTTTTTTAGTCAACAGATGACGGTTAACTTTTTTTAAACTAAGAAAGATAATTAAAAATATAGACTTTTCCATTATAAGCTGTACAGCTCTGGTTAGATAATTTTTTTTGTTAAGAACCCAATGGTCTAGTAAACATAAAATAATCCACATAAAATATATTAAGAAAGGACATCTACTTTAGTATTGTCGTGGGGTGGAGGGTGACGTCTAGTTAAGGAATCGGTACAATGGGCATCGACCAAATTTCGAAGGCATTATTGGCACAAATAATTAACTTTGAAATCGGTGTATCAATTTTGACTCAGATCATAATTAGTGTTTTTCAATGTGGTCGCATGGTCTTTATATACAGCTACATGGATCACATATATTTATACGGTTTGTTGTCGTGATCAAAATGTCAAACAGTCACATATATGCGAAATTGAATATACGACCGGTAATGCGGACGTATAATACTACATGTGGTACTATCTATGTGGACGTATATGTGGACACTTAAGAGTTGATTAGAATTTCTATTAGAGGCACCTCATTATGTGCATTCATAATTGTCTTTGGAACTTTAAAAGTTCATATAAATTCGTCCTTTTTGAGTTTTTGAGATTGAAAACCACTCACTGTCCATTATTAGTAATTTTCAAGAAATAAGGACTTTAGGGTATTGTTCTCACCCATTTTTCAAGAAATATGGTAAATTTTTTAAACAAGTTCTCAAACTATTTAGGGTCCAACAACAGTTTATTATACACTCTGCATATATAAATTTGTATTAAAATCTACATATGCATAAGATATATATTCCTCATACATAAATAAAACTGCATTTTAAAACATTGGATTGAACAACAACTCCTCCTTAAACTGGATTAATCGTCCCTTCTTGCACCATATCTTAATTTTACCACCCCTTCCATAAGATAATTCGGTCTCAAGGTTTCAAGGCATCTAATAGTGTGTGAAGTTCGCTTTTAAAAATTCCGTACCTGTTGTTATATTTTAAGTTTTTTCTTAAAGATAATGATAGCAACAGTGTTTCATTTACTGTGCTGATTGAAATGATAAGAATAATTAGATTGTTGTGAAATAACAATAATAATAATAATACTACTACATTGAGTCAACAAAGAGAAACTATATAAATTATCCTATTATTTTGAAAACATCAAACAAAATATCTTTCTTTTAAATTTATTAAGAAAATGTTATTGTATAACCCACATTTATCCTCTTCTTTACTCTCTTTTTCTCCTCCGCTCCTTCAACATGCACCATGACTACAAGAAAGTGGGTTATATTTTCTTTATAATTAATTATTCATTTTTGTAATAGACAAATTTTAATTATGTAGTTCTCATATCTCATGAGTTGACTTTTTTCAATTTACTTTTATGCAAATTAAACTTCTAAAGTGAATACTGAATTAATTATAAAATAGTACAAAATGAAATGTTCAAATTATAATTTTTTTCAATTTGATCTTTTAATTTCATTCTTTCACCTTTAACTTGTACATATTTACAACTGAAATATTAATGTAAATATTATTTTTCAGATGTATAACAAAGCAAACATAAGTTTGTGAAATATCATATATCTTAATGAACTAAATCTGTAAAAAAAAATTGAATTATTAAATAATAAAAAGGTCCATGCGATAAATTTTGAACTTTAAAAATTATATTAGATTCGACATTCTGATTCATGAAAACTTGAAATTAATATATGCAAATTTATTGATTTCATGAAACATGTTTGATCTTAATTTTCAAACATTTTGCGCCATCTATATAAAAAATATTTCTAGAATAGATAGTTTTTAAAAGATGAAGCAAATGAATATTTTTTTTTTGTATTTATTCATTTCAAATTTAATGTCGAATCTAAATTACTCAGCCTCCAAATTCAATTTTGTGACTCCGCTTCTGTACACATTAGAGTACTTCAGTTAGCAAATGGTGCTCACGAATGGTAATATATTACTTAAAATTAAACACCATATAGCCTTCTTTCAAACTTCTAACCTTAAAAATATTGTCAATTCTGAAATGTTAATCAAGACTATGGTTCCTTCTAGAATGAGAACAGGGACAAAAGCAAATGATTGAATTTAATACCTTAATAGAGCTATCTTTACATAATAATTTGACTTTGTTTTCATTCAATAGCGTCACTAATCTGACATAGATGGACAAAAGCAAATGATTAAATTAATGAATTCAACTCTTTGAAGAACAGAAAATGATATCAACCATTTGGAGTAGTTAGTTTGATTATAAGAGTTAAAGAGACGGGTTCTAAACCACACATCTTTATTCAAAATCAAATCATTTGAAAAAGATTAAAAAATATAGGAGTCATGATGATGGTGTTCGGCTCAAATGGCCAGTGACACTATCATTTTTTTTTTAGAAAATTAATTTAAATTCTGCTAGATACAAGGGATGTTTGAAATTTTAGAGAAATTTCGCTACAAAGGTGTAGATAGTTAATAAGGCTTGTTTGTCTAAAAAAAAAATTGACATTTTTTAATGTCAAATTTTGTAACTGTTGCGATTTTTTTTAGTAAAAGTTGGAGGTCAAACCACTTGATTATTTAATATCCACGAGAAATTTTTCTGTCCGGGTTTTGAGCCTGTGACCTTCCACACGATAAGTGTTGTTAATTATTAGATGATTGTATTTTATGTGATGTTTATGTATTGAATAATTTATATCATTTTGTTCATTGATTTTTTTTATTATTTTATGAATTATGAAATTATATATCTTTATATTAACCTTCAAAAAAATTCTTTCTAAAAAATGACTCGATCAAACGAAAAAACTAAGAATCATGAGTTTGATTTTATGAACTCAAAAGAATGATCCCCAACAACATAAATGTTAATTTTCAGACATCCCATTGATTATCAAAATTATCATCAGGCGGACAAGTATTAGGATGAGCAAATTTGCTAAAGAGATAAAATATCCCCCAGAAAAAGCACTAAAGAGAGAACATTATTTATATATGCGTGTACACCTTAAACATATATAAAAGGTCAATGTCGAGTACACGTGTCATCTAAAATACACTAACTTAAATTAAATCAAAGTATAGGGCTATACAGTCCTGTGGTAAGAGCCTATGTGCGTTACATATGGTGGGTTTACATCCGGTATCATAGTTGTCAATGAAAATTGAGTACCATTGAATCGCTAACAAATGAATACAAACTTTCTATTAAAAAAAAATAATTCTTTAGGATTGTTGCAAATATTTTTCTTTTCAAATTGCATTTATCAACATGAGGGTTCCTATGCATTTACTAATAAAATTATAATATTTTATAGTTTAAAAAAAAATTTTTTTTTCAAAATTTTAAAATGAAAAAATGAGAGTTATTTTATTTTGTTAGAACTCAGTAGAGAAGCATCAGTGAAAAGGTTTAGAATCTAACAAGTGAAGAATATGAAAGAAAAAAAAAAGTTAAAAAGGAGGAACTAACATGAGTCGTAATTATATGGCTCGGACTGAGCAATTTTCAGACCTAACTCTGTTGGTTGTTTTGGATCATAACTTCGTTGCAAATTCAATTGATACACATTTGATTCTCATTCTCAACAAGAAAATTTTATATGATTAACCTCCATATATATTTGATCAATGCCTGACCTTAGAAGTTCTTGTTCCGATAGCCGATTTGAGTGAACTTCCTCATAGTTCGAAAGTTTAGCTCTGCCTTGGTGTTAGTGATGTAGTAACGCAAGTGAGAACTAGTTTTTGATCTAGTGGCAAATGCACATCCTTCATGTAAGAGGTCGCAGATTCAATATTCAAATGAGAAATTTTTTAAATATATTAAATGTTATATATTTGTTGTAATTTAATTAAACTAAATACAGTTGAGTTTAGTTTATATATTGTTTTCTTATTACTCCAAAATATTCGTCAATTTCGTTATATTTCTTGATCCCAATCCATTCTAACAGTCATTTATCAACTTTCATCATCATCAGAGTCGTCCATCAAATCACTTTCCAAAGATTATCAAACTTTACCAAAACTTAGATCTCTTCTCCTACATGTCCATAAAATTTTTTTTCACAAACCCTCACAACATTACTGGCAAGTACCTTAAAAATTATCATAAATTTGATTATTATGAACAGAACTGCTTTGGATGATATATCACAACATATTTTAAAATAAGTTCATTTACAAAGATAAACATGAAAATCCCCTATTTACTTGATTATTTAAATAGGAGGGCATGAGGCAATTTATTTTTATCTCATAGAAGCCGACATTTTTATTAATATCCAAAGTTTAATACAAATTATTAATTATACCCAGAACTCAACTCAATATCGATATATACCCAAGCCGGCCATTTTCTGGCCGGCTATGTTCCCTTTCCTAAGCCGGCCATTTTATGGCCGGCTATGTACCTGTTTTTTTTTTTTTTTTTTTTTTTAGAGAGACACTATGAAGATCAAAATATTGAAATCTAACTCTGAAAATTTGAAATTTTTATTTAAATTATTTGTTATATTACTTCTTTGAGGAGGGATCAAATTACAACAATTATTTTTTTTATTTTCAAAGTCCAAATCGTCGATCCAAACCGTTCAACATGATTTCCACAATAAACTGTGCTTGCAGATCAAATTTTACATTTTTTTGAATTTGTTTACTATTTATTAAGTATTTTACAAAAAATAGTCATATTCAGACCATTGAATTTTGTACCCATCTTAATAAATAGTAAAAAAATTCAAAAAAATGTAAAATTTGATCTGCAAGCACATTTTATTTAGATAATCATGTTGAACGGTTTGGATCGACGATTTGGACTTTGAAAATGAAAAAAATAGTTGTTGTAACTTGATCCCTCCTCTACTTCTTTTGATGTATAATTAGCATATTTATACTAAAATACGCTAGAATACTTGAAATTATGTTGAATTACACTATATTACAATAAATTATGTTCAATTATACTAAATTACGTTAAATTATAATAACTTCGCTAATTATGCTGAAATACAGTAAAAAAAATACTAAACTACACAAAATTACGCTATAGTAGACTGATTTTGCTCATCTTTCATGAATCATAAAAAATAGTAAAAAAATTCCAAAAATAGTAAAATTTGGTAATCTGCAAATTCATTATGTAACTAATTTACTGACCTACTTGGATTGAATGATAGAAATGAAAATCTTAATCGGAAACTTCAACTCAAGTTTTGAGGCTCTTCTCTTTGTTTTTTGGCGATTCTGAATTTCGGAATCTAGCATAGCTGGCACAGACGTATGCGCATTTTCACAAGCTTTCCGAAAAGTGGTCATTTGCTGAAATCGGACACTCGAGCGCCGTTTTATGACCGTTTGAAGTTTCATCGTTGTTTTTCTCCTTTTTAGTGAAGATATCGTCCCTATTCATATCGTATTTTAGCGTAATTTACCGTATTTTAACGTAATTTAACGTAATTTAACATAATTTAGTGTTATTCAACATAATTTCAATTAATCTATCGTATTTTAGTATAAATATGCTAATTATACATCAAAAGAAGTAAAATTTCAAATTTTCAGAGTTAGATTTCAACATTTTGATCTTCATAGTCTCTCTCTAAAAAAAAAAAAAAAAAAAAACAGGTACATAGCCGGCCATAAAATGGCCGGCTTAGGGAAGGGAACATAGCCGGCCAGAAAATGGCCGGCTTGGGTATATATCGATATTGAGTTGAGTTCTGGGTATAATTAATAATTTGTATTAAACTTTGGATATTAATAAAAATATCGGTCATAGAAGGGTAGTAAATAATTTTCTATAATTTTTTTTTCATTTGACATCATTTTCTTAGGTAAACGGTAAGCCCATACTATCATACTATGCGTGCCAAGCTAGCTCTCTTTATTAGATGGTCCCTTTTATGTATGATTGGCTCATCACATACTCCGCACAGGCCCCACATCCGGTACAACAGAGGTAACACCAAAAGTTTGCTCCAAATCATACAGGAACCATTCGATCAAAATCAAAAGGATCAAACTAGAAATGTTAACTCCAAACATAATATGTAATTGATCGCCTGATCTTGGAGTGCAAAGTGGGTTCGATGGGCATCACACGTACTTTTGGATGTGATGAACACCGGAGCCGTCTAATGAGCTTTAAATTGTGTGCACACGAATCTCATAGCAGGGCGCGCATGAATGTTAAAGCACATCAGACAACTCTGATGCCCATCACACTCAAAAGTACGTTTGGTATCCAACCTACAATTTTCTCTTGATCTTGATATGTAACTCTTAACAGTTGGCGTGCCGTTACTTTTCATGCAGAAATTACAAAATATAAATAGATGAAATTTGAATTCAAATCTCTCCAACTACAAAGCGAAATTCTACTTACTAAATTAAAAGTATACATTTTATTTTTAATAAAATATGAGTGAATAAATTATATAAAAAAATTCAATAAATCAAAATTTAATCCAATTTTAATATACATAATTAAAATTTTAAATTACATAAATAACTTTGGTTGTACGTCCGCCCTGACTGTCAGATGCAGACGATCAGGCACGGCATCCAAGAATCAGATAAGTAGCGAGCATTAAGGACGGCTAGGGATGACTCGACGTGGGCACGTGTACGGATAAAAGGTCATAGTCTCTCGTGCGACACATGGCTTCCAACAAGGGCTTGGTTGTTTTTTATGTAAGAGGATTTATTGCGCAGAGATCGGTGTGGCCTACTGTGTATTGTTACTGATGACTGTGTTTGATGGTTTTTCTTTATTAGAATTTAGATAAACAGTTTTTTTTGTCTAATTAATAGTTTGGCCAATAGTTGTTAGGGTTTAACTGTTTATCCTACCTGTTTTATATTCAATAAGACGTGTATGAGTAAGATTTTTTTTGTTAGCTTATTGAGTATAGGTATGGGTATGGGTAAGAATTTTTTTTCGTTACCTAAATGGATATGGGTTTTATACCCGTTAGTTAACAGATAATGAAATAATCTACGGTACAATATGACTCTCATTTACCGTGTCATAATATTTGTTGTTTTCGAACAAAATATTTAGACATTGTTCAATTTTCCAAGTATTTACTCATTGTTCCATTAACATATTATTTCGATGGCATCTACTAAAGATCTTAATATTATCGAGAACGAATGAATTTTGATTTTGTATTTGTAAATATAATAAAATGAATTAATATATTAATATTATTCGTTATTCAACCGTTACCGTATCATTATTTGCTAATTTTAACGAGTAAAAGTAGAATATAATAAAATCAATTTTTAATGGGTAAGATTTATTTTTAGCGGTATGAATATGAAAATGTTTTTACCCTACCTGTATCGTACCCATTGACACCCCTAATTGTTATTTTTGTAGAGTTTACTTGTAACTTCTCAATTGTACCATAATCCAAGAGGCCATGGCATCTTTTAGAATATATTCAGTGCTCACGAAATTATACAAGATTGAAATTTTGCGAGCGTGAGATCTTATAATGCAAATATTTATGATATCATTTAAGAAAAAGTAAAATGGAAATATAATTTTTTTGAAAGTAACTATTCGGATTTATGGAAATTTGATTTGAACAATTAATCATTAGATATAAATATTTGAATAGTTATTAGTTCAAACCTAATGTTCACGACATCATTTTATTTTTATAAAAATGATAAAACGCAGAACAAACATATCAAAAATAGATTTCTTGACAAAGAAAAAAATTAATTCTCTATTATATTTGGAAAATTCGAACAAATAAATAAAATTGAAAGGAAAAAAAAAATATATGTAAATCAATAATGAAACGAAGTAGAATACAATTTGCAATACCCGTTAAAATAAAAAAAACAGATATGATATTATTAAAATACATAATCATTTCTTTTACATACAAATGAACAAATTATTTTTTTATTGTAAAAAAAAAAATCTTACGTACTAATTCATAGTTAAAAAAAAAATTGAACCTCTCTCAATTTAGATTATGTTGCTGCTTCCTCGTCATGGGAAAAAAAACTGAGCCCTACTCAATTTTATTTTTCTCATAATTTAGTGTAAAATAAAACTTTTAAATGTTAAAAATCGAAATACGTAATTAAAAATTCACTCACGGAACAACTCTTGAGAAACTTATTCTAATTGTTTCGCGCTTTCTATTGAAAATGATGCACCGCAAGTCCGCAACACATACTTCATTTGGATAAAGATATTAATTGAATATTTTTTGCGTCATGCAACGCTGTTTTGATTCTATGCTCTTATATATTGCATGGGATCAAAACTGCTCTGTCAATATCTTTACTGATATTGACCCCTTAATTCACATAAATTGCATTAAATATATAGAAGATATCATTAACTTTTGAGTTTTGATCTTCCTAGATTGTTGAATCCTTCCTTCTTCGAAGGTTAAAGGTTTGCCCTTGGAAAAAGGAGATCCTCCGTGGTGGAAGCGCATCTGCTGAAATCCGAGACTGGTACAGTAATTCTGAAATTCCTGCAATTCGAATTCAGTCGTCAAATTGTTCAGAGATACGTGCGAGAAAAAACCAGCTGTTTTGAGATGCATTTTCGGAAAAAATTCAATGGCTGTATTAGGATTGTAGGGATTTCAGAATTACTGTTCATTAGTTTCGGAATTTCAGTTGATCCGAATCCCTCCGTGGTATGTATGTTTTTTTCGCACCTAAACATTTTATGTTTTTCCACTGGTTACTTTTTTGGAACATATTTTGTCATTGAATGAGATTGCCTTCACCATTAGATAAAAAACTAATCCTCTTCTTAATTTGGATTTTTCTTTTCTCTACCATGTTGAAAATTTTCAACACATATCTAACTTGTTGATATGTTTTAAGGTTCACACTAACTAACATTTAAAAAACCATTACAAAGTTAGGTGCCCTGACAGACTCGTGCATGAATTTTTCAGCACGGTATAAGAGAGTAATCATCCCTCAGATACCAGTATACCACTCATACCTGAGTTAATCCCAACCGATCGATCTTTTTTCAAACCTGTATTAGATTCACAGAAAATCTTTAAAATTTGTGTCATGTTAAAATAAATATTCCAGATAATCAAATCTAATTTTATCATGTCAGGTACTCGGATGAACTAAGAAGAAGAAATGATAGTCAATTGACTCTCATTTTTTTCAAAATTTTAATATTTATATATAATTTTCTATATAATTTAGACTAGAGTAGCACTGTAAAATTAATGTCCACATGTACCTGATCGAATCTGAATTCGGTACAAGATAGTTATTCCAATGTGTGGGGGCTCAGGGAGGGTGATCAATGAAAGCAAACTAGAAACAAGTTTGAAAATGTGCTTCTTTATTAATTTTTAGGGTTTGAACCCTTGAAAAAGTTGTGTGCGCGGCCGACAACAGTTCCCCAACTGTAAAGCGGCCTGACAAATGTATGGAATTGGATGGATTCTTACTTTTTTATTTTTTATACATATCCAGGGGCTAAGGAATAGTAAGGAATAAGGATTGAGTTGTATTTTTGTGAAATAGTGTGACACATGGATCTATGATCTATCCTGCTCTCATTGGACTCTAAGGAACTTCACCATCTATCTATCACCTGATTGGCTTGCTTTTTTGTGTCTCTTTTTCCATGTGTCACACTAGACATAATTTTAGGATTTTTTTTATTTATTGTGGCGCTTCGCCGTGTGGTCATCTGTGATGTCAATTTGGAATTTTTTATGGCGTCGGCATTTTAAACATTTGAACGCTAATTTTTCGAGATTCATCAATATGCAACACTATTTTATGATTTTTATTGTGTTTCTCTGAATTGCAAAAAATGCTAGTTAGGATATGAATAAAATAAAAAAATCAATTAAAGCAATGATCACTATCAAGAAAACTATTTATGATGATATATTATTTCTTCTTAAGAGGTTTAAGAAATTCAAACAAGAAATATCATCTTGAGTAATCGGACAACATATATTTAAACTCAAAATAACAAGGCAAAATAACGCAAAATTAGTCCTCGTTGAGAGCTACGTTTGAAAAAAAAATTAAGAGAGTAAGGAGAATAAATAAGAGTAAAGTCTTAAGCCTCTTATGTTAGACAAGTATATAATGTCGAGTTTATTTAGTTATGAATTTGAGTTCCATCACATGTTTCTGAAGTGACAATGCTAAAATTATACGTTTCATTATTTATAAATAACTCATATATTTTATAACCTAATATTTGCTCACAAAAAAAATAATACTTCTCCAATATGGGTTAGAAAATGGTAACATTGACAAAAAAATTAATACCACTAAAAGAAAAGTTACCTCAAGTATTAGACAGTGGTAAATTATGTTTAGTAGCAGCAAAAATATCTGCTCTGGATCTTATAGAGTTCCCGAGTGTATTTCAACCTCTTCTATATGCTACATGGAATACTGCACAGGGTTGAGCCACAGATAATCCTCATTATATTCTGATAAAGCCTAAGAGGGGCCTATTTGCAAAGAGCGCCTTTATCGCTTTTCGTTGATTAGATGATGATGCAAGCACGCAATAACCCTGATTTCATATGTTATATGTATGCTATGCATCTTGCTCTTGATGAAAGCCTATATTAGCCTAGTCGGTTAACCCAGGTGTGGATCTTTAGTAAGATCCACAAATAGATCCAAATCCAATTTCAACGATGCATGACATTCATTTTTGAGCAAAGATATTGACAAATCTGATTTGACGTGATGACATCCAATTATTGATATAATTTTTTTTATTTTGTTTATATTGATTATCCGTTCCCGAAGATGAAATAGCTCTGTCGATGTTTAGCCATGTTTTTTTTTTTTTAAATAGATAAAATTAAATCATCCAATTGGCTGAGAGGTTGCTGGTAAAAGAATCAGAGGCGGTAATACAGTGTACTGATTAGAACGGAGAATATGTTAGTTGATTGTGTTGTAATTGATACCCATTGTCATATTTAATATAATTATTGTCACTCACTGTCAAGTTTTAAAAAAATAATAATAATTTGGAACTTTTTACACGAATAGTATTGTCTTTTATCGCTGAATTAAAATTGATTCTAGTATGATATTCATTTTAACTACTTACAATGAGCATTTTTGTTTATATCCACTTCTTCTTTTTGATAAAATAAAAAAAAAAAATTCTTCATGATAAGGAAGATGGTGACAAACTTAGGTGGCATTTTGAGATTAGAGTTTGTTAAGATGGTAACTTTTTTTTTTTTTTTGCTTGAATTTGAGAAAAAGAAAATATGAATTCTCGCTTCACCAAAAGAAAAAAAAAGGAAAAATAAACTTAAACATTTTGGTTGCTTAAATTAAGATTGAACCAAATTCGATAATGTAGTGAACCAAAATCAAAATGCCCTCAAGGGTGTGCTTCAGATGGGGAACAGAGAGAAGGAGAATAAAGGGGAAGGAATCATACTTCTGACCGGACTTGATCAGAGCCGTTTACTTACTTCAGAAGGAGTTAAAATGAGAGAGAACGGAAGGGAACGAGGATGAACCGCATATAGAAAAGTGATAAATTTGTTCACCTCCAAATCAGATATAGAGGAGGTGAACCGCTTCCTTTTATTTCTTTTTCTTTCCATTACACAAGCCGTTTTAAGAGGATTGAGATCCGATGCTCTTCAAATCCCTCCTCTTCCCCTGCTATTCTCTCTATCTCTCTCTCCTCCTTTTTTGAAGAGAGAGATAGACACAAATTGAAGAGCAAGATTATGTTATTCTTCTTAAAATAGCAGCAGAGTCGGACCCGTTTTTAGAACACACCTTAAAAAAAATCTGAGAAGTAATATCAGTTATTTAGGAATGACTGGTTTAGGATTTAACCCCAATTAACAATCAACACGTGGCAATGGTGGCTCATTGTGCTTGCCAGTCAATAAAAGATACTATGGACCTTTATTTACCTAAATATTAATCGTGGATAAACAAACATTACTTCTTAAATTGTTTTCTTAAAAAAATTACACGTAGTTTGTAATAACTTGTAAATTGCAATTCGACAAAAATTATAATTTCTGACATATTGTAATTTTGAATTTCATACATAATTTTATTTATTTCCTAAGAAAAAGTGCATATTTCTTTACTCTTTTTCTAAGCCAAATCAATTAAAAGCAGGACATATGATGGTGAGGGAAAAAGAGAGTTAAGTCTCCTCATAAATTAAATATTTTTAGCCTTTCTTATAAAATATAATTACACTATACAATATTTTACATCCTCTCAATCTCATTTTTATTAGTTTTGTCCTTGATAAAAAGTAATTCTGATGATCAGTAATTTACACAAACAGTTCATAATACTGAATTCGTATCCTCCCAGGTACCTGACTGAACCTGACAGAAACGGACGGCCCAGATTTACTCTCAGCCCAGATTTTTAAATTGGCACGAATCTCAAAGCACAAATAATACCCCCCCTGCGCCATCCCGAGTAATCACCGGCTGAGAGTAAATCTGGGCCGTCCGTTTTGGTCAGGTTCAGTCAGGTACCTGGGAGGATACGGATCCTCATAATACTTGGGTACAAAACTTGTAAATTATGAATGGAAATGTTTCTGTTATTTCCCTTCCAAATGTTATTTTGTTTGAGATGTGAAGTTCTGCAAACAAATTATTGAGTCTATGTGATGCATGACACATGCATCAATTCTTGTACACTACTAGTGCTCTTTATTATAGATCCTTAAATTTGGGATGAATCAGTAGTGCCACCAGGCATCAACTAGCTCACATCATCTAGTACTCATGCTCTCATATAATTGGTGCAGAAGTAATTGTAAATTAAAAGCGTGTTCCTTCCATGATTTGATATTTTGTGGCAAATCATTAACTGCATTAAGATAAAATCATTATTTAATTTTTCATCAACTCCATATTTAATTTCTAACAATCGTCATTATTTTTCCGAACATATTGTTAGTGTGTAACAAGGTTCTCACACAATATACATATTATATTCAAATTATATTTTTCCGGCAGATCTCCGAATTACGTCCGAATTTAATGAATTATACAAACAACGCAACTTTTTCCATATTACTTGTAAACTTTAGGATTTTTAATTTATTTTATACAAATATTAACATTTTGATATACTATTTAAGTTATAAATAACAAATTGCAACTGAAATATACTTAATCACGCATTTTAGACCTCGTTTAATTATTTATAAATCATAAACTTGTCGTTATGATTGGTTCAGGCGGACCAGTAAAAACCAGGGGCAACTGCCCCCTCTAAAATTTGAAATTTCTACGAAGATTTATAGGTTTGGATTAACTTTGCACCCCCCTCCCCTCTAAAATTTATTTGCCCCCTATGAAATTCTTATTTTGTAATTAGGGTTAAATTTAGAATTAAAATTAGAATAAATTTTTTGAATTATGATTGGTAATTAGAATTATAAGTCAAAACATTGAAAATTAGAAGTTAGAGCATTGAAAATTATAAGTTATAACATTATTCTTTTTATCTAGTACTCTATTAGCTAATGAGTTTTTGAACCCAATTCGCTATTTTGTTGCCTCTGTTGACATAAATTCTGAATCTGCCCTTATAACTGTATGTAACACAACATACAATATAGTATACGTATAGTATTAGAAAAACTTGAATTAAGCTAATAGTCTACAAAAGAGACAAGACACCTAAAAAAAGGAATTGTAGAAAACAATAATTAGGCAAAGAAGCACTGAAACCCCCTCCCCCAACTCTCAATCTCCCAATAAATAAAATCCAACTACATAGTTTACTAAAAGTCATTTAAAATGTGTACCCATTAAAGAGAGATTGGAAGGAGAAGAGTGTTAACCTAACCTAATAGCTTTATAAATTGAACGGTCAAGTTTGCTTTACATTTGATTAAACCATGAAGAGTCCTTTCTCTACAAGTCTCTTTGGAGTGGGTCCCAAAGCGTTTTTGTAAAATTGTTTTTTTTCTAGATAACCCCTAGTTAGATGTCTTTATCACCAAGTACCCTTGGAATCTTGTTACAAACACATCATTAGAGAAGAAAGGGGAAAAAGGAAAACATGGGTACCAAAAAAAGGCTTTGCATTTATAAAATTTGGTCCAACTTGAGGTTAAACAAGCATAAATTTTTAGGGGTGGGATGCATAGGACAGAGATATAATTACAAGGGCATTTGTGCAAAATCACAAGTTATTTCGAGGGAGACTGGAATTGGCCCACAAAAAGTTTTTTATTTTTCTTTATGAAGAAAAAAGTACAAACAAAGAAAAATAAATGAAGACACCACCAAACCCCTAAAGAACATGCAAGCACTTTGGAAGGAAAGAACAAAACAGGCCTCAATTTACGCAATTAAAATTGGAATAATTGAGACCCTTTGGGTTGGTTGTTTTTACTACTAGCAAACATTTCGCATTTAATAAGCGCATACCTTATGGGTCGGGTGTTGCAAAAAAAAAATCCAATCCATTATGACCGAACCCGGTAATAGTATTCTGGATTGTCGAGGTTGGGTGAATAATTAATTGAGTGAGTCTATGGTACTATGCATAGCACGGATTGGTCCATACTATGGATCAATATTTTTGTTTTCAAAATTCTAACGGTCGATCCTAACCGTTCAACATGATTTTCATATGAGAATATACTTGTGGACTAAATTTTATATTTTTTTAAATTTTTTTACTATTTTTTAGATAGGTAGAAAATCACTGTTTTGGATGGTCCAAAATTTTCAGATCAAGTGATTTTCTATCTATCCTAAAATATAGTAAAAAGTTTTGAAAAAATATAAAATTTAGTCTGCATGTACATATTCATGTGGAGATTACGTTGAACGGTTTAGATCGACCATTAGAATTTTAATATGAATATATAGCTCCGTAGTACGGACTAATCCGTGCTATGCATAGTACCATAGACTCACTCTAATTGATTGCTATATCTGTGACTATTCTTCATAAATATTTAAACAAAGTACAAAACTGTTCGCACCGCCCGATACGGATATAATTATCGTATTATTTTTATTTATCTACGTACTAATAGATTATGCCAATATGCATGCGTTTCGTGATATAATTAAAATATTAAATATGGAGAGTTGATATATCAATATCATCGCTTCTATTAATTATTTTGACTAATAAATATTTTAAACAATTTATCTCTCTATCTCGTGCAATTTTCAACGAACTTTTGCGGTGCTCCGACGAACTTGTAAATTATAAAATAATAATCAATACAAACTAAATATTATATAATCAATAAATTGAATTATTATATAATAATGCAAACCAAATCTTATAGTTTTAGTCATAAGACAAATAAGTTGAATACCAAGTACAATAAGTTAAATATTAAAATCAATAGAATTTCAAAAGACTTGTGCATGACCCGAAATTTTTATTTTTACCATCTTAAAAAAATAAATCAAATAACCATTTTTATCTAAAAATTTGATTTTTACCATGTCCATAGTTGAAACTGCGGATCAAAATTGGGTGTCCGTAGTTTGAGACTGCGGACCGATTGTTTTTTTTTTTTTTTTCGGTCAACTCACTGCTTAACTAATCCAATGAAAATTGGTCCGCAGTTTGAAATTGCTGATACAGTAAAAATCAATTTTTCAGAAAAATAGAGTTATTTGGTCTTTTTTTTAGAGACGGTAAAAATATTTTTTTTGGGTGCATGACATATGTGATGAACTTTTTTCACTACAAGATCCGACTTGACATGGAAAGGAATTGGATCCAATTAAAAATAATGCGTGATGCGTTAGCTTAAAGTTCAACTAGTGGCATCAAAATATGATGCTAACACGGGTTTGATTACGGTGTTTTTAAAGTTATCAAATGTACCTTTTCAAACTAATAAATAAATTGGTCAAGTTTCACGTCCCTTTTTATTGCTGTTTGATTACGCTTAAGAAAATTCATGGATAATATCATGTTTAGACCGGTTTCTTTCATCATGATTAAAAAAAGAAATATCTACTGATCAACCTTTTGAATTCTAAAAGTTTATAAACTTTATTATTAGAGCACCTACATTGCCTAACTATTAACTTTCTAATCTGAGGTGTACAGTTTCTAATTCAGTTTAAAAAATGTGAGAGAGTTTTTTATTTAGCAACTATGTAGGAAATTAAGTTTCTTATTAAGAAACTGTTTATCCATACTGGTAAAATGATTGGCTCAAATTATTTCTCATTTTTAATTTATTGCTAACGTGGCTTAATAAAAACTCTAAAATTAATTTAAGTGATATGAGAGTTTAGAAAAACTTTAGAGATCTTAATTTCTAAAAAGTGATTAACAGTTAATTTGAGTTACTGGGACGTAGATGCCCTTCGGTTATTTTCATGTATATGGTATAGTAGGAAGATTAAGAAACGTATGATCTCTTCTCTTCTCGACAATCAATTAAGACTTAAAGAGTGAGGTAATATGCATATTGTGGAATAACTCATAATATAGATTTATATTTATATTTTCAAATTTTAAACAGTTAATCTGAACCGTTGAACTTCATATGAAAATGTGTATAAAGATCAAATTTTATAATTTTTTTGAATATTTTTAGTATTTTTTAGATAGGTAGAAAATCATGCTTTCGCTAACTTTATCAACAAGTCTGCCTCATGCAACCCACTAGGGCTATGTTTGGTTGGATTGAGAATAGGCTATTCGGAATAGCCTATTCGGTGTTTGGTTGGGTTAGAATAGCTAGAATAGTGAATTCAAACATTTTGTCTTATTATAATAGACTATTCCTAAGAGTTTTGATATTTGACTATTCCAATAAGACAAACAATAGCTATTATTGTTTTGGTTATTCTAACTATTCTTGTTTTACAACCAAACATACCCTAAAGTAAAGTCAGCGGTAATGGTGTTTTTCAAAATCTGAGAAAAATGATGGTATGGGTCGAATTTCTATGTTTTTATGTTATTAATAATTTTTTCTGTAAAATCACCACTTCGGGATGTTCATAATTTTTAGATCCAAGTGATATTTTACCTATATACAAATTATAAAAAAAACTTTAAAAAATGTAAAATTTGGTCTATAAGTACATTTTCATATGCAAATTATGTTCAGGGTTCATATCGATTGTTTGGACTTCAAAAAAAATATATAAACCATAACACAGACTGCTATGTAATATGCATATTATCATAGCCTCACTCGTTAATTAATGCTAATACTAAGTTACAATACAAAATGAGAATTAAGTTAAGCTTGTGGGCATTTCAATTTGAAAAATAAAACGTGGTCAATGAACAATTTTAAACCAAAAGTTAATTAATTCTAATATGATCGCATTTATTGTCTATTAGAAGTGATTTGCAACAGTCGGCGCAAAAGTGAGACAATTTTTAGAGATTATACTTTCTTTATTAGACAGCAAAAAACAAATTAGTTCATACCTAGTTGGTAACCAAAGACAACAAAAAACAAAGGTGATATTGGTTTAGTAATATGGACCTACAAAGTTATGGACTTTGACTTGTCTTACATGTGGGAAACATTTTGAATTTTTGATCAACCAAATTTTGATTTAGAATATTTTGTTGGTGATTAATGGTAACTTGCTCCAAGTTACAACATGAAATGCTATTTGGTGTTTTAAACCAACATAATTGAAGCACAATATTTTGCAGATTTTTGATATTTTCTTGCATATCTGGACCTCAAAATGTTTAGGTAGCATGTTGAACGATTTTGTTTCTTTAAATAATTATACCTATTTTTTTGTGCACGATTTGTATGAATGCAAATTATTACAATGGTAAATAACTAGATGTCTAATCAATCACTATTAAGTTCTAATATGTATTTTCTCTCTTTTTTTCCTCCTTAGATCACTTAAATCTCATATTTTTAAGTGAACGCATTTTTTTTTTCTTCAATCTCATACTTTTTTAAGTGAACGTATTTTTTTCACAGGAAAAAAATACGGCATTTGAATATCTAGTTTTCACTCGTTGGGAACACTAACTTGGTGTATTTAGACATGTTTATCGCAACACGTTTTAAATTTTAATATTGTAATAAATTATGAGTAGAACTAGGGTGTTCTTAAACTCACCTAGTCCCTTTGTGAGCTTAATTCAAAAATCTATTGAATTGGCTTTAAACGATGCATCCAAACCGTTGAAATCAATCTACTTCACGGGTGATGCATTTAGATGTCAAATTTATAAATTTTCGAACTAATTTAGTATAAAGTCAAGCAGTCAAAAAAAGGTTTATAAGTTAATTTTAATGTATTCATTTTTCATTATTTTTTGACCGCTTGACTTTATATTAAATTAGTTTAAAATTTTTACTTGACATGTAAACTCATCACTCGTGAAGTAGATCGGTTTCAACGGTTTGGATGCGTCGCTTGAAACCAATTCGATGGGTTTTTGATCACAAAGAGACTTGGTGAGCTTAAGAACACCCAAGTTCTACTCATAAATTACTATTAAGTTTAAATATGTATTTTATGTCTTTTCACTTTTTAGAACACTTGATATCATATTTTTTAGAAGTAAAACAGTATTTTTTGACTGACTAAGCTAAAACATTTGAATGCCCATTTTTCACTTGTTGATAATACTATCTTGGTACATTTAGAGGTGCATATAGCAAAACGATTTAAAATTTAAAATTTATTTTTAAATAGATTACGAATACCAACAGACATTCACATGATTCAAACCGCTAACTGCTCCAATTACAAACTTTGATTAGATCCATAACAACATTCTCTTGTGCTAATATTAGTATTTAAAAGAGAAATGATGTATTCACATTACATTGAAACCCTTCCACATTTCTATTCTTTTGTCTTGTTCTATTACAAAGACCCATCAGGAAAAAGATTAAAAAAGAGAGAAAATAAATATAACAAGTTTATGGAAATATAATTTTGTACTGATTAAATTACATCAATATTCAGTATAATTTCGGAACAAGAAAAGATGAAAAAAGAATTGGTTACTACATTTTCTTTTCTAGTCGTCAAAAAATTGTAAAAGAATGTGAAGGAAAGAAAAATAAACAACTTGAAATCTACAATAATAATTAATATATAAAAACTAGAGAGTAAAATTATGTCCCAAATCCCAATAGTAGAATTTTGGGCCATAGTTGGGCTTCGTGTGGTCTGCACAGAAATGATTTAATGAGAAACGTACAATAAATCCAGCCCAACTAGGCCCAATAAATTTGTTAGGCCCGATGGCTTGCAACTCAAAGTCTTTTATTCTTTGAAATCTCAATTGAGAGAAGTATGTGTTTATAATGAAATTACAGTCAAAGTAGAGAAATTATATTTCATAATGTTTGGCATATACATTTCATTTCCTAGTATCATCAACAATCGAGAGAGCTCTATGCCATTAAGTTTTATTATTTAATGAATTTAATGATCGCAGTATTACATTTTTTGGTCACCATTGCTGCAAAGAATCTAAGTCTGCTCGTGCTAGTTTTATTTTTGAAATAAAAAACACAGACTATCCAATTTAAAAAATTTTGAAAACCAATTTTATAGTGATGGGCAGTTCAAGAGAGGAAGAACTGAAGAAAATAAAAACAAAAAAGAGAAAAAAAATTCTACAGTTCACTTACAAATTAATTAATTTATTCTAATTTCCAAACTATGTTAATGCCAACAAAAACATATATATAATTTCATCAATTTTTGCAACCAGCGGGTACACCATAATAGAAATTATAACCTTTTCCGTTAGAAGACTTTAAAACCATCTGTTGTGAAGCAATCACGTTTATCAGTAAATGGTTTTACTAGATATGTATCTGGATCTGATTTCTGACCAAATTCATCAAATACCTTAATGTTACAGATATACGCCGCCTTGTTTGCGCCTTCACAGGCGGTGTGTCCGCTACCCATTGCAGAACTTGTTTCACTTTTTGGATAGAAAACCTCAGCTGCCCATACAAACTTAGTTGCATGATCAAATGTGTTGTTAAAAAGAGTTTTTGGCCACCACCCGATCAATATCAGGTCGTTGTTATCATGGCGGTACAATGAGCAGTCTTTAGTTTTCTCATCCTGCAAAAAATAAAAATAAAACATAGAGAAATAAGAAATGAGCTACTTGCTTGACTTCTATATAGACTTAATTCAAATTTTATAACCCTCAAATCAGAGTGTAGAGAATGCAAAGAAAAATTCTATATAGACATAATTCAAATTCTTTACTTCGCCCTTGTTCCCTCACATTCTCTCCCCTTGTCCGGAGCACAACCTAAATTTCATCATCCTACCACTAAAGAATGCAAAGAAAAATCTTCAAACAAAAAATAAAATAAAAATAAAACCTTCTTTATGCTCAGTGTGACAAAGTAATCTTTCCCATCAAAGGTGGAGAGGGGTGTAACCTTATTTCCTGGCATTGGTGCCCCATAAACATTTGAAAGAACAAAGCCTTGACATATCTGATAGCTACCATCAGTATTTCAAAAAAAAAGAAAAAGGACAAAGCCTTGACAGGTGGTGCTATAGCACCCCTTGCCATTTTCTGCCTGTATGTATAAATAAAAATAACAATATAATTATTTTACCATGCAAAATGTTTAGTAATGTACATTATTTTTTTAAAATCACGGTATAGTTTTGATGTGTATACACTCTCCATCCTGCAAAGAGTCGCAAATCAGTGCTGCCAGAATACAACATTGGATATACCTGTATTTATTCATATTGTAAATATCATACAAAGTAGAATAGTTATTGTATAAGCCTCGTAGAATGAAGCCTATTTGTAAGAAAATAATTGAATGATTTTTTCTTTCTTTTTTATTTGAGAAAAAATAACATTGAAGAACGGGTTGAAATGAGTCTCCATTTATTAAATCAACATTTGCATATAATAATCAAATAATATACTGAAATCAAAGATTTCTAACTAATTTTTTTTCTTCTTCTAAAAATCCTTAAAAGCTTCTTATAGGAGGAAAATGATATGCTATTGAGAATTTGAAATAGATTGAAATTAAATAGGTACATGAAATCCAGCAACCATAGAATAACTTCTTTCATTGTCATTCATAACAGCTATATAAACCACACTTGCCGGTACGCCCCAGACTGATATCCTAGCTCGTGTACCGGGAAACTTGTGGTTTGTATATAACCAGCCAGGGTGCTTTGAAAGCCAAAAACAAAAACAAAAAACTTTTTTTCTTAAAACTTATAATTTTGATTATGCAAATCACATCTTTGTGAAATTGAAATTTAAAGTATTTGCATGTACTTACATGAATGTAATAATCTGAGGACTGATCATTAGTTGGATTTGGAAACAAATTTGAAATAGTTCTGGATTGAGGGACTCCAATATATCTTCCTTCCTGTGAAAAAAAAGGTTAAAAACTTGCTTTTACAATTATGTTTGAGTTTGCCAAATAACTTATTTCAAAATTAGTATTCTATATACCTTATTTTGAGTTCGATTTCCTTCAACTTCTACGGATTGCGTACCTTTGAAGGCTTCGATGCGATTATTGTACAAAACAGAGAGACATATCAAAACCAATGCTAATATTTGCTTGTTATAAGCTATGTTGGAAGAAGGAGAAGGATCTCTATGAACTATATTTATGTCAATAAGAAATACATTGACAAAAATGATACACACAAATAGTCTTTATATACACTATCTTTTTGTCAATTTTAATATCCGAATGTCAGCCCTGAACTGAGTCATTTATTATGCTTTTTGGGGTTTTTGGGTTTTTTTTTGTTCCAGTAATGTAATTTAGTAAATCCAATCATTTATATAAGTAGGAAATAAATAATTTAATGCTCATAGATATTTACTAATTTGACTATATTTTGACTAGAGGAAGGGGGTTAACTTAATACTATTAATAAAATTGCATTAACTATGTCATTCAATAATTCAATTGTGCTTCATAAATTAGTAAACATCTACCAGCATTAAATTTACACAATAAAATTTCAATAACTATGTCATTTAATAATTCAATTATGACTATATCTTACTATATCTTCATAAATTGTAATTAATATTTTTTTGGAACAAGCAAAGCTTCTGCATTTATGAAGCTTTTAAATGCAGAAGCCGTTAACAAACCAAAATAGGCATCCAATTTTGACGTAGCCTTTAAATTGCACAATGTTTCAATACATTTCTCAACCAGACTTAGTATTGTCCAATGTTATCTGTTAAGTCATAGCGCTTAAAATTTAGCGACATGATGTTAATTGTAAACTCTCAAGGCTTTAACGGGTAAAAATATTGACAGAATTAATTTGACTTCACACAGAATACGATCGTCAAAGATAAATTGAAAAGGTATATAATTCATGGGATGCGTGGAGCTAAAATTACTCTGTCAATATCTTTATCCCACTTTAACATCCTGGCGTTAATGCAACACAACTGGAAGCAACTGACATATGGAGGATTTGTTATTGTTATTATGTTTTCTTTATTAATCACAAACCATGTATGTTTTTGAAGACTGTCTCGTTCAATGTTTTTAAACCTGTCACGTTCACATCACCGAACTATTGAGAGCAGAGTGTCAACACAGATACGATACGGATCGGGTGAAGATATTTTGATATCTGTATCCATCTAAAATTAGTCTTACATGTATTCAATTCACACTTGTTATAATGGAAAAAATATCTTTCCTGGCGTATCTGTTGACACTCTAAAATTACGATATTTTTACACTTGTTACAATTTATGCGACAATTACCTGATGAATTTAAACGTTCAATACTATTACTCCTAAATCCTCATTGTTACAACAGTCGTCTTTCAAACCTTCCAACGACCAGATCAATTCCAGAATAAAACAACGCCCATCTCAGTAGTCGGCTAAAGATTTTAACAGAGTATTTTTGGCTCATGCAGGGCACAAACTATAGAATCAAAACAACACTGCATATAGTTCGTGTGTTGCATGAAGCTAAAACTGCTCTGTTAAAATCTTTACCCAATAGTCCTTCAGGACAATTATAAATGATACGATATGGTGTCCTAGACGAACTGAGACTTGATCGTTATTTTGTTTCTTTCAAAATGGCAACTGGTGATAAGATCCAGATTTTCCTGTTCAAAACAATGTTGCTGCGTACAACTCAGACAGACAAAACACACTATTCAGACTTTTTCAGATAAATTTTGAACTTGCTGAAACTAAGTTCAAAACAATGTTGCTGAGACGCCGAGTACAACTCAACAAATAAAACACACTTTATGTATGAAAGTGGAAATTGGAATTTCTATCTCTCAATTAACAATTCTGTACAAATATATAGAGAAAAGGAAAATCTAAAACAGAAAACATATAAATTACAGCCCTAATTATAACTATGATTTCTTTCCTTTAACAATGTATCTTTTACCCAATATAAGGTCAATTTGGGCCCATGATGAGATGTCCCGTAGAATTTAGGCCTCTCATGGAGTCCAAAACGAAGTGTTCCGAAACAAAAACCAGAGGAGAACCTGGGTATCGCATCTCTTCGGCACAACATCAAATCATGATTCAATTTTTTTTCTCTTTGTTTTATCTAAAACGAGTGAAATGGAACTTTCTTTATTAAATTTAATAAAGAAAGGTATTGTTGGAATTACAAGCAGTTATTTTTTTTATTCCTTTCAAAAACAAAGCATAAAATTGGGATACAACAATCAACAAATGAACTCCATACAAGCAAAAGAGGTTACTGAATAAATATTGCAAAATGAACTCATATCTATAAAATAAACTAGAGAACTAAAAATAGTAGGCAACAAGAAGATCGAACCCGAAAAAAGATAGTAAAAATGAAGGAAGACAAGCAGGAATGTACTGAGGGGGCAATTTAGAAACATAAATTTTCAAATAAGATTTTGACCTCTCTCAATTCAAATTTATACGGAACACAAACAACCAAGATTTTAAATTCTTCTCAGCTTTTATCAATACTAAACAAGGCACATTAAAGGAAAGAAAAAGGCTGTCAAGTGACAGAGAAGGAACTAAGTTCTCTTACACTGATAGGTACCCTGCCAAACGAAAAAACAACAATTGAAACTACAACTCAAGCTATGGCTCCAGGGCATGGGTCAAAGGCTGTGCCACATGAGATCCACGGGCCCTTGTCAGTTGTACCCGAGAATTCATTGACACGCGCTGGAACATTTCTCCACTCTCGCATTGCCACATCGTAACACAAGAGTCGATTCACCTGCCTTGACTTGAGAGAGAGAAAAACCAAACCCCCATGATTTCCCATGCAATTCATTCTCAAGGAATTCCCATAGAATTCCAGGCAGAGCTCACTTGGCATCCTGTCCACCTCCTTCCAGAGGAGCGTCATCCTCTGTAATTCCCAAACACCCACACAATTCGCGCAATTCTTCGTCAGCAGCCCTACCAGCAGGATTCTACCCTGCGATTCTGCTAACATGCAATCTCTGAAACTCATCGGTAGCGGAATTGCATACTGCTTCCACGTGCCGGTACTCATGTCATATGTTAAGATACCATCTGGTTGGCCCCGCATGAAGTACAGGGTCTTACCTAGAGAGACTGCTTTTGACCTGAAATTCAGTGCAAGTGGTATGGTGATACTTGGTGGTACTGGGACGGGATGGGCCCACTTGTTCTCTGACGAATCATATATTTCATACTTACCTGTGCAACTCAACCACATAATCTTGTAACCATCAGTAGAACTCACCATAACAACTGAAACCCTAGACCAGAGTGGTACATTTGTAGGTGGGGGCAGTTCTCTGTAAGAGCTTGTCAGAGGGTTGCACGTGTAAATGTGAGTGTGATTCAAGTTAAGGAAACAAACGAGACCTCCATCAGAAGCCACAGGGAAAACAATTCCCTTTCCGCTTACCATGCTTTTGATTTGATTTTGGTTACCGTTTTCACTCAAAAAGGGAACTGTGGAGCGGTGCCATTTTTCTGCAGATGGATCATACATGGCACTGTGGGTATGAGTCACAGTGTAGAACCATGGATATGATCTGGGGACTCCTTGAAATTGCTCATAAAAGGTCTTTGATGTGAGAATGCCACGCCACCGGCTACATACTGAGTGAAAACAAAATATTGCCGCAACTGGGAGCCGTGCTAGAACAGGCTCAAACAAATCCTCAGGCAAATTTTCCCATATCTCGACTTCCATTGATTTGCTTTGAATTGGCTTTTGGAAAATTGATTCTGGTTTCAGATTCAATTCTTTGTCCTTGCGAAGCCTTTTGTGAATGGTGGTCTTTCGGATTTCCTCTTCTTCTTCTCCTCCTCCTAGCATGAGGATATTGGATTTTGATTCTGATTCAGAATCCATTTGCAAGGGAAGGTGGTTCTTGGTGGCTGAGTTGCTTTTGAAATCATAAGAGCACCATCTGGAAAAATACCGGGAAGAAAAAACAAAGATACTATTCAGTTAAATAAAGGAAGAGTACAGTACCCGGTTGATTTGGTATGATCTCGTAGTGTTTACTGATATTACAAAAGACACGTTATAGTTTGGTACAAACAAGGCAGGCACATTTGGTATTAAAATCTAACAATGAGGTTGTCAGTACAAGTCTTTTAGTTGCTGGTCATGGTTATAGTACGTATTATTAACTAATTATGGAAGAACACCTGTAAGATCAAGAAAATACTTGCTCAACAATTGGTTCGCAATTTTAAATTGCGGAAGTGAAAAACATTCATTGATTAATAATTTTTTTCAATTTTATCTTCAAAAATATTTTTTTTTTCGATTTAAAGAAGTAACATTAGTGAAGACAGAGTAATCTAATGTGAGAGCTATTAAAGATAAACCAATGCCTGTTGAATTGCATGACAGAAAGCCATATACAAAATTTACACTATGCTTGATTGTTACGAGGCGAATTGGAAAAGAGGTCAAAGAAGAGGAAATGAATAGAATTGGAAAGTGAGGTTACAATTTTTTCATCTGTGTTGTTAAGCTCTATCCTTGAATTTATCATGCCAATTTGATTAGGTGTATTTATTGTTTTATAAAACACTGTAAAGCAGCTCTTTACTGATTTCTCAGTTAATTTAAATTCTGATCTCCACAAATCTTCCTTTTTTTTCTTAATTATGGCAACCCGATAATTTCACATATCACAGACAACTTTTTTCTACCCCCCCCCCCCCCCTTTTTCCAAACAAAAAAAGTGCTGCTTTGTTAACCATAGTCCCTTCCCGCGTGACAAAGAAGTAAGTGATTTGACTAGCTTTTTCTTTCATCCCCTTCCATCAGTCCCACTACCCTCCAATCAAACATAATATAGCCTATATGTCATCAGCTTCCTAGAACAATGCACATTCTTTCTAATGAAATGATAGTTTTAAAGAGTTTCCTATTTACTTTCTTATTTTTTTTTTTCAGTTAGCTGTTTTTTTTATTGTAACAGTAAACTCCCAATTTACTTATCTAATAATGAATTGGGAGAACTGAAATTTGGTAAGCACAGGTCGATATCCCAATACACCTTTTCTGATTCAATAATTTAGTAAACACTGGAATTTAGTAAGCAAAAGTCTTCTGTATAAAATTTATCTTGATAGTAATCCTATCCCATACATGGTAACCAAATTTGCATATTTCCACAACCATAACCAGATTGTTACTATAAAATTTTATTAGAAACAAAAAATAGTAAGAGTATGCCAATAAGCCCTCATTCCCTGTTATTATCCCACAGAACAGAGCAAATTGATGTCAGGGATAAAACAAATAACAATTCTAGTCAAACTATTCAGAATAACTAACTCCCAAGTTTAATTGAAATTAGCTTTATTCCCAGTAAGACTATTAATATTCTGAGTAGTGAGTACCACTCAAAAAAAAGCCGGAATAAATTCCCTACATAAATTCCCTATTTTGATTAGTCCTTCCCCCATTCCAAAGGAACTTTGAAAGTCAGCTGAAACTAAAATTACTAAAAAATTGCTACTCACAGATAAGCCCACATTCTCCTTATGTAGTTATTTCCAAAATTGTCTTATAAAACATGAAGTGTTTAATTATTAAGTTAATTTCCCGAAATGGCCCCCAAATACAACAACAAAACATACAGATTGCCACACCATAAAAGCAATAAGCCACGGGTCACAGAGGGAGAGTGACTGCCTCTGGGATCAATCGATTGGAAAGAGATGAGAGAAAGTCGAACAAATTTACAAACACTAAAGATAATCAACCAAAGATAATGCGCGTGTGCGCGCACTTGTGTGAGCGTGAAGTGCTTTTGTGGATGCTGCGCGTGTGAGTTTCTAGAGAGAGAGAGAGAGAGAGAGACCAACCTAGGATCTGATGTACGCTTAAAGCGATGCAGAGAGAAGAAAGGAGGAGATCCGTACAGGTCGCACAGCTCCTGTAACTGCCCCACCAGCTGCCGGAGTGAGGCGGCCGCCGCCTCCTCCGCTTCCCCCTCCGCCATCTCCCCCCCTAAACACCGCTCCGCCCTATCGCTTGCTCTATCACTGGAACTACAGCCTGGATTCTCTCTTTCTGGGTTTCCTTCCCCGGTTTCTCTCTGTTCGGCTGTTCCCTTCTGTTTTTCGGTTCTCTTGCTTCTCTGAGAGAGAAGACAGAGAGAGAGAGCGCTCGAAATTCTAAGCCTGAGAGGACTTTTTCGAACGTCAGCTATGGTTTGCAATAAGGCCCCATATGTGATTTATTTACCCAAAAACCAACCAACCATCTTTCTATTGGTTCCAGTTCTAGACCCTTTGTTAGTGCAGTGAAGAATGAATTCGTATAGACCAACTTATATACAACGGTTCATAGTTAGATCTAACTTTTATCTTGATAAGAAGGATGGTAAAAAGTGACCTATATTACAACTGTTTTTCTGTCTTATTGATTTAGATAATTTTTGTTTTGTGTGAAGGTTGGTACAAAGTAAACTACATTACAATTGCTTTTGTCTTGTCCGTCGTTGAACTTATTACTCTGTTTGGTATGAGGATAATTTTTAAGACTAAAAAAAAAAAAAAAAGATATGGCCTTCAGCTACCAAGATAAATATTAAAATAGGAGATTATTCTTATTTGGTGTGAAGGGAAAGATAAGAGTTATCACTTTTATCTCTTCCTACCAAACGAAACATAAAAGAATATTGAAAATAGTGTGATTAGCAACCAAACTAGATGGAGTAAGCATCTCTATAAATTAAAACACTCTCTTCTAGACATATTAAAAAGAACCGCGGACTTAGTACAGTGGCATGAGTTTTGTCTTTTTACAAAGATGTTACAATTTCAATTTTTGAAAATAACATTTAAAAAATGTTAGAGTGTACTGTACCTTTAATAAAATATATATATATATATATATATATATATATATATATATATATAGAGTTAGGCTACGGTGCTTTGCAAAGTAAACCACCATCTTTACTTCGGGTTACTTTTTGGATTTTGAAAATCCAAACAACCGATCCGAACCGTTCAACATGTTCTAAACATTGAAATGTGCTTGGAGACCAAATTTTACATTTTTTGGAATTTTTTTGCTATTTATTAAGTCACTTTGAAAATCGCTGATCCGACGGTAAACAGTAAAAAACAGTAAAATTTTCTGGACCACCGGATCAGAAACTTTCAAAGTGGCTTAATAAATAGTAAAAAAATTTCAAAAAATGTAAAATTTGGTTTCCAAGCACATTTCAATGTTTAGAACATGTTGAACGGTTCGGATCGGTTGTTTGGATTTTCAAAATCCAAAAAGTAGCCCGAAGTAAACGGGGTGGTTTACTTTGCAAAGCACCGTAGCCTTACTCATATAGATATATATATATATATATATATATATATATATATATATATATATATATATATATATTGAAAAATATAGTTCATGTTTGTTTGTTGCCTCATGTATAAAATAATTGTTTATATATTGTAATTCTTTATAGCACTGGATAAATGAGTAATACATATAAAAGAAAACTTCAATTCCAATTGCAAATAGTTTGGAGAATGTCCGAATAAAGTAGTTTAGCAACTTAATTTTGTATTGTTTTTAATTCAAATACTGTAAATTACAAAAGAATGTCATGTTGATTATTTGAGTAAAGAAAACTAAAATTTTGCACGGATTCTTAAAGCATCTACATCTCAGCAACTCAAATTAGTTTCTAAATAACTGTTAATTACTTTTTAGAAATTAAGGTCTCTAAAGTTTCTAACTTTCACATTCCTGAAATTAATTTTAGAGTTTCTATTAAGCCACGTCAGCAACAAAACTAAAAAGAGAAATAATTTGAGTCAATTATTTGGCCAACATGGAGTTTATAAACAATAAGAAATTTCACTGCATAATTTCTAAATAAGAAACTCTCCCACATCTCTGAAACTGAATTAGAAACTGCCACATCAAATTAGAAACTCTAATAATACCGGTGATGTAGATGCTCTTAGTTTAGACAGCATCATATCAAAAATTATTTTAAAATTATTTTGGTTAGAAATTAAACATAATAAAATTAAACTATTAGTTTTTCAAGTAGACACAATCACACAAACTTTAATAGTGTTTGAACGACTCCGATCAGACATTGGACTGAATTTGGTCCGGTGCCACCGTATCATTTTCACCCCAACTAATATAATTGCATCAATCAAACGACATGAACATTTTTTGCAATTAAAATCTATATAACATGCTATGTATATGAAGTGCACATAAATTTTAATACGATTCGAACAGCTCGGATCAGATATTAAACCGAATTTAGTTCAATATAATCTGTCCACCCCACGCCCCAATAAATTCATATAATCGTTTCAATCAAACGGCAGGAATGTTTTCCGCATATAAAATCTATGCGGCAGGGTGTGCAAGTGAAATATTTTGTTAAGTCGAGACAACGACCTTTGCCGCAAAGACCGCTGTCCATGACTCGCCAATCAAAAGTATGCACCGGAGAACAGATACTGCCCATTAACGACAGAAAATAACAGCCAATGGAACTTCGCCACGATTTGCGTACGGAAACTTACGTAAAGAATTATAGTACAAACAGTTGGTGTGTATCCGATCGACTATCGCGCTGCTTTTTGGACGGAATCCGATTGCCTGCCTGACAGAGGTCACACTAACAGACACGATCTTAAATAGAATTACATATAATGCCACTCTGTTCGGATCAGATCATGATTCAGGTTCATGCACGCTATTTATCGCCTTATCGGATCGGATCAGGTACTTCGAATCCTGCGTTTTTGCCAATTTTGCCCGTGTAAATAGGACCTCGCTTCTAAATTGAAATTGATCTGTCCCAACTCCGGAGTCCTTAACTGCACTGGCACAAAATAAAAATAAAAATAATATATACATTCAGACTATATATTGCAATATGGCAATATGCACAAATTGACTAATACTATGAATTTATATCTCTAGTTTTAAATTTCACACAGTCAATTCAAATTATTAAGTATGTTCTATGTATGAAAATGTATTTGAAAATCAAATTATACATTTGTATCAGTTTATTAACTACTTTTTTAAATAAGTAGAATAAGTACTTTTATCAGAAATAGGCAAAAAAAAATTACTAGTACAACGAACTGATTTCAGACAAATTCTAAAAAATATAAAGTTTTTAAGTAAAATTTTATAGACCTATATAATTATTTACTACTATCATGGTCTCGGTCAACTAATATATGGTCCCTATCAATCTTCTTAAATATATATATTAGTGATTATTCATACTTGATCTCTAAGTTTAAGCATAAAATCAACTTGTTATTAAATTGGATTAAATTAATATATATTATGTCGCTGTAGTGGGAAGAAAAATCATTACATGCTCTCTTTTAATATAAGTTACCTCAATTTGTATTAACACAGTTAGCTATATTTTTCTTAATCAAGTCGAAGAAAGAAAAAAACTAAATAGTTATAAAATATAATACTAATGGTGTTTACCGAAATAAAATTAAAGTAAGATGTCCTCTTCCACTGGCAATTTGCAAACAAAAGATTCAAAGGAATAAATAAAGGCAAAAAGAACTCCGCTGCCCAGCTTTTTGTAAGTTTTGATATTCTGTTGCAGATGTAGACTATCTCAATGTGTGTCAATATCCTGACATGAAGGAGAAATGGTTATATAAAGCCGTAGAGAGCAACACCGCAACAATGTATGTTCATGCCGGCGCCACTGAATTCTGAATTTTCATCGCACGGGTAAAGGTGGCACAAGTAGTTCGTGACTTCGACCTGTTTTTGTTTTGTAACTCTTGTTCTTTCTTTCTTTTTTCTCTTTCTGGATCTTATAATCCAACGGCCCAAGTTTGATCCGGAGTTGATTTTTAGTACAAAAATGAATTCATGCCATGGACGTGATTCTGGACGGACGGATTCACCTGAAATGAATGAAGATTAATTCAATCTATTTTTATTAAAAAAATTATATTTATGTATAATTTTTTTATATAATATAAGTAAAATTGGCACTCTAATAAAAATTAAAATTACCATGCTATAAAAGGCTAACCTTATTTTTTTTTTGGACTGTTCGACTACCTAATCTCCTAATTTTTAATTTAGTTTTGATTACTCTTGGATTAATGCGGACTATAATTATAAGTTTCTAACAGTTATGATTAATAAATATCATCACAAATAAAAGACAACCGTTCTGATTTTTTTTTTTTTTTTTTTGAAAAAAGGCAAGAGACTGCCCGACAACCGTTCTGATAGATGAGTTTAAAAAACAGTTCCAACAAACCAGATATTTAAAATATACTATTGTGTTGGAATTTGTTACTGATATATTAACTTCAATTTTTTATGATATTAAACATTATTTTTTTAAAGTTTGAAATCTGATAGTTGAAACACGATCTATAATGTATGGTTCTGTGCATATTAAAAGATGATTTTTTTGTTTGTTTAACATTTATCAAATGGCTCTGAGCTTTCATGAATTATGAAATTACACTTCAATTATATAAAATCGAAATTGCTACAATTATACAAACAAAGCATCTATAAAATCTCGAGAATTTATTTTTGCGCACATTTGTTATATTTAGTCCCCAAAGCAAGTTTAATATGTGGTCGAAGAATAAAGTAGAGGAATAAAAAGATAAGTGCAAGCTAAACAAGTTCTTCGTAAATTTGAACTCGTATAGAGGTTTACTTATTTGATGAAATAAAATTTGCAAATATATAGAACTGTGGACTTAGTGTAGTGGTACGAGTTTTGTCTCTTTATGTAGAGGTCGTATGTTCAATCTTTAAGAGTGACATCTAGAAGATACACGAATGTAATGGGGTTTTAATAAAAAAAAATGCACATATTATTATAATATGTTGGTGTTAGAACACCGGCAATTATTAGATCTCAAAAATTCTTCTTGACATAATTTGAAATATAATATCAAATTGCCAATTATTAGAACACCTACTCACACACCCTCTAAAGTTGAAAGCTCTGCCTAGCTCGTGCTTTAATTGATCTTGAGTCTCCATTACAAAAGTTTGTACAATTATCATTAAATAATAGTTTTGGTGACAAAAACTACAACTTAATATATTGTTTATAGATCTGAGCTCTATTTTATTTTTGATCTTTTTGGTACATATTCATTACATATCTCCAAAATTAAATTCTCAATTCAACTTTGTGGACATTAATCTTTGAATATGTAATATTTTATTGCTAATGTTTACTTTTCTCTACCTATCCATAGGGTAATTATATCTAAGATCCGATTATGTTCTCTGCTTTGGACTCTGATTCCTGGATTGAGATATGCTGCGATCCGAATATTGAGCACAGTAACCCTGCAATTCCTGCTTTTTCAAATCCAGCCGTCCGACTTTTTAGTGCACGCATTTCAAAATAGCTGATTTTTCTGTGCACGAATCTCGAAACAATTCGACAGCTGAATTTGGGAAAGCAGGAATTGCAGGGTACTGTTCACAGTACCCGGATCGCAGCAGATTCTCACCCCTGATTCCTTGCAACCACCCGAAGAGAGGAACGAAGAGAACACCCTGAAGTTGTTCAGTCATAGCCTAACCACTAGAAATTCAAAAGAAGGGGGGAGGGAGGGGAGGGGAGGGGAGGGGGAGGGGAGGGACTAGGGAGTATCTCCAACTTTGACTTAGTGCAAAAGAAGACGGGAGTGATAGAAGGAAAAGGGACATAATTAGATGCTTAATTATATTTTATAGAATATTAAATATGTTTAGTCTTAGTTTTTGATTTATTGAATGAACATCCTAGTTATTAGACTTTAGAATAATATATATGTCATTATAGTATTTGCATAGGAGAATGCATAATTTTATAGTTTTTTAGTGGTATACATAAAATTCTCTATGAATGTTAATAGTTTCATCATTTATATTTTATAATTTTTTTTGAAATATGGGTTTAGGAGTTAAATTCCAACACATTTCAAACCTCTAGTTATTAATAAATATGATTTTTTCACTTTGTGAGTTTCGAACCCATGACTTTTGATATGAGAACTATATATCTTTGCTAATAGATGAAAAGTAAATTCTTATATTTTATAATTTTTATAAGTCCTTATACTTTTTAGTTACTCTTAAATTTATAATTTTATAAGTTCTTATTCATTTCAGTAACTTATTCGGTGTCTTAATTTTATTTTTTTTTTTAAATTCTGCCTATGTTATCAAGGGAGTAAATTGTGCAATCAGCTTTATATAATGGATACTAGCTCGATCGGATCCGCATCCGACCCACATATTTTACAACTAAAATCCTGTGTGTGTGGAAGGATCCATCGCCAACTTAGACGAGATTTGAGAAAGTCGTTGGGTTGGTATGGTACCAAAATCAAATGATGAATTTGGTGGCTAGTTGCAACGAGAAAAGGGAGAAGATACCATGATTAGTAAGGAGAAAACCCCAAGAACATACACAGTAAAGGGTAAGGTAGTAATCATAGTTCATGAATGCAATTGTGAGGAATAAAACGAGGCAAAAGTGCTTGTGCATAAGTGATTTTCAAACTTTTTTTTCTCTCACCGTATAATGACTTCAAACTTGTTAGACTACAAATAATTACTTCAAACTTGTAAGACTTCAAACTTTTTTTTCTCTCACCGTATAATGACTTCAAACTTGTTTTGGTCTATTAACAAAGAGCAACACTTTCCGGTATGGGAGGCCGTGGCGGAGCCATATTGAACTAGAGATGAGGTAAGCACTAGATTTTAAAAACCGGATATAGGTCTATGTATAATCTGGCTATTATCTATTATTGAAAAAAAAATTGTCTACTCTTAAACAGTCTGCAACCCACTAGTCATATCAGTAAATATTTTTGCCAACTCCTAATAAAAATGCTGGCTATGTCGGTAAGAGATTGTGAGTTCAAAATTCGAATGAGAATAAATATTCAAAAATTAGAAATTATAAAACTAGCCCTTGGTCTTTGTATCTTAAAAATTATCTGAGAATAAGTTGTCAGGATGCAACTCTGTAGTTATTTTGGATAGCAAAAAGTTCTAAAAAATTTAATATCAAGTTATATATTTAGGATTATTTTGGAGAATTGCTCCAGAAAAAAATTATTGAAAAAATAAATTTTCAAAAGAAGACAATTTTTTTAAAATTCCAGCATTTAACAAAAATGTTATACAACAATGAACTTTTTTTTTTTCAAAACTCTAAATATCCATATAACGAAAAATATTATAATAAATCTTGAGAATTGTTACACATGAACATAAAAATGTTTTATTTACTGTATAATTTTCATTATATATTAGTCACATAAAAAAAAATAATGCGAGAAGAGAAGCACAAATATAAAGATATAATATAATTTAGGTAGTGAAGCAAAATAACACGGACGAAGACATAAACTAATATAATGTAGGTAAGAAATTTAAAAATTTAATCATCTTTATTTATTTTTAATAAGAAGCGAGTTTGTTAATTCATAATATTGAAAGTTTCATATTAGTTACCTTTTATAATTTGCAATGACGAGAAAAAAGTACAATATTTTATTTTGCGGACCAAAAAATTTGCAAAAGCGAGAAAAGTACAATATTTATTTTGCATCAAATTACAAAGACAGTCTCTATTTCATTTTTTTATTTTTGTGTGTGTGTGTGTGTGTTTAAAACTTTAAATTGAAGTTTGCTCATCACTTGAGGAATAAATTGGTTGGTACCTTCTTTCTCCGGCCGGCTCCATCTCTTGATCTGACCCTTCCTTCTTGTCCCATGGCTAATTATGATCATATATTCTTTTCAAAGCCATATATTGCTTGACCAAACCCTTTTCCTACTAGAAGGGATTTCAATTTTGACCATAAAAAGTAATCACCCCTCAATTGAATTTGCTTTTCTGCTTTTGATGGGAACTGAGTGTATTCCAATGGCATCCGATTAAATTTATACTATGCCCGATCTGAACCGTGCGATCCGAATTAATATTGTGCGGAAATCAAACTTATAAATTTGTTAAGAGCATCTACACCTCTGGTATTATTAGAGTTTTTAATCTGATGTGGCAGTTTCTAATATAATTTCAGAAATGTGAGAGAGTTTTTTATTTAGAAACTATGCAACAAAGTTTCTTATTAAAAAACTGTTTATAAACTCCATGCTAACCAAATGATTGACTCAAATTATTTCTCTTTTTTAATTTGTTGCTGACATGACTTAATAAAAACTTTAAAATTAATTTTAGAAATGTGAGAGTTAGAAACTTTAGAGATCTTAATTTCTAAAAGAGATTAACAGTTGTTTAGAAACTCATTTGAGTTGCTAGAATGTAAATGCTCTAAGTGAATCTCAATGTAGATGAACGATTTAAGCTCAACATTGGACAAAATTTGATCTGATGCTCATTGGACCCCTTTGCTTTTGGGTTTTGATACCTAGACAGTATTCTTACCCAAACTGCTAGGGTATGTTTGGTTGTAAAACAAAAATAGCTAAAATAGTCAAATCAAGAATAGCTATTGTTTGTCTTATTAGAATAGCCAAATCTCGAACCTCTTAGGAATAATCTATTCTAATAAGACAAAAAAATTGAATTCACTATTCTAACTATTATAACTCAACTAAACATTGAATAGACTATTCCGAATAGTCTAACCAAAAAAATAGCATATTCTCAATCCAACCAAACATACCCCCAATCATTCGAGCTAATCTCATGCACAGCTGAGATAAATTTTTGTCTAAATTCTTACTCAGGAAAAAGAAAATACTTTTGTGCTAATTGATATTCTTCCTCTTTTAAGAATATAATCAAGCACTCTTTGTTAGAAATGAGAATTTTTTATTTAAAAAATGGTTGGCAGAAGCTACCAACTGGAACTGAAAAGAAATAAGAAATGAGAATTGTTTATTTAAAAAATGGTTGGCAGAAGCTACCAACTGGAACCGAAAAAAAGTAAGAAATGAGAATTTTGAAACAAATAAATCTCATGCAAATATATAATATTTTACTTCTTTTGCTCATTTTCACTTCAATCCGTCCGTTTTAAATCGAATAATATGGATTTGAATTGCAGCAAAATAGGGGTAAATTGACTTCATGCGCGGATGCACCACACAAACTATAAAAAATTAAAAATCAAACAACACTATATTCTATATGGTTATGTTTGGTTATGACATAAGTATCTTATTCTGCACTTATGCCGTCAAATATGAATAAAATGTGATAGAATAGTATGGCACAAGAAACCATTTTATACTAGTCATAAATTAACCCACTTATTTATGTTGTATAACTTATGCCGCGTCTCTCCTCTTTTGAAATTACGTAATATGTAATGGACAACTTATTTGTATTAACTTTTTAATGTGATGGACAAATTATTTGCATTAGCATTTGTATGTGATGAACAATTTATTTGTCATTTGACTTTCTAAATTAGATACCTTTGCAATTTTATTTTATTTCAGTTTTAATTTTATTTCTAAATTATATAATATTATTTGTAAAAACCTTCGGATATAAATTCTTGTGTTCTAAATTTCTTTTGTAATTTCTTAATTCAACAAAACACAATTCAACAATAAAATATAACAACATACAATTCAACAATTAGTTTAATTCATGACTTAACTTTAACCCACAACTAAACAAGAACACCTTATGCCGTTATAACTTGAAATAACTAACTTATTTCATCATAACTTTAACCCACAATCAAACATGGCCTATATAATTTGTGTGTTGTATGAAGTCAAAACTGCTTTGTTAAAATCTTTACTCCAAAATTAGAATATGTCATCGTTTCCTTCCTTTTAAGGGAGTGCAAGGAACTATCTCAATTGCTGTTTGGAAGGAAAGAAACAAAAATAAAACATGATTTATTGAAAAAAAAAAAAAAAAAGGGAAAGAGAGGGTGGAGTTGAAGTAATGAGTGCTTTCAAGTTCAATTGATCCCTCTTTATTTTTTTCTTTGTTACAATGGATGGTCTCTTCTCGACCTTCAATTATAATCATGAGATTGCGACATTCTAGATTTTGGCAACTTTAATGAAACGCTTGATTGCAAGCCTAGTCCCCTCAGGCCTAGATAGTTTTATACATAATTGCCGAGTTGGGACCAACATGGAGTTGGTAATTCACATGATTACAAAATAATTTAAGAAATAATGGATGTGATAAAATCTTAATAAGAAATTTTGAAAGCCCAGTAAAACCCAAACGAGTTTTGTTTTCATTATTAGGCCCAATTTATTCAGCCCATTAGACAAGTAGCCCAAGCACCTTATCTCCATTCTCCTCTTTTATCTCCATCTCCCTACTCTCTCCTCTTTGCACCACTCATGGCGACGCTCTCTCTCTCCAGCCTCTCGGCTTCCTTCAAGTCCCTCTCTCTCTCCACTTCTTTCTTCGGCGGCGGAGTGGACACCCATGTCTCCTCTGTCTCCTTCCCTTTGCGCCCAAAAGTGGGATCTCTGACTATTCGAATGGCGCACAAGAAAGGAGCTGGAAGTACTAAAAACGGGAGAGATTCTAAGGCGAAGAGGCTTGGAGTCAAGATTTATGGCGACCAGAAGGCCCAGCCTGGTGCGATTATCGTGCGGCAGAGAGGCACCAAGGTAAATTTGCTGATGTTTTCTGACTGATAGTAAAATTATTAATAACCGCATAAACCCAAATGTTCTAAGTTTATATTTTAGAACCTTGTAATTTGTTCCAAACTTCAAATGTATTAATATAAGATATAGCCTTTTGTTTTTTGTGAGATTAGAAATATCAGAAACAAACAATGCCCTTTCTGTACCAACTCAGACATTTGAAAGTGAAACAAGAATGTAGTTCTGAACTGAATTGAGCCTGAGCCGTTGTGATCCCACCTTGTTCAGTACTACTGGCCGGCACATAGGGTCAGTTTGTACTTTTCTTCGCTTAGAAAGCTCAAGGCTCAGCTGTGTATAAATTTTTGAAGTGCTTGTTCTCTTGATGTATTTAAATTGTGCTAGTCTCCTGTATTGCAAACAATTGAGAAGAATGTTGGAATTTACTTTTGTATTTTTTTAAAGCACAGTTCTACCCTGGAAACAATGTTGGGATGGGAAAGGATCACACCATCTTTTCTTTGATAGATGGTCACGTCAAATTCGAAAAATTTGGACCAGAACATAAGAAGAAGGTAATTTTCTTCATAATCATGTAAATAAGACTTTACTGAAACGATAGGCTAAGGCACTGCCATAACTATTCAAAGTTTTGTATATAGTTTTGTTTTGACAACACACAATATGCTGTTAAACCCTTTTTATCCAAAAATCGTCTTGTTATTTGCTTAGAGCTTTTAGTGCTCTGGCAACTTTTTTTGTTTCCTTTAATGCTTATTGACCCCCTTTTTTTTTAGCAAATTTCTAAATTTTAAATATAAATATAGTGGTAGGGATACTTGAACCTCACGAGGTCAAGTATGGTATAGCAGTCTTTAAATTTGTTATATTTCTTGATGTCACAGACTTAATACAGAAAACTACGCCTACTTTTACCCCTAATTATTTATTTATCGGTTTGAACAGATAAGTGTCTATCCACGAGAACCGCAGCCACAAAATCCAAACAGTTACAGAGCGAGGAAAAGAGAATACTTTCGGATGAAAAGGGAAAAAAAGAAGGCGAGACAAGCGGGTTACGTTGAGCCGCAACTTGTACTGGCTTCATCTGATAATGCGTCAGAATCTGCTGTCGTAGATTCCTGAGTACTCTCTTTTTCCATGTAATGTTTTCCATTTTGAGTTTGTAAAAATTTCATCTGACTGCAAGGTGAATATGAAATTGTTATTTTGTTCTCTGTCCATATTTGCATGCCTACACAATTGTTTTTTGTATTATCCAATGGCTGCTTACCGTCTATAATTCGTTTGCAGAACCCTAATTAAACAGAGAGTAAACCAAAAAGAAAAGTGAAGGGTTTGGATGCCAGTCACCACAACCTCCTTTTTTATTGATATTTCAAAGTTCAAAACTTCAAATCGAAACGATGAATCCAAACTATTGATCTTGCTCTACTTCAAGAAATAAGCGTATGTGCATATATAAAATTTTGAGTTTATTTATCACCAGAGCAAGAGACCATAAAATGAATGGATCAAGCTGTATGCAATAAATGAATTTAATGGGTTCATTTTATAGCCTCTTCATTGAGTGCCAAACGAGCACGAAATATTATAAAATTTTATGCGGGGATTTATGTCATAAGATCAATTGGATTCATTGTTTAAATTTTGAATTTTCAAATATAGTGAAAAAGAGAGGTGGTAGCATCTTGTGGCATTAAAGTTCTTGACTTCTTGTGGTACCAAAACCCTCTTTGAAAGAGATAACGACTAAAATAAATTCATTGAGGATTCTCTTCTTAATCAATATTATAATATTGGCCGTACTGGTCTTGGTGTTATGGGTCCTTTTTTTGGTTTACAGCATGTGCTGTTAGGCCATGGGTTCAACTCCTTTTTGGTTTTACAGAATTCATTGAACTGCCTAGGTAGATCTGGATTGTTCATTTCAGATCGGAGTTGTTCCATACTATTAAAGATATTAATAAGAGTCGATGTAAACTCTGTGCAATTGGTCAAGGAGCTGAACCAAAAGGCCATTACATATAAGAGAAGGAAAATTCAAGTTTGTGTTAGTTCTCTTCCTAGGTGCCATAGTAGTTATTTTTTCTTATGCGTGTGAAGTTTCATCTTATTGCTGGGTGAATACAAGTTTTTTGTTTGCGCATCTTGTGTTGTTTATTTATGTATTTACTATATATTTTTGGTAGCTCTGTATTGTTTGTTCTTTAGATGGCATAGTCACATTATCAATGATATTTCCCTTTTTAAGTGGGGTGCAGTTCCACCACTGTTTGCATATATTTTAGCAGCGATGAAACTAGGAAACAGATTGCATCCATTAACTGCATAATCAAACAGGCCATATCATAAGTTGTTGGCTGTTGCTAAATAAATATCATTTAAACGGTCTTTACTTGTCACCTGATTCGAATACTAACACATGGCACTATTTATTAAACTCTGCTTACAAAAATTTGGAAAACAAACAATGAGTTACACTGTTGGACTGATTAATATACCTTTCCATATAAAGTCTTAGTAACAGCATGCATCATTGTTAGCCCTATTTTTTAATCATCTTTTGTCTTTTCAGTCAATATTTATTTGTTCAGTTCATCTATTTTGAATACGGTATTGCACTTCATATATTTTTTTATTGGGAAATAGTAACTTTTTCTTTCAAAAAAGTAATTAAAACATCCTAGAGTTCTTTAAAGAATTTTGTAGATTTTGCGGGTTACATATAAGCCCTTTTTTATTTCTTCCAAGAAAATCTTGAGAAATTAGCAGTATTCTGTTATTTTATCGATATTCGATAGAATTTTATAAATACGAGTTATAAAATGGTGGACCTTGCTAGGCTATTGTAAATTTCACTTGGCACTTGCTACTAACATGCATCAATTGCTAACTAAAGTCAATCCGAGTCTAATAAGGCCATTGGTTTCCCCATTTTTTTAATAATAGTTCAAGCTAAGCCTATAGGCCTAGCACGGTGATGAGCCTCGCCTCTTTGTGAAGAGACTCAGTTTTGGTTCTTACAAGTGCCATCTAAAAAGAAATTGATGCAAGGATTAACGGGGTTCTTATATCCAAAAAAAAAAAAAAAAAGGGTTCAAACTAACCACTTGTTTAAATTACCCTGATCCAAGTTTCATCTGTGCAGTTCAGTCTCGTTTTGTGCAATTAATCCTAAACTGAATATATATATTTGCAGATGTAACTTGATTGAAAGTTACGCCTGTGATAGAAAATAAGTTCAACAAAATGAGCCTCAATACTCATTTGCAAAATCATGCACTGAGAAAAGGCCAAGAAGCCGCCTGTGAAAAAGAGGTTCAAAATATGCCAAACCAATGGTCAAAACCAATATTCAACTTATTTTGGACCTACTGAATTGGTACGAAAATAAAGAGGTGCAATTAATTCTTGAGAGATACTGGTACAATTTAAGTCTGTCTTCAGGATCTTCACATGGTATTGTCAGTATCAATTAAAGAAAAACAATGGGGTGGTTGGCAAATAAAAAACCAATCTGAGATATCTCTATTCAGAACATCACAAAAATCACAAATTTTAAAACTCAAAACACCCAAAATATAACCTGTTAATTGTTTACACACAGTACAAGTCACACAGCAACTAACATGAACGCTACCCTGGTAAAATTCATAAAATGAAATTTAAGAAATTCTGCTTATAAAACTGAAAAAAAGATTGCAGATACGAAGGAAATGGCGATAGAAATACTCGAATGAAGACGGCTGGCACCGTTGGTTGTGCTGGTAAGTGGAGATGAAGTGGAGGTCGAAGCGGAATTGGATGTGGAAGTGGAATTGCTGGATTTGGTAGAACCTGCCAAAGGGAAGAACAAAATTACAGCATAAAAAAAAGGCATATAGAACTAAATTAAATTGGTCAGATAGTATTACATTGATGTAATGTAGCAATCCTTCGTTGATCTGGTACTTGTTCAAGTATGTGTCCCATGTCCTCTTAATTATAACAATGTTTGAAATATCAATAACTACATTTTCTTTTTTCTATTTTTGAGTAAAAGTTACATTTTCTTTTTAGATACTGGAATTATCTTGCTTCATTTTGTTGAAGAAAGGGAACTTGAAACTGAGGAAGAACTCTATAGTTGGGTACTTTTTGAAAATTAAAATGAAAGTGATATAATAATCACTATGGATAACATTATAATTTCTCAATACCATCACTGGTATAGTTAGAGGAGGGTTTTATGTTTACTGGTACTAAAATAATTACTGATTATTGCTATTATATCAGAAATGGTACTAACCTTTGGAAGATTTAGGGTCAGTGAAGATAGCAGCGTCTGGCGAGCTTGGAGATAACTTCAGTAGCTCTGCAAAATAATTTTAATAAAGGCTTGTTAATACAAAATTAAGGAAGAAACATTAAACAAGGAAGGCCTAGCATTATTTGAGTCTATATTTAGCAGCAATTTTTGCACATAGTTTGTACATATCATATCTTTTTAGCCACCCAAATAATCAAACTGACATTTAAGGTCAAGGTGATGTACATCAAATCATTTAACAACAACAAAAGAAAAAAGAAAAAAAACAGAATAAAGAAGCCGAAATGTAGTGAGGTAGGCTATGTTAGTTTGCTAAAACACACAGATCCTAAACCAATTTGACAAAATTACCAAAAAAAAAATCTACTTCCCGAAATGTGTAAACTTCAATTTTTTTTAACAAAAAAAGAAAAAACAGAAGCAAAGAACAAATCTTACTGGGGCAATTGGCAATGCTAGTGTTGGCCAACTTGCAGCTGTCAGGCAACGACAGCAATCTGTCAAACTTTATACCCATGCTTGCCATGCTGGACGAGCTCGAGTGCGCCTGTTGGATTATGTAACAAAGACACGCTGGTTGATCCTGCCGGATTCCCGACACGGCACTACAACACGTCGTGCCGGGTTCTGCTACCTTTGCACTTGCATAGTCTAGACACATTGTCAACTTCTCAAAATCCTTGGAGCATGTGTCTTGTAAAGGGTTGGTGCTGTCAGTGCCAAGGGAAAACCCTAGGAGAGAGAGGAGAAGGAGAGAGGAGAGGTTGATGCTAGATTTCATGGTTTATTTGTATTGTCTTTTGAGTGAAGGGGTATATCTTGGTACAAAGTTAGCTTGGATGATGTTTATATAGATGGAGATAGATGTGGGTTGTGGGGGGGGGGGGGGGGGGTGGCGGGGGGGGTGTTGTTGAAGTGAATTAATGAAATTGCAACAAGTTTGTTTAGTAAACTGTAATTTTATAGTTACATAATATATATCAAATATGACTATGGGCTCTCATAACTACTATTGACTACTTGTCGGCAACTTGTTTCAAGAGGAATGATTTTTTTTTTTTGGTCTAGAGGTTCACATTTTCTGAAACTTTTTGTATATGTCTGTTCAAATATGAAGTAAAATTCTGTTAGTGGACGAACTAGTCTTTGATGATTTTACTTGGGACGATTATTTTGTTTCTTAGTAGTGATGATATTACCTCTTTAAAGACATTCCCACTTGAGCTATTAGATCATTCCACCAGTACTAGAAGATATTATCAGTATCGTAAAGAACAGTTATTGATAATTAGTAGTGACAAATTTATAAATAATGTGGATATATTATTAGTAATGGTTTCTTAATAAGAAATCATCATTGATAGTGTTGCTAATTATTGTCCGGGATGATCGATCGTCAGCCATCTTCTTTTCTTAAATAAGAATTCTGTTAATCTCGACATCAGTAAATTTTATAAAGAATACTATTGTAAAAATTAAATTTGCATATCTATGTAGAGAGACGAGACAAATCGGTATATATACATATTACCTTTATAGTTTAATTGTTGACGACCTAGTAACAAAGTTGATCAAATTGCGTTTGTTATGGCAAACCATATATATTTTGCATGAATTTCCTGAGTATTTCAATAGAGTCTTATAGTATACCTAAAGTTATTTTTAAGAAAAATTACCCTCCAAAACCTACCAAGAAAATTAATACCAAAAAACAAAAAAAACAAAGAGAGAAAGCAACCCTACCCAGACATGTCAGAGGGAGAAATAAAGATGGTCAGATAAGAAAGAGAGCGCATTTAATTTTTGGGCTTCATTGCTTCAATAAGCTGTCAGAATGGGTTGGGGGAACACTTCATGAGGACCTTTAAAAGGCGGTGCAGTGGTATTCAATGAGGAGAACGGAAGTAGGTCCGATGCCCATCGGACCTACTTTTAGGTTCAACGACATAATGACCGTCCGATCTAATTTAAGATATGTGTGCACGCAAAATGAAACAGATGCGCACGAATTTTAGAGCGTCCCACACGGATTTAAAGCAAATCGACGGTGATTAAACCCATCGAACCTACTCTCAAGTCTTCAATGAGGTCTTCATGGGTAGCTTAGAATATATATGTTTCAGAAGGTATGGACCTTTTTTGAAATCTTGTCAAACAAAATGTAGATTTTGCGTATTCCTTCCTTTCTCTGCACGACCTCTTTTTGGAACACGGCCTTAAAGATGAAAGTTTTTTTTTATGTATTTAATTTTACTTGCTAGGGATTTAGTTCTATTTTTGTGATTGAGATAAATATAAAAGATATAGTAGAAATTTAATGAAAATTAAAAAGTAGTGTGGATATTGGTGATGTATTAATTCGCAATTGACTCGTTATCTTTATTATAAAGGACGCTTAGAATCAGTAGCGGAGCTACAGTACTACAGGGGTAGGCAACTGTCTACCTCTGGAATTTTTTTTTTTTTTGGACTACGTTCTTTAATGGGTCTTGCCTACCTCTAGATTTGATTCTGCCTACCTCTGGATTCAATTCGGAGTAACAATTATTAGTTCATAATTCAGATATGGATGTGTGAGTCGTTTAATATAATTAGGGAAGAAGGGTATTTTTAAATCTTTGTTCATTTAAGATCATCATATCAGATTCTATGGCCGTCTGCACAATAGATATTTATATTTTTATGGAGGCGATTCGAACCCGAATCCATTTAGAAAAAAAAATCTGAACCCGATCGATATCTGCCTACCCCTGACTCAAATCCTGGCTACGCCACTGCTTAGAATCATCATATATAATCACAAATAAATATATAAGCACTATTTAGATATCTTAAAGCAAAATAGTTTGGTGTAGTTTAGTTGGAGTCGGACTGTCGGAGGCATTTCAATATACATCAAATTAAATTCGGTTTGATATCCGTTTCTATAAAGATTCAAGTACACTTAATCCGCACATATCTTGAGACTTTCTGCATAAATGTTGACGCGAATTGAAATCGGACGGGCTTCCTTCCTACTTCTGAGTTTAGTTTGAGTTCCGGAGAAAGTCTGGAGACGAATTTTGTTTGAGTCGAAATTAAATTCAGCCGTTTGGGTGAAGTTAAGTCAATATGGGCTGAACAGAAACTCAACGGAATGGGCCGAATTTAATATTAAATTGGGGTCAAGCTAGCAGTTAGGCTTAGATCCAAAAGATTCCAAGCAATGTAAACTCGGAATTTATTTTGTGTTGGGCATTAAGAAAAAGACGATTGATTTCAGAATTGGGCCTTACTTGGACTGTAAAATTTCACCACCGACGATTGATTTGAGAATTGGGCCTTCAATGTACCCACCTTGATATGAGTCCATATCATCCGAGGTAACATAATATTTCTATTTAGATCCGAACCGTCTCTGCGAAGCTTTAAAAAAAAAAAAATCCCAACCGATCAGAATTCAGACTAGTCCAAGATAGAATGGAGAGGCCCTATTATATTTGTGCAGTTTTTTATCAGACAGTTTTTTTTGAGGAAAAATAAGAGTCTAGCTTGATTGATAATAGAAATATTATAAAAAGATTTGTAACAGTAAAATAAGATACAATGTAGCTCATGATGATGAGCTTGTCTCTAAAAAAGAAATAAAACTAGGATAGCAAATGCTAAAATAAATAAAGAAAGAGAAGAAAAGAAAAGAAAACTAAAATGAGAAAAAGCAAATGCAAGAACTCCGGCTGTCAGACAGTGAATTAAACAATTTGCAGATCGGTCCCTATATTTTACCAGAATACCAAAATTGCTCTAAGGAGTGTATTTTTATTTGTGAGTATTGATATTGCACCTGTATTTGCTCCATGAGCTCCTCCATCGTGACCTTTGAGTCTCTGAAATTCTCACACATCGTTATTTTTTATCAGACAGTTATTTTAGGTGATATGAATTTTAGGTAATATAAATTCATATCACCTGAGGCAGCTCAATTTTTGAGTTTCAATCTAGTCCATCTATCACATACTAGTACGAATCTAAGAGAACCTTTGTGGCCAGACCAAATCCGGCTTGTCCGAGTTAAAACTCAAAGGGTGCACTATTTTAGAGGGATTCGGACTCCTTCAACATTGAATTCGTATCCTCTCTATTACTGTAAAAGATTCCCTTCACTTCACGGTTTGAGATTAACTCCCAACCGCTTTGGGATTCGGGCTGACGGAGGGGGCAATGTTATTGGGCTTTGAGATTCGTGCCAAGTTAAAAAGAACAGTCTAAATCAAGTAATTATAAAAGATTCCCTATTAGAGTACCGGGGAAGATCTGAATTATGAGGACTGAGATATCTCAAACTCTTGAGTGTTTCTTTGGAAAATTTCAACCGTTCAAATTCGGTTGCACGAACTCAAAGTACAAATAATACTGCCCCTGTGCTATCTCCTAATAGGCACCGTACACGTCGGTCGTCGGTTACGCAAAAGTTGAGATATCTCGGAGGATCCGCACTCCTGAACATTGGGTAGACTGTAGAGACCTCACATCCGAAGGGGGTCATGAGAAGAGACTCCATGTATTTGTCAGATTTGTACCGAAAAAAGACCACTGTCCACTGATTTCAATCCAATACTCAAGTTTCACTTTGACAGAATCAATAAAATAATACGTACAGTTCGAGTTTCGTTTGAACTCAAATTGATTCGAACTTGATAGTTCGATTGATTCTTAACTCGAGTTTGACTCGATTTCATTTATAATCGAATCAAGATAAAATATTATTTTGCTGGAGCTCGACTATTTCTAAAAATCGATTATAGAGAGTGCAAATTACGTTGATTTTATTTCGGCCTTTTAGTTAGCGACCAAGCAAATTAGAAAAATAACACCAATCTGACTAAAATCTTAGTTAGGTGTTGTGTCTTTTCTATTTCTTCGATGTAATAAATATATTAAATGAACCATGCTTATTATAAGCATTTTTCTCCCAATCTTTTGCGTTATTTTCCGTGCACGCAATGCGTTTCATTGCACAAATTGTGTTGCAAAATATATGTGAAGAATATATAAGATTAAAATTATATCGAATTCGAACGACGTAAATGAAATAATAATATTTCGCAAACAGATGAAACAACTAAACATATATATGATTAAAATTAATATAAATCGTTGGATCTTAAATCAACGGAATCCGTTCTAAGCCACCTCACAGACGTTACGGTATTTCCTGCCTCGAATACGAATTTTATAACAATATTTCGTATAGTTAAATAGACCTGATCTACTGGATTTATTTACACCACAATCATGGAGCTCGGGTCCCATTTATCGCTTTTCACCAGTCAGCCTCATCTTCTATAATCTATAGTTCTTTCTATACGTACGAACATTATTGGTTCACAGAGGTCGCCCGCATAGCAGATCTCATTTCTGCTGTGCGCTCCGCAAGGGTTCGGTTGGCTAGAAAGACCGCGTCCTATACGCTACCAAAATGCTATAATTCCCTAATACGTATGGACCACATGTAAGGCACAGTAGGATTTAGAACTTGTCTATGCAAATGTGATCTAACCTCATCTCTCTCTTCCAATCTCTTTCTCTCTGTAATCTCCCTCGCCTCCAACCCTCTCCAGCTTCCAGCCGCGATCTCTCCTCTATTCCCTTCCTCTCTCTAAAACCCTAGCCCTCTTTCTCTCCCCTGTTCCTCTTCTTCTCACTTTAGATTTCGATCGTGACCCTTCTTCTTTGCACCTAGAGACCTTTAGACCCTCACCTAATCGAAACCCTAATCGCATCCCTCTGTCTCACTCTCGATTCCTTCTATTGTAAATCTTCGGATCTCTCTATTCGAAATGGCAGAAGGCAAGTTGGATCGCACGCTTAACCTGTCCTCTGATGAATCGCTCCGCAGCAAAGGTTGATCCGATCGTTCTTTTTCACTTGTATAAATTTTTAGGGGAAAGTATATTTGTTGCGACGAAGAGGCGCTTGGTTGCTTAATCGATTCTTGAATTGCTTTTTCGAATTTGATTTTTTTCCGGAATAGATCGAGTGAAAGGGATTAATCGCAATTTTACGGTCGCTTAAATAGATATTTGATGTCTTTTTCTAGGTTCGTTGCCGTATTGTGTTCATATAAATTTGTGTTATCTTCTATGTATCCACTGGTAGTAAGTTGAAGGTTGATCCGATCCATCGTATTTTAATACAGGGTTTGTGTTTTTCTGGTTTCTTCGCAATTTTTCAGAAATCACTAGCTCATGTATTTTTTTTTTCATAATCTGGCAATTTACGAGCATACTTTGGGTCTTGTCTCTTACAAAATGATTTTTAAGTTTTTTTTTTCAATTAGTCCTCTTAACATTGAGACGGTATAACTCTAATTATCCTTCATATGTTACTTCATTTCTTTTTGGTTACGCGCACACCCAGAATTAAGCTTGTTTGAGTAGATTAGAAAGCTTTCCTTTTATGTTTTCTAATTTTAGTTGAAAAGGAAATTAAATATTTTTTTTGACTAATTTGTTACACAGGCTCCCTCTCTGTTGGGTTGGATGATGAGAAAGCTTCTTTGGGTTTTGTTGATGAGTTTAAAGGTCAATCTCTTTCTCTCTTCAAAAATGTTTTTGATTATAATTATAATTTGATAAAGTGTCATAATAGTAAGTACAAGTGATCTTCCAAATGCAAGTATTGGAAGAAGATTAGATTTGTGGATCCTATTAATTTGGGAGATCAGGCTGGAATTAGAAACTAAATTTTGGATTTGAGTATGATATGATTGATATTAGCAACTGTGACTCTGAATAGGCATAATTCCAATTGGAATTTGGGCTCTGATTTCTGTTTCTCAATTTTTGAAGATATGATTTGTAATTGATTTCTTTTTCGACTGTTATATTTTCAATTATTCAATCTTATACCCTTACTAATAATAAATACATATGCAGACCATCAGTCTTCGGAGAACAACATCCCTCTCTCTCCTCAGTGGCTTTATGCTAAGCCTACTGAAATCAAGGTTTAAATCTCCCCCCTTCTCTTTCTCACTCTCTTACACACATGCACTCATTAATACACGGTTGAGTATAAAGTATTTTCGGTAAATTCATACTCCTCTGAACAAGCCTTGCTTTATTCAGTAATTACTGCACCATATACACCTGATTGTAGATTCTATTTCCCTCCAGCTATTGTCTGCACTGGAATGATCTGTACATCACCAATAATGGTGCTATTTTTTGTGTATGCATTGCTGATAGGCTCACTAGTAATGATTTACAAAGGAAACAAGATAACATACCTAAATAATACACTCGTATATTAATTTTTTGTTTTTATTTTGGTTGTTTAACAGGATGGTCGCCCGCAGAATCTTCCAGAAGTGCCCCAGGAGAACAAGAGGGAGCGCAGGAGAAGCACACTCGAAACAGAAAATTCCCTGAGTACCCGTCGTTGGCGCGAGGAGGAGAGAGAAACTGGGTTGCTAGGTCGCCGTGGGGACCGTCCCAAAAAAGAATCAGACCCTCCTGCCCGTAACCCTAATCCTAGCAACTCCACCAAGTGGTCTTCTCGATGGGGTCCTGATGACCATCGCGAAAGAGAAAGAGAAACTCAAACACGACTGGACAAGAAGCTAGTAGATGTCCCTGAGAAGGAGCAACATGAAACAAACTCAAACCCTAGCTCGAATCCTAGTACAGAGAAGTTTACGCCCAGGTCCTTGTCTGAGATCGACTCGCGTGATAAGTGGCGGCCTCGCCATCGTCAGGAGGGACCAGTAGCAACACATCGGGTTGCGCCGGGTTTCGGATCAGAGAGGGGAGGTGGTGCCCGTCAGGAGCCAATTGCTAACACTGGTTTTGCTGCTGGCCGTGGTAGGTCAAGCTCCAATACGGGCCATGCTGGCCCAATTGGTGCCAATCCTTTTGGTAGGGGTGGTGGGGACAAAGTGGGAAAGATAAGCTTTAGATATCCTAGAGGGAGGTTGCTCGACATATACAGGAAGAATAGGTTGGTGAGGGGAAATTATGAAGATGTCCATGTGGGATTTGAGGTGGTACCATGTGTTACTTTACCCAGTGATGTCTCTCCCCTGGCTTTCCTTGCACCTGATGATGAAGAAAAGGTATGCTATTCCATTTCATTGCAGCATTCAGAATCTTTAATATATGCTCTTTTTTATGTTGCCTTCTGTTTTTGTTATTTTTATGGTTCTCTCTTTTTTGTTTTGTTGTGGGGGGGGGGGGGGGGGGGGGGGGATTGGGGAATGTGTAGGTTACTTCATATCTCCTTCTGCAGTCAAAGTCAATATATGACTGGTAGTACCAATTAGGCTGTATTCTAAGTTGTTATGATAATCCAATTCTTGAGTGGGATATATGGCTCGCTAGTTTGCTCTAATATACATTTAATGTTATCAAATTCATTAGAAGACGTAATTAATAGAGTATAATAATAGGTTACCCTGGAGGAGATCTACAAGGGAAAGCTTACCAGCAGCGGGACTGATATGAATAAGGCTGATCCTTTGAAGAAAAATGACAGCTCTCGCACTGGTTACTCCTCTCTCGCTCTCTTTCTCATTTTTTTAAACATCTTGTCAATCTGTGTTGCTTATCCCATGAAATTGGTTTTTCAGAATCCACTATCCTGGCTTTAGGAGAGGAGAAATATACACTTCCTACCTCTTTAGGAATTTCTGCTCCTGGTTAGAGTTCCAATTATGTTTATTTATCTATTTCATGCGGTATTTACTTTTACGGGTATACAGTTTACCATCCATGATTAATAATTGAACAAAATCACAAAGAAGAGCCGTTACAAGTCAAAAGGTTATGGATTCAAGTTGGTAACATCTGGTTTGTGCTTAACTCATGGTTGAAAGCAGCTGCTATGGAATAAGATTATGGTTGAAATGTGCTTGTATTTGTAACTTTTGCATACAAAATTACCTGCCATGACTATTACTTGAACAAAAACACAATGAAAAGTTATTACAAGTCGTAAGTTAGGGATTCAAGTTGGTACCAACTGGTATGTACTATTAACACATGGGTGAAAGCAGCTAGGGGAAACCAAAAGTGTGTAATACAAACTGGTTATATTGTAAATACATCTTTTGGATACAGTATGAGTTCTGGATATGGCAAATGTCAATAGAGGGTAATTTTAGTTTCTTAAATGTTAGTTTAAGTTTTTAAAGTTTTATTTTGCATTATAATTGTGGCTAGAATTAATATCATATGATTATTTGCACTTGTCCATATCCGTCTCTCAATCTGTTTGTATATTATGTTATCCCGCCTAGGTTAGAAATGTCAAAGTCCATATTTCAATGTAATCAGATTTGAGTTGTTACCAGTGCTTGCATATGTCAGATGTGATTTTTGATCGAGATCTATTGTCAAACATAATGTTCAGTACTGGGTAATTTCTTTTGCCCATTCTTATAAAAGTACTGATTGTGTTTTTGAATGTTAAAATTTTAAATTTCAGAGCTGGGTGCCAACCAACATGCTTCGAACATTGGGTTTGTTGAGGACTCGTTCCCTGAATATACTGAAAATCCAAAGATGTCAAAAGCTGAAGCACAGGATGTAGGGTTCTTCGAGTCCAGTGTTAATCTACCTGATGACTCGAGCTCCCTTTTTGACACACCATTCATCCACGACAAACCTGCATACATTGGAAAGAGCCCTAGCCCGCCTCTGGAAGAAGTGAGCTTGTACTACCAGGACCCACAAGGCGGCATTCAGGGACCTTTTCTGGGCATTGACATTGTATCTTGGTTCCAGGAAGGGTACTTTGGATTGGATTTACTAGTCTGCCCCACTGATGCTCCAGAGGGCACCCCATACCAGCCCCTGGGTGAGGTCATGCCGCAACTGACACAGAATTTGCAATCGGTAGAGGTACCTGAGCCAGTTTCTGTTGTATCTAATAGTGAGGCTGAGGTTGCAAAACCACCAGTTGGTTCTTTGCAGCATAATAATAATAATAAAAATAAAAATGAGCTGGCTTATGATGGATCTGAGGTTCCGTTGGAGGGCGGAAGTGTTGGATGGGTCCCACAGCCCAACCAAATTGACTCAGTGGCAGCTTCAAGATTTGAAGAGCAATGGCCTCAAGGTGCTTCTACTGGCATGGATAATGAAGGTCTCTCTATCTCTCTCTCTCTTCAATTTCTTGAAATTATTGGCAGTGGCTGCCAAGGTTCTCTCTTTCTATCTCTCAAGCTAATAAATTGTATAATTATCTAAAGATTGGACAAGGTCTTTCCTCTTGTCCATTATATATACTCAAGTTACTTGGAACTGTTGCAGATCTGCTTTTGTTTTGTTTGTATATTTACTCATTTGTTTTTATTTTTTTCTGGCAGAGGTAATTTATGTAGGGAGGCCCAACAGCAGAATGGGCACACAAACTAGTGATGATACGGATTTACCCCTATGGGCTACCTCCAATGAGCCTCCATATAATGCCATGTCTGAAATGGGCGACTCCAGTCAAACACCTTCCCAACACAACCTCCAAGTTCCAAGAAGTGCTACCCCATCAAATGACAACATTAATCCTCTTGGCCTTCTTTGGTCCGAACTTGAATCCTCACAGAGCAAGCAACCCCTCTCCTCCAACCTAAATCCAAATTACCTAAAGCCTGATCCTTTAATGGATTCAAATTTACAACCCAGGATGCACCATAATGAACTTGAACTTTCCCATTTCACACTGGAAGAGCAGTTGCTGTCTGAACAATTGCACCGCCAGCAGTTGCAACAGTTACAGCAGGAGCAGTTTTTTGCACGGGCACATGGTGGCCGCTCACAGGCATCAGAACTTGACCAGCTGTACAAGCTTCAGTATGAACTGGAGCAGCAGAGAAAACTGCAGTTGCAGCAAGAGCGGTTGCAACAGGAGCGTTTACAGCAGGAGCGGTTGCAGCAGGAGCGGTTGCAACATGAGAGATTGCAGGAGAGGTTGCAGCAGGAGAGGTTGCTGCAAGAGAGGGCGAGGAGGGAGCAGATGATGATCAGACAGCAGCAGATTCAGGAGCAGTTGCTTCTCGAGCAGATGCTGCAGCAGCAGTTGCAGCAGGAGCGGCAGCAGGAGCAGCAGATGCTGAGAGAACAGCAGTTCCTGAATGAGTTGCAGAGGGCCCAGCATATTCAGCGACAACAACAGGATGCTGCTATTGAGCAGCTCATTCAGGTAATATTATTATTAACCTAATGCCAATAATAACTAGGATGTAGTGAGCTGTGATTTTTTGGTGTCATGGGAAAATATTTTTTGGATTGCTATATTTTGCTTACAAAGACATGTGGGTGTTTGCAGGTTAACTGAAATATAATAAGAACTGTAGATTGTCAGACCAGTCTGTTGTTGTCTTGGTGATGGCCAGTTTGGCTTTAATCATTACTGAAACGAACGGATGGGAAGCTATACTGGCCCATACAGTTCAAACATGATGTTATTCTGTATGATGTCCGCAAATTGTTTTTTTAGTGTTCATTTAGATAACTAAGAACGAATTACAAAGAAAGACCAGATGAAGTTGTGTTTAATGCAAGTGCAGTATAAAGGCCTGCTGATACCTACTTGTGCCATTAGGCACGCGGCTGATGTTATTCAACATGAAAGTTCACAAATTGTTATTTGACATGACCTCTTCTTGGCTCTACTGTTTATACAGGCTAAATTTGGGCCTGCCAGTCAAAGACAGATGGTGTCTCCATCCATAGAACAACAGCTCTTACTGGGCCTACAACAGAGAGATCCAGTCCAGGCTCAACAGCTGGCCCTAGCTTTACGTCAACAACAAGAACAACAAAGGCTGGAAGAAGAGATTATGCTACGTGGGGTCCGTCCGACTGGCCCATCAGCGCACCATGCACCTGGTCTCAATCGCACCAGCTCGTCTCGGCTCAGCCAGCTGGAACGGAGCCTCTCTCTGCATGATCAACTGCAGTCCATGGAGAGGTCCATGTCTATGAATGCTGGCCTCAACGCCCCTTCTCCAAGGAATGTTGAGTTTGCACAGACGCTAGCTCAGCTGGAGTTGCAGGAGAGACAGTTGCAGGAGAGACAGTTGCGGGAGAGGCAGTTACAGGAGAGACAGCAGAGGTCGATGTTTGGCTCACAAGGGGGACCCTTGGATCAGTTTTGGCCAGACCCGAACTCAAACCCTGGTGCTGCACAGTTGGAGAGAAGTTTTATTGAGTCACACCTAAGCCACCAGCTCCAGCTGGAGGCTGAGAGTAAGATGCGGATTCGCAAACAAGGTTCAGGTCTTGAAGACGCACATCTGTGGGGCCCACAAGAGGGTTTGAATGACGCAATGTATCACCAAAATATGCCCCTTCAGTCACCTCATGGTTCCTTCAAGGACTCTTCTCTTATATTTAACCCTAACCCCAGCCCTAACACTAATTCAGTTATTAGTATGGAAGCAATGCAAAGTGGCATTCGACCTGGTTCATCTTCAGGGCCTGGGTCTTTTGGGGACAAGGACTTGTTTGGGAACAGGGGCAAATTTCAAAATGAAGAGATAGGAAACCCTAACCCTAATTCTGTACCAAGTAGCGATCCGCAATTTTTTGATAATTTTGGGGAAGCAGTGATCAAGACAGATCAAGAACCAGTTCGGGCACCAACTCCTGCTAGACATGCATCTTTTGGCAGCAGTGGTATGTACTATGTACCATATTTTGGATGCATATTTATACTGGAATTGCACATTAATTACTATGTTTGTAGTCATGTATTAATTTTTTTATGGTATTTCAACAATGTAGATGATGCAATTTTTTCAATGGGGGAGGATATTACTGCCTTCAGTGAAGAGATTGTCGACTCTAGGTACTATATAATAACATCATGTTAGACCTGTAATTTTTACCTAGAAATATTCAATCTTTGAGGGTCAGTTGAGAAACAAAACAGAATTTAGCTTTTGAAGTATCTCTACTTGTAGTGGGTGCATCAACAACATCAATACATACAACTGATACACTGAAATAAAACAACCTACTTAATGTATGGTGATTGAATATATTAAGCCTTCTTATTTGTTTGATATTTTAAGCTTGGATCGCTTTCTTGATGTCAGGCCGCGTGTCATGTCGAGAACTGATTCACGTACTGGTGGCTCAGTAAAGAATAGCGAAGCTGATAACCAGCACCAAGCTGCACCCAGGCCTCCATCCCGTCCCACTTCTGCTGATGGTACTCTCTTTCTCTCTCTCTCTTCTCTGTTTGGGGCATTTATCTTTATGCTGGTAACAGTTATCAGACAAGTGTATAAAAAAGTTTGATAATTGATCACCAATAAGTAGAGACCTAAGAAACTTGTTTATGTAATGCAGCCAGTAGGCAAGAAGCCAGAGGTGGACTTCACAGGTCAGAGACCCAGGCCTCATCCAAAAAGGAGATCAGGCTACTGCGTCCCCCTTCTTCATCCAGTGGTGAATTAGACACCTCAGGTCCTACCTTCATAGAGATGTTAAAGAGCACCAAGAAGCCACCACAGCCTGCATCTCAACTTGATGATGAGGCTGGTCCTGGTGGGAAGGGTGCCAAGAAGAAAGGGAAGAAGGGACGCCAGATTGACCCCTCTCTCCTCGGATTTAAGGTGCATAGCAACCGAATTATGATGGGTGAGATCCACCGTCCCGATGAGTAAGCTTGTCATCTGTGCGGATTTGTACTTGTAGACCTTTTTCTAGTGGTATTTGTTTTCCCCATTTCTTTTTCTTTTTGTTCTTTTGTATAGCTAGGATATTGGAGGATACACTGAATTAAATGGGTATGAATTTGCGGGGGTCCGTTTTGAGATGAAGAGCAGAGCTCCTCAACTATTATGAGTGTATAGAGAGAGAAAGCAAGTGAGATAGGGGGGATGTTTTTTGAGGGTGGTACAGATTTGTATAGAACAGGACAGGAGCCTAGTGTAGAATCTGTTTTCAGAAATTTCTTTAGCCTTTGAGATGTTCTCTTGTTGTAGAAATTATTTGCTATATGCTTTTTAGAATTTTTTTTTACTTGTAGCATGGTTAGTGAGATAATATGATCGGAGCTTCTAGGGATCTATTTTGTTAGTTTATATTATAAGAAAATTCAAGATCAAAGCGAATTAGTTGATTTCATTTCCGGATTTATGTAGCATGCACATCGTTCACTACACTTAGAGATTGACACGGAAGAGAACTGATGCCTGGGCAATTATTTTTATAAATTAAACCTCTTGAATCGAAATTTAGGAATTCCGAATTTGAAATTCTGATCTTACCCATTAAAAAAAAAAAAGTAAGACCGAGGGCTATAATTTTGAAGTTGATCTTTTTTTCTTTTAAAAATTAAGTTTAGATGGGATTTGAGAATTCGGCAATCTTATTTATTTATTTTTTCTTATCAGAAATAAAAGTGTTTAGGATTGGAATTTAATGAGGGCACTTCATATATATACCACTCAAGATGTATGAAATTACCTATTTATCACTCTAATTCTATAATTATGTATGTACCATTCTAAATTCTAATAACTCACATATTTACCTAACATAACTTAAGTTATATTATATATACTCAAAATTCAAATTAATTATGTTTATGATTTTAAAAACTACAATTAATCAAGGATTAATTAAAACTAGAGTCATTCTCTCTGTATTCACTATGTCAATGGATAACAATATCAAACTGTGTTTCTCTGACCACCTCGACGTGTCCCCTGTCACCATTTCATTCAAGACTCATTCTCCTAACACTCATGCTGTCAGAAGCTGGTTGTATAATGGGGTGGCGAGTCATGTGAGAGATAACGAGAGAGTTTATAAAGAGCGTGCCATGGGCGCAGGCGAGAGCTGGAGAGGACAATAGTCCAATTCGAATATGGAGAATAGATGCAATATTAATCAATCCTTAATTAATTGTAGTTTTTAGAATTTCTTAAACATAATTAATTTGAGTTCTAGGTATATTTGATATATATTTAAACAAATATGTGAGTTATTAGAAATATAGATGGTAAATATGTAATTATAGAATTTGAAATGGTAAATATGTAATTTCATAGTTTTTGAGTGGTGTACTGGTGTATATGAAATTCCCCCGAATGTAATTCCTCTCGTGCTAAATTTTAAATTCATTTGATATTTTCTGAAATGGTTAATTTGAAAATTTATATTTAAATAAAAAAAGTTCTGCTGGATTTGTCTATTTACAAGGACTTCTATACCAAGCACATACCAAATTGGACAGGCTTGATAGGGTTAATTTGTTAAAATGCTCATATTCTTTTGCATAGGTCTTGTATAGGTCTTGCTTGGTACTGGAAATGCTCATATTCTATTTGGGACAACTCTAGATCAGGCAACATTTCCAGTACCAAGCAAGACCTATACAACATTGTGATCCTCATTTTTTCACTGTATTCATATAAATTTGAAACAAACAACTCTATGAAATTTAACCCCAAAACGCATTAGCATGTTAACTATAAAATAAGGTGAAAATTAAGACCCAAACATAATTGAGTGTGTTTTGCATCATGTTAAAAACTTCACATATTCACCTAGACGTGCAAAGAAGTTTCACTACATTTGCCAGATATACCGCAGGCAGTGCTCATTCTAATACTATTTTCCTGGTAAAAAACAGTGTAATGGCCCACTAAAGCTCCTATATTGTTTCATTATAACTAAAACAATCCTTGGTTATCCAAAATGAAATTTTTGCATGATTGCTAATTAACGTAATATGAAATTTATTTCAGATAGTTCAATTAAGCAATATGAAAATGATAGTTTATCTAAGCAACATGATGAGTCCCTTAATTATGAAAAAGAACAAGAATTGGAGGAATCACTTGATGATTTATAAAGAATTGCATGAAAAGTTGACTCTAAATCATACCTTCTATAAATGTGCTAGCCCTAATTATGAAAGTCAAGACAAAGGACAGCTGTTTGCTTGAATTTAAACTAAGTGTTGGCACAAAAAAATACACTAAGAAAGAAAACCACTCAAAATTTGCAAACTATCTAATCAAGCTTTCTTTGCCTGACAGGTTGAAATTGTTTTTCAACAAAAGAAAACACTAACAATGCCATTCCAATATTGAATAACCAACTAAGTTTTCAAATTAACCAAAATCTCCCCATTATGCCCCACACATTTACATATGTTATATATTTTAAATTTAACTGATTTGTACATTTTGGATGTACTTCAATTGGCAAGGTGGGGTCTAGCACAAAGATCAAGACCAATATCTGATAGCAAACATTAAACAATTAAAATGGTGAAATTTGCATTTGTACAGGCAGGTTCAGTACAAGTATAAATTACCTTTACACACTGAAGTCAGTAGTACAAAAAATGAATTAACCATACGACTTCCCTTAATTTTTAATTATAAAGTAATTAGAACCTAGATTCATTAATATTATTATTTTGACGTCTTAACACAAACAAAATATCCCGCAAATTAAACTAAAACAATATAGAAAAAAAAGAAATAAATTCACGAGCTATCTAAATTCCATGCCTAATAAATAAGATTTCAAGTAGTAACAAACAAAAATTGCTCCCCGACAGAAACAACCCAACAGCAATATATATTTAACTACCTACAGCTACAAAACATAAGTTACTAAACAACAACACTAAAATTCAAAGATAACGAAAAAAAACAGAACAAAAGGAACTCACATATATACACACCTTTTGATAAACACCAATTAGACATCTCAACTCCGACTCTTCACCTGTCTCTATTAATATACACCTGAAATTCCACAAATAATAAAGCATTTTATACAAACTGTAATTTACAAATATCAAATATGCACAGCGAAAAGATTACAAGACCATGAAAACAAACACCACGCAACTTCGCACAGACTACTATATCAAGGGGGCCACAAAAACAAAACCACAAAAAGACCATATAAGCAAGAGCAAGCTCAATTGAATGTTGTAACAATCTTGTCATCCAAATGACTTCTACCAATAATAAGCAGCAATTAAAAGCATTATTGGCTTTAGTTGTAAAGTTGACAAATCAGTTGTTGTTGGAATTGTTGTAAGAATTAATCATATATATTTAGTATCAGAAAACGAGAACAAAATACAAACGACTACATTTGAAATTTAAAAAAAAATGCTTTATTGGGGCATTTGATGAAGGATAATAGGACCAAAATTCAAATTGAGAAAACAGATTTAGTAGGTTATTCTGGAAAATAGTGCGGGTGCGGAAGAGGGGCAAGATTGATATTAAAATTGTTGCAGAAAAGTCTTAAACGTTCAAACCAAGGTAGCAAATTTTCTATAACCTATTATAGCAGAAATGCTTAGATTGTAGCAAGGGCTTCAATGAGGAGCAGTTTTGGAATAAAAATATTGAACACAAGTAGGGACCCTAACTTGCTATAACAGGAATGAGGCACCTAAAAACAGGTAATTCTGAAAGAAGAAACAGAGTCAAAGTTTCAGAAGGAAATCGAAAAAAATATCTTTGTGCGAAATTTAGTGAAAGTAAATTTGGAACAGTAATTGTAGTATAGGTTAGGCCATTAATGACGGGTAATTCGGGAGGAAAATTATTCAAATCTGGTCAACGGTCAAGAATTTCAAATAATTTCTTTCGCGGGAATCTGACTAGGAATTAATTGTCGGGAAATAGAATGCTCCTCAAGAAGCATTATAAATCTTCGATATAGTAACAAAATATGCATGAAGAGAATAATCAAGAATTATATTTAGAAAAAAGGAAGTGATAGTTTCCTCAGTAAATGAAAAGCAAAGTTAAGGACCACATTATTAAATAGATATCTGTATCTGTATCTATATATATATCTACACTATATCTACACTATAACATAAAGGATTTATAAAAGGTTATTTCATTCGTCATGGTTTCCTTATCCTCGTATCACCCAAAGTACTCTCCAATCAATAGTTATTAGTAAAAATTGAACTATCATACTCGCTGCCTAAAGCTTGTTAAATGTGTTCTTAAGCACCTTAAGTTGGAATTATAAGACAAGTAAATGCTTTAAACATAGGGAAGAGATGTTACCTCTAATTAATCTTCTAATCGCCAAAAATCTTCACCTTCATTCACTCTCTTAAATTCCTCTCACTCAAAATAAAATTGCACACCAAAGGACAAAGAGGGATAGAAAATAAAAAATAAAAACAAATCCAAACCCTAAAATGGGATAACAAATTCTCCATTCCCTCTCTAAGCCCCCTCAACAATATCTTACAAAATATTTTCTAACAGCAGCAGCACATCCATCTCCTTATTTGCAAATCAATCCGAGTCTTCTGAATTATCTTGATCTTGCTCCTCCGGCCGCTGACCGGTTTGACCAGTGCCATGACCTTGATTATTAGTACCATTATTGTTGGAACTGTTACCAACCCCTCTGGTACCAATCTGTTGTTGGTACAGTTGGTTCAACATATGTTGTGTACTGCTACTGTTGTTTAGATTCAACACACCCACACCGGGTCCCATATTTCCACTGTGTGTACCATCTTGTGCTCCCAGGCCCAACTCCAGCCCCGGCAGATGCTGTTGTGCTGAGTGGTGCTGATGTGGAACACCAGTTGGTGCACCAAGTATAGCCGCAAAGTTTCCAAAATTGCCCCCAAGACCTGTGAAACCCGCAAAGTTCCCACTTCCGGGCAACTCCATGCCCGATAACCCAGTAAGCTGACCTGAAGTAGGATAATTCAAAAACCCACTCGGCGGGATCATACCCCAATTAGTAGCCCGCTGTGCAGTGGGACCTGAGACCTGCTGGAGGCCTGTGGGACCCACCGACTGGAGTGCTGATGCGGGTATAGTGCCCGACCCGGTAGCAGCTAGTATCGCAGGTTCGGCTTGCTGGAGTAGCCATTGAACAGTCTCGCCGTCGGATTTGTGGCCGAGCTCACGAGTTAGTTGGAAGATGCGAGCAGCGCACAAAGCGGGCATGCGAATCCTGCGCCCGCGCCCGTCTACCTTGGTGTGGCGGTCTTTGTTGGAGGTTCTCTTTGGAGCTAATTGGCTGTTCGAGTTATTGGATTTGCGGGCTTGCGGGTCGGGTTGGATGGGGATCAAGGCGACTTGTAAGTCAGAGGAGGGTTGGGGGTTTGATGTGTTTTGGGGGGACGATGAAGCCGGGTCGGATTTGTGGGGTCGGAGGGTTTTTGGGTTTGGGTCCATGGCTTAGAGAGAGAGATGTGTGGGGTTCGGAGAGGTGGGGGAGGAAGAGAGAGAGAGAGAGAGAGAGAGGTGGGGCGGATTTGGATTTTTTCAGAGAGAGTGGGGAGGGAAGAGAGAGAGAGAGAGTTGAAAGGCGGAGGAGAAAAATATTGAGGGGATGGATGGAAACAAAGATGCCAACTTTTTCTAGTGGTGTGCTCTGTTCTAGGGTTTTTTTAATTGTGTCCGATATTTATTTTAGTAGGTCTTTTTGGATTTGACAATGTTACTGTTGAGCATGCTTGCTTGCCTTTCTGGGACAAGTATCCTCTCCATTACTGTAAAAGATTTCCTTCAGTTTACGGTTTGAGATTAACTCTCAGGCAGCTGAGATTAGGGCTGACGGAGGGGCAGTATTATTGGGCTTTTAGATTCGTGCCAAGTTAAAAAGAACGGTCCAGATCAAGTAATTGTAAAAGATTCCCTTACGGTACCGGGAGGATCTGAATTTGGCCTTTCTGGGGGGGGGAATTTTATATTTTTACCTTCCTTTTGAGAGGGAAAAAATTAAATAAACAAACTAACAGAGTTCTTCTCCAGTGAGATTATAAACGGCGTTTGCAATAATCTCTCATACCAATTTACCCCATGGGAAATCTCCGTTTCCAAGTGGAATGGAGAGCAGTAAAAGTAAAAGACTTTTGAAATTTACTTTTAACCGTCGTCGGAATCCTTTCTAAGAGGTATGAAAGATGCATGAACATATTTGACTCGTTTTGGGAAGGCAATAAAGGCGCCTTTTGTTTTACAATGGTAGTAAATTTTTTTCTTGGAACTAAAAAGGAGGATTAAAGATTTGGTGCAGTGTGATAAACTTTGGCAATTGGCAGCAACACATAAACAACTATTTCTTTAACACCTACCATTAGTTGTTAAGTATGAACACGGATATTTGTATAATTTTATTCCCCCCTTCTTTTTTTATTTTAATCAATAGTCTGAAAGGCAATGCAGCTTCGCTGATTCCAACTCCAACATTGAGCAGAGAGTAACCCCTATTGAGCACTACATCAGATTATCATAAATACTCTTAAAAAAAGATTATCATAAAAAAATATGTTTTTTAGGGCATGCTTTAGAACTTGATGCGTAAAGGAAGGGCAAGAAAAGAGGAAGAAGGTGATGAGCGGAGAAACTTTTCTTCGAACAGTAAAACTTACATTCTGATTTGGTGGTGACAGATTTTGTCAAAATCTACGTGACGATCCTCTCCGCACAGTATTCGCTTCCCTCCATTCCGTTTGATAACATTCAGTCTGTATTTGGCAATGCTCTTCAAAACAATAAAGACGGAAGGGGAGCAGTCGAGCAGACGTAAGTAAAGAAGCGAAGGTGAAACCGCTATATAATGTTAGTGATTTTTCTTACCGATTCTGACTCCAAATCAGAGTGTAGAGGAGGTGACTTGTTTATCAACCTCTTCACCTAACTTTTTTTTTTTATACGCTCCAATCTCAAACACAATATTCATTATGTAAAAGATAATTAATACACTAAAATTGTCCATCTTTAGCAACATGTATTGAGTTTTATATATGTAATCTTTTATAGAAAAAAAAAATCTTAACTAATTAAAATAAACGTAGTTTTCGATCACAAAGTAAATCTTGAAAAATATATATTTTTTAAGCAAAATCTTATTAAAAAAAATTTTGAAGGTAAAAAATCTTAGTAAAATTAATTGCATTATGTTAAAATTTAGACTTTAGAGAGTGACAATAATAATCGAGGGATTCAATTTAAGAGGAGATTAGCTCAATTCCAACTTGTTTATCGACGAAATCTCAACACGTCATCTATCATTAATGAATTATGTACAAAATTCAGGACTAGTGAAACTGTGAAAGTACTTAAACTAGTGTGAATAACTCTAAACTTGTTCAGTTTTGTTGGATTTCTAGTGTGTGGTGTCGATTGGTGAGTGTTTCAGGATGTTTGGATCAATTTCGAGAGATTTGAATCAGCGCCAAATGAGTTGGATTGATTTGGACCTTCAAACGAGTAAAAATGTGAAACAGAGCTGACCGTGAAACAGTTGGATTGATTTGGAACTTAAATGAGTTCTTCACAAGTTTGACAAGAAAGGACTATGCAATGACTCCGTGAAAATACCAAATTATAAAAGCAAACTTCCGAATTTTTTAAATATACCCTCAACAAAAAAAATAAAAATAAACCAAAAGACTATTGTTTGTGTAGAATTCAAAAATTACCTGGGTCGCAACGACAAATGGCGGACCCATTCTTTGGGGCCGCCATTTATCGTTGCAGCCCCGCAAAAAACCCAAAAATTCAAATTTACAGTGATTTTTTATTGATTTTTAATAATATTTAAAAATAGAGTGAATAAATAATAATTTAAATATGTTAGAAAGAACATCAAACAAAATAGATAAAACATCTTATAATTTAGATGTACTAGAAGGACTCCGAAACATTTTTCTAGCAGGATTTTTCCTGGCTGTAAAAAAAATTAAACTGTTTCTTGGTGTGTTACTAGAAAAAAATAAAAATATTTTGGATCTAAATTATTAATCCCGGTTCAAAAGTCACTTCTAGATAAATAAAGAAATTATCGTGTTCCTTTTAGTAAATTCAAATTGTAAGATACTCCATCTATTTTTGAAAAAAAATTGATTTGACATTTCGTAATGATGACAAACTATTATTTTTTTAAATAGATAGAGTACCTTAGAATTTGAATGTATTAGAAGGACCACGATATTTTTTTTATTTACTAGAAGTGACTTTTGAACCGGGATCAATAATTTAGATCCAAAGTATTTTTATTTTTTCTAGTAACACACTAAGAAATAGTTAAATTTTTTTACAGCCGAGAAAAATTCTGCCTGAAAAATGTTTCGGAGTCCTAGTACATATAAATTATAAGATGTTTTATCTATTTTGTTTGATGTTCTTTCTAACATGTTCAAATATTAGTTGTTCTTTCTATTTTTGAAAATTATTAAAAAAAATCAATAAAAAATCACCAAAGAATGACGGAAACTCTGAATTTTGGATTTTTTGCGGGACCGCAACGATAAATGTAGGCCCTCAAAGAATGAGTCCGTCATTTATCGTTGAGGCCGAAATAATTATGAAATTCTATACAAACAGTGGTCTTTTTTTTTTGTTGAGAGTATATTTAAAAATTTCAGGCATACAAGATCTTGAAAGTAGATTTATGTTGCGATCTCAATTTCTTACAAATTTGAACCTGTTCAAAGTTAAATCATAGAATTTATCACGAGAAAAGGATTTAGCTGAGAACAAAAATTCGTAGTGTATTTAAAACTTGCAACGATGGTGAAACTGAAAGCATCCTACACTTTTATAAATTCGTAGTATTCTACTTTACAGTTTGAGATTTATTCGCAACCACTTTGAGATTCGGACTAGTGCAAGAGACAATATTATTTGAATTTTGAGATTTGTACAAAGTCAAAAGAACAGTCCCGATCCACTAATTTTAAAATATTCCCTTTTACGATACCGGCAGGATGTGAATTTAGGTACCATATCAATTAGAATACTTTAGGCTGAACTTAAATCAATTCTATACATATTTAGAATATGGACGGGTGTTGGGGTCCGGATCCCCTAAAGTAATCCAATTTTTGAGTTTAGACGTGTACGGTGCCTATTCGGTGGTAGCGCAGGGGGCCAGTATTATTTGTGGGGTCCAGGTTCTTTAATATTCGTGTTAGAGCATCTTGGACGGTTTGAATCAAAACTCAAAAATTGGGTTAATGCACTGGATCTGAATTCGGGGGCGCGGGGGGAGGTTCACAAGTACAATACAACATATCCCCTGTAATATTAATAATCAAGAATCCCATAATCTAAATAAGATCCAATCTTTATTTTTGAGGGCCTTTAATTGATTTATTTATTTTGTTGTGGCCCTGAAGCAATATTTTATTATTAGAAATAAAACAAAATAAATTATCCCAAAACACTAATGTTTTTTTTTATATATTTGAAAAATAGATGGGACTAGAGGAGGTATGTTTATGAGATCGAACTAATATGAGGGTTCAAATGCCTCCATTTCTCATGCCTCCACCATGCCTTCATTTTTTAAAACTTTAATAACTCAAAATTTAAAACTTAAAAGTCAAAATAAACCGTTGGATATGATCTACATAATTTTATCTATGTGCTCATAAAAAATTATCACATTTCGATTTTGTTTTTATGTGAATCATAAGTTGAAAAATCAACGGCTAGAAATTATCCATATTGGTACGTTTTTTACAAGCTCTTGATGACAACCAAAATAAAATTGAAATGTCATAATTTTTTACACGTGCATAGATAATATGATGTAGATCATATCCAACGGTTTTATTTTGACTTTTAAGTTTTAAATTTTGAGTTATTAAAGTTTTAAAAAATGAAGGCATGGTGGAGGCATGAAAAATGGAGGTATTTGAACCCTCCTCTAGTTCTAATTAATTGGTTTTGACAAGTACCACACAACAACTTACACAGTGTAGAAAATTAATAGAACCGAATTATTAATTCAATTCTGTTGGTATCTTTTTCAATAGACGTCTGAATAGAACAGAGAAACTCAAAAAAGAAAAAAGAAGAGAGATTCTGCCGATTTCACAGCCCCAATTAGTTGATGTTTAACCAACTGTAACTGCTGGAGTGATTCGGTCCAAGATAATATTCTACTGGAACCAAAAAATATTTCAGTTACAAAAAAAAGAACAATCATTCTTGTTCGGATATTTTTCTTTAATTTCTAAAATAAAAAAAATTAGTTTCAGAAATGTGAACATTTAGAAATTTCAAAGTCTATAATTTCTGAAAAGCAGTTAACAGTTAATTAGAAATTCTAAGGGCCTGTTCGGCAACATGGAAATTTTGTGGGAATGAGAATTTTTAATATGGGAATGAGAATTTCATTTTATCAAAACCAAAGGCATTTAACCTATGAAATTTTTTAGAATATAGGTGTTCGGCAAATGCATGAGAAATTTGTTAGAATGTAGATGTTGAATGATTATGTTAGGTAGGAAATGAAAAAAAAAGAGATGAAATTGCTAGACTTATGTGGAATGATTATGTTAGACGTTAGAATAGGAACTTAACTTAAAAATTAGTTTTTGTTCATTTAAAATTTCTTGTACTTTTAAATTATGTTTTGCTTAGTTATTTTTAGTTTCATGATTGATCAATTAATTATTTTTATTTTTGTGCTTGATTGTTTTGTTTGATTAAGTTAAAATTTTAGTCTTTGTTTAAGTATGATTGAATAGGAATTTTTATGGGAATAGAAATTTTTAGATTTTAAAAAGTATGTTCGTATATTTATTTAGAAAGTTGGTTTTCTTCCTTTTTACAATTAAAATTTGTTTAATTTTAGTTTAAAATTTTGTTTAATATAGTACAAGAAGTAAGTTATTCACAATATAAGGAGTAATTAATTTAAAAAATTAATTAATTTTAGAGGATTTTAAATTATATTTTAAAGTTTTTTTTTTAATTTATACAAGAAGTAATTACTTCACAGTACCATGAAATCAAGAAGTAATTGATATTGCAAGCAGCAAGCTCCTTGATTGAGTATATAATTCAAGCAGCGAAGTCAGATATAAGGAGGTTCCACTAATAGATGTAATTAATTCAAGCAGTGTCAAAGATTCATTAGTTGGGAAAAAAAACGGAGCTCAGACTTGATTGTTTTTTCCCATTGAAAACTAACTACTAGATGGAAAATAAACCTTCTTTGAAAATTTATATAGGAATAAAAACCATGCTACCGAACGGAAATTCGAAAAAATAACTATAATTTGTTTTTTGCCCATGAAAACTCATGGGTAATGGGGCCACCGAACAGGCCCTAAGAGTTTTAGAGATGTAGATGCTCTAATATTCTACTGGAATCGAAAAATATTTCAGTTTAAAAAAAGAACAATCATTCTTGTTTCGGATATTTTTCTTCAATTTCTAAAATAAAAGAAATTGGTCTTGAAGCGCGACATTTTTTCCACATTTTCAAGGATCAGCTCGCGGTGCTTTCTATATTACCAGATACTTGTCTGTCCGGATTCCCTTTCTGACTATTCATGGGACATGTCAATGCGTTCAGATTCTGTACCGTACAATCTGATTTAGCACAGAATTTGATTCGTTGGTTTTTTTGAAAATTTGTGCAACTTTAGTCTCAAATAATTCATACAAAAAATTCATTCGTTCGTGCCGTGCGCCGTGCAATGCGCTTAATGTGGGACACGGAATCAGGACTCTTATGTCGGAGTCATGGCCATTTCAAAATCAGTACTTTCAAAATATCTTGAGGTAAATTTTCATATAGTTCAGATAGTTAAAAAAATTATCAAAAATAAATTAAGTTAAAACAATATACTTGTATATATTAATTTGAACAATATTTTTTAATTCGAAAATAAGTATTTTATTGGCCTGATATATTTTTCACACTTTCTTGTTTTAAGACTTTTTCAAGTGTAATTGTTAGATATTTTGTATTGATATCAAGCGTTTTAATACAACAAGTCATGAGATCAAGTTACAAATAAAATGAGATCAAATTAGATCCAACCCAGTATGCAACCGTTCAAAAAGTTTTAATGCAATGTGCAAACTAGAATTGAGTAGAATTGTTGGATTGGCATGTTTGAACAACAACTATTTTGGATGATCTATTTTGTAGTTTTTGTACATTGTCGAGTGCTCAAATTTCTCTGTTTTTTAAGAAAAAAAAATACACAGGCGTGCGCTCTATGCAATTATAAATAGTTTGAACTCTAAAATGGCAAAAATAAACAATAAAAAAAATGAATGTGAACCTCTATGGCATTCTCTACATACGCATAAATGATTCATGCATATATATATGAGTATGGCTAATGTGCTTCCTCTAAAACTTCGGCCTCGTGCTTCCGGGAGCATATCTTAGTGTTTGATGTTCAAACAACAAATTCAAACCGTTAGATGTTCAATCTATATTAAAATGTACTTGGAGACCAAATTTTACATTTTTTGGAATTTTTTTACTATTTATTAAGCCACTTTGAAAATTCCAGATCATATGGTCTAGACTGTTTTTACTGTTCACCCGGATCTGAAATTTTCAAAGTGGCTTAATAAATAGTAAAAAAATTTCAAAAAATGTAAAATTTGGTCTCCAAGTACATTTTGATATAGATTGAACATCTAACGGTTTGAATTTGTTGTTTGAACATCAAACACTAAGATATGCCCCCAGAAGCACGAGGCCGAAGTTCTAGAGGAAGCACATTAGCCATACTCATATATATATAGGGTTTGTATTATTGGATTTTTTTTTCTTTTGTAAAAATAGAGTGCCGTAAATAAACATACGTGGCTGCTTATTTTAGAATTTAAAATTCATAATATATTTTATTAAGAGAAAAGGTTTCTATACCCACGGACTCATCCCCGGATTATCCCCAAACTATTCGGATAGGGTTCCAACTGATTTAAACCGTGGTTAACGGTAATTGTGGTCCCCACAATAACGTCATTTAAAACCCGTTTTCCCCGCATATTTCCTTTTTTTTGAATTTCCTTTTCTGTTCGCGATCTCTTCTTCCTTTTCTGTTCCGATCTCGTGGCGATTTTGTGGCGATTTTGTGGCGAGAGCGATAGCCTTCAGGCGGAAGCCTTCAGGCGTACGACGGAACCTCGCCGAGAGCAAAGTATCACGGCGACGGAATCTTCAGGCAAACGACGGAGTCTTCAGGCGACGGATCAAGCTTCAGGCGACGGAAGCTTCAGGCGAAGAAATCGATGTACAATTTGAGTGAGTTCTTTGCTGATCAAAATTACACCGATCGTTTTGTTAATTTTATTTTTTTTATTTGAATTGAATTCCCGATCTCGTTTCTTTTGTTGAAATCAAAATTACACCGATCGTTGTCTTAATATCGTTTTTTTTCAGTTGTTTGATTCATTCTGTATTTTGTTTCACAGTATTCGAATTCACGTTCGAATTCATCAGAGTCGATTTGGATTGAAGGCTAGCAGTGAACTTTAAATTCGGTGAGTTATTTAATGATTTTATTTTACAGGATTGATGGAATATATTTACAGGTTGTATTTATTATTTTACACGATTGTTTTGTTTAGGATTCACTTTCGATTCTGATTTAATGCCAGCAGTAGTTATTTAGTAATTTACAGGATTCATGGAATACATTTACAGGTTGTAGTTATTATTTTACAGGATTCATGCAATACATTTACAGGTTGTAGTTATTATTTTACAGGATGCATGCAGTAGATTTACAGGATATAGGTACAATTTTACAGGATTCATGCAATAGATTTACAGTTTGACAGTAAATCATAGGATATATGTACTTGTTTAAAATTCCAGTATTTATCTATTAACTTTAATGTATGGATGGATTTTATTACAGGATATATTGATCAGTTGTAAAAGTTATGTACAGTACTTTATAGGATATATTTAACAGTTTTACAGGATATGCAACAGTTTACAGGATCTAGTAATACTTTTTAGTTTGTTGTTTTTTACATGGTATAAGTAATATGATGAAGGAAATTACTTTATAGGATATATTTAACAGTTTTACATGATAGAGGTATTATTTTACAGTATATGTCCAATTGTTTTCACAGATCTGTTGTTATCTGGAATATTTGATTTATCCAATTGTTGTGGTGTCTTACATTGTTTATGATTCATATTTACAGTTTGTATGCAATGGATTTTGACTTAAATGAAGATCTGGGAAGTGATATTTCTGTAGCTAGTGTTCTTCAAGTTGATCAAGTTGTAGAAGATAGAGTTGTACGTGAATGGGATTTGAATGTACAACCTGAGATTTTGAATGCAGAAGTAGAACCAGAAGTAAGAGAGGGGTCAGGAGAATCTGAGATTCATCAATTTGATTTGAATGTAGAACCAGAACCGAATGTAATTTTAGATACAGTAAGACAGCGATCAGGAGAGTTAGAAGTTGCTGAAAACCAGATAGTTAGTGCTCCTGTTGTTGGGGATGATTTTGATTCTGTTGAGGAAGCGTACGATTTCTGGAAACTTTATGGTTTTCAGACTGGTTTTGGTGTGTGCAAGAGGACATTTCACAAGAAGGGGGGGAATGTGGTTGATTTCAGATTTGAATGCACTAAGTTCAGAGAAAAACGCGAAAAAGTGGAAGAAGGAGAGCCTTTTCCAGAGAGGCGGAGGCCTTCTGGAAACTCAAACTATAAGGTTTTCTTGAAGATTAAATATTCTCAGTTGACTGGATCTTGGAGAGTAGACAAGTTGTTTCTGGAGCATAACCATGAACTGACTCCCGGTTCATCCTTTCTCATTCCGGGTTATCGGTATATTCCAAAGAGATTCAAGGATATGCTCGAATTTAACTCAGATCAAGGGTTGTCGCCAGCAAATAACATTGAGCTGGTGTTAAAGATGGCTGGTGGGTATTTTAAGGGAACTTTTACACGAAAGGATGCTCGAAACCACATTGATAATTATAAGAGGGGCAAATTGAGGGCTCTTGGTGGGCATGATGCTAATTTATTAGCGGATTATTTCGAGAAGAAGCAGCTGTATGATTCAAATTTCTGGTATACATACAAGCATACAAATGATGCTCATTTATGGAATATTTTCTGGGCCGATGGACGAGGTCGTGCAGCCTACAAATATTATCATGATGTCGTTGTTATGGATGCCACATACCTTACAAATAGGTAATTTTTATTGATATCAATTTTCCAGTATTTATCTAATTGTTGTACAGGATATATACATTGCTTTTACAGGATATATGAATCAAGTTCAAAGGGTATGTACAATATTTTGCAGTATATATTTAACAATTTTACAGGATAGGTGCAACAGCTTACATGATCTATGCATTGTTTTTCTTGTATTCTGTTTTACATCATATGTACTGTATTTTTACATTATATATTCTTTAGTTTACAGGATGTATGCATTTGTCTTCACATATCTCTTGTTATCTGAATATCTGATTTTACCGAATATTAAAAATTATTTTCCAGGTGTGATATGGCGCTTGTTCTGTTTGTTGGTGTCAACCATCACTGGCAGACAGTAATTTTCGCTTGTGCTCTACTTGGAAGAGAGACTGAGGAGGACTATAAATGGTGCATGGAGAAATCCGTAGCTTGCATGAACGGTGTCAAGCCTGGCGGTATCCTGACAGATCAGTGCCCAAGTATTGAGAAAGGCGTTCGTCATGTTTTGGGAGATGACACTGTCCATAGGTAATGCTTTCAGTGGTTTATATTTGCAATATTTATCTAAGAGGTTTACAGGATATGTACATTGTTTTACAGGATATAGGAATCAAGTTTGGATGTTATGTACAGTAGTTCATAGGATATACTTAACTTTTTTACAGGATATGTGCAGCAGTTTATAGGATTGATGCATTTTGTTTTCTTTTATTGTTTTTACATGATATGGTGAATAGTTTTACCCTATATAGGCATTAATTTACAGGATATATCCAATTGTTTTCACAGTTGTCTTGTTAGCTGAATGTCTGGTTTTACTGATTAGATACTATTTCCTCCACCAAATAGGTACTGTGCTTGGCACATTCTTCATAAATTACCGAGTAAATTCGGTGGGCAAGATGATAAGGAGGCTTTAACCTATTTGGTTAAGGCAACAGTATACGAAGCCAAAACTCCATTGGATTTTGAAGAAAATTGGAGGAAGCTGATGGTGGAAATTGGGTACGAAGATGCACCGTGGTTTAAAAGTATATTCAGACAGAGGCGTAAATGGGTGCCAGTTTTTTTGAATGACAGATTTTGGGCTGGTATGAATACCACCCAAAGGGTTGAGAGTATGAATACCTTTTTTGATAATTATCTCCGGTCTAAGGCAACACTGGCTGAATTCGTGGTCAATTTTGAGTCTGGTTTGAGTAGGATTTGGGAGAGAGAGCATTTTATGGACCATAAGGACAAGACCACAACACCCGTGTTGATTTCTGATTTAGAATTTGAGAAACAATTTTGTAGTTTATACACGAATACGATATTCTATAGGTTTCAACACGAGGTTAGACAATCTGTGAATTTAACTTGTGTTTTTAAACTGCAACTGGAAGACTCTACAAAGGTTTATGAAGTTCAAGATATTTTTGGAAATATCTTTGAGGTACAGTACAAGGATCAGCTGAAAGAAGTTTTTTGTATTTGCAAAAAAATTGAGTCTTCTGGTATTGTTTGCGCTCACTCGATCATGGTTTTGAAGCATGAGAAACAATTGCATCTTAATGATAAGTACTTGCTTGATCGATGGAGGAAGGACAAAATTCGATTCGATTTGATTCCTGCTGCATGTCCTGATGGTGGCAGTGTTGAAATTAATAGGTAACAACTGAAATTTTGAAGGATTTAATTACTATTTTTACAGTATTGGTGTTCATGTGGTTTTGTATTCTTATGTGAAATCATGTTTCAATTTCTTGCAGGAGGTATGATCTGACAAGGAAGATGAATCCAATAGTTGAAGATTTCCTCAACTTTGGTTGTGTCAGTGATGACAATGAAAATAAAGTTCTCAATGGACTAGAAGATCTTCTAAACAGACTAAAAGGTTTACTTTTGAATATTGCAAAAAATAATTTTTTAATTGTTTGGTATTGCACTTCTTTATTATGTTCCTTATTTCATTTTTATTTGTTTCAGGAGATGTTGAACAGGTTGTAGATGGTACAAGTGCAATTGATAATGGTGGATCTGGAGGAAGGGCTTCTAGAGGGAGGGGAAGTGGTGCATCAAGAGAAGAAGTCTGTGATGGTTCAACAGTCCCCAGAAAACGAGCCAGAGGTAGAGGGAAAGGTATGGCAAGAATCTTTTAAAGTATTGTATTAAGTTTTTTACAGTATTTGTAGAAGTAATTTACAGGATGCACATCACTGTAATTATTTTGACAGGCCAGGCGGTAATTGGTCAAACAAATTGTGATGTAACTTCAATTAGCACAACTACAGGAAGAGGTAATACTGTAATTAATTTGTATAGTTGTTAACATTTTTTCTCAGATGCACCAAAGAGAATGAAGACTGGGAAGGGTAAAGATGCTGTCAGTAAGGATTCTCAGGTTCAACAAGGTATTGCTTCTTATTTTTCTTTAAAAGATTATTCACAGTTTGTGCTTACATCATTTGTTAGTAATTTAACAGTAAATCTGTTTAACAGTTGTATTAGAGGATGCAATTATAGAATACACATAACTATTTTACAGGATATGTGCTACATTTTACAGTATTTATTTTGATTATTAATAGTTACAGGATATGCTTACCAGTAAGTTTAGCAGTTTGTTAAAGGTTGTATTACTCAGTTGTAAAGGTTATGTACAGTACTTAATAGGATATACTTATTATTTTTAAAGGATATATGTCTTAATTTTACAGTATATAGCTAGTAAGTTTACAGTATGGATCCTATTTATTTAAGTATTCAACTTATAGGATATATAGAACAATTTTACAGGATATGTTGACCATTTTACAGTATTCACTTTGTTCATTATAGTTACAGCATACAGTATTGATCTAAAAGTCCAGTATTTATCTTTTAAGTTTACAGTATATATGTGTTAATTTTACAGTATATAGCTTGTAAGTATACAGTATGGATCCTATTTATTAAAGTATTCAACTTATAGGATATATAGAACAATTTTACAGGATATGTTGACCATTTTACAGTATTCACTTTGTTCATAATAGTTACAGCATACAGTATTGATCTAAAAGTTCAGTATTTATCTACTAAGTTTACAGTATTGATCTAGTAAGTTTACATTATTTATCTCAATACAAATTGGATAGATATGGCATAGTCACCAACAAATGTGTTGTTGACGTTGCCATGACATTTATCCACGGTCAAGTTTTTCACAAATTGACCGTGGAACATCGCTAGCTCCTGTTTTCCACACCCTTCCTCTATCTTTTTGTAATTCCCAAAAAATTGCAAGTGTCCAATGCGATATTGCATACCATTTTAACAAAATATGACAATGACCACGGTTATTTTGTTTTTCAAGAGAAAAAACTGTACTTCACCTCTGGAAGTGTATCACACTTCATTTGTCTGCCGTCGAAGGGTGACGTTGTTGACCTAAGTCAGGTAAGGAATTCAACGTCACTTCTTCGTGAGAAGTATTTTGGGAGAAAATCCCAAATCAGGAGGCAGGAGCTGGAAAAAGTGATTGTTCAACTTCTAGACAGTGAGGCATCAACACCAAGAGATGTGGTTTCTCTCTTGGTGTTGTATTTGTTTACAACAATTCTGTTCCCAAACACTGCTGGGAGTGTCCCTCTGCATCTGTTCAGGTACGCAGAATTAATATGGAAGTTGATATCTTATATAATATTTTGAATTAATTCTAATATAGTATACCTCAACCTTTTTCAGGTACGCCGAGCGTCTTGAACATTTGCCAAAATACAACTGGGGTGCAGCAGTTTATAACATGCTGCATACCCACATTGCGAATGCTGCCATATGGTGCAAACTTCAAGATAAGTCAGATGCTGACACGACAGATGACGAACCAGAAAGCCAGACGCAGACATCAGTGAGGGAAAGTGGCTACCTGCCAGGCTGTTCACTGGCACTAATTGTAAGTTTTTTTGCAAATATATAATTATAATTTTGATACACTAATTTTATAGGATATATATCTTAATTTTACAGGATTCATACAGTAGGTTTATAGTATTCACATTGGTTATATACAGTGCCTTATAGGATATATTTCACAGTTTTACAGGATACATGCAACCATTTTACAGTATTTACATGATGAGTTTACAGTATGGGTGCAGTTTAGTTTCAGGATGTAATTCATAGGATATATATCTTAATTTTACAGGATTCATACAGTAGGTTTATAGTATTCACATTGGTTATGTACAGTGCCTGATAGGATATATTTCACAGTTTTACAGGATACATGCAACCATTTTACAGTATTTACATGATGAGTTTACAGTATGGGTGCAGTTTAGTTTCAGGATGTAATTCATAGGATATATATCTTAATTTTACAGGATTCATACAGTAGGTTTATAGTATTCACATTGGTTATGTACAGTGCCTTATAGCATATATTTCACAGTTTTACAGGATACATGCAACCATTTTACAGTATTTACATGATGAGTTTACAGTATGGGTGCAGTTTAGTTTCAGGATGTAATTCATAGGATATATATCTTAATTGTACAGGATTCATACAGTAGGTTTATAGTATTCACATTGGTTAATCATAGGATATATATAACAATTTGTTTGACTTTTTTATTTTTTTTCAGGTGTGGTTTTATGAGCAAACTGGCTTTGAGAAGATGAGAAGCTCGACAGGACACATTCCCCGGTACCTGGACTGGTACGACGGGTTATGTAATAAAGTCAAGAGGCCGAATTTTGAAAGGCAGCTGTTTCGCATTTCAGCTTCAAACATACAAGAATCTCCAGTGAAACCTTTTATGGCAGAGGAACCTTTGAAGGAGAAAGGTTTTGTCGCTGCCAATTACTTGGAGTTTGTGTGTGATCCTCTAAAATTGCAAAGTGTTCGTCATACGCCAACCTTCGACATGTTGTTGGAAGTCACTCCAGTTTTAATGAAATTTGGAGTTGTACCCTGCCAATATCTGCGGGATTCCATCAACGATCTTAATCCAAAGATTGTGTACATTGTTTCAAGTTTTCCAAAACTTGACGATATTGAACCTGAAGTGATGGAGAAGATCATAAAAGCTGCAGATGAAATTATCATGAGGTATTCTGCGAAGAAGTTGGCTGCTGAGAACAAGACTCCCGAAGATCGATGTAAGTTTTACTGGATTCAGTTGGTTATTTTACAATATACATAAGTTGTTTTACTGGATTCAGTTTGTTATTATACAGTATACATATATTTGTTTTACTGGATTGACTTTGTCTATTCTGCAGGTAAAAGGAAGAGGTTGGACTTTGACAGCAGTCCCTCAGCTCAAGTTCAAAAAAAATATGAAAGGCGAAGAAAGAGAGCACATGATTCAAGCCAACCTTCATTTAGCCTGTGCATGGGACTTACACAGAGCCAGAGTCAACCAACTGATGTAGATAGTGATCGTGTACTAGTAGAAAGTGCAGAGGAGACTGAAGAGGATGAAAGAGAAGAACATGACAAGCATGTTGGTGAGGAGAATGAGGAGAGTCATGAGGAGAGTGAGGAGAGTGAAGAGGAGAGTGAGGAGAGTGGAGATGACAGGGAAGTTGGGCAAGAGGATGCAAAAAAAGAAGATGTCAAGAAAGTTGGTGAGGAGAGTGAGAATGTTTTGGAGTCAGAAGAAGTGAATTTGGGGTCAGAAGAAGTGAATGTTGAGGACAGAGCAGAAGATGTAATAGTAGAAAGTGCAGAAGAGAGTGAAGAGAATTTTGTTCGACGTCCATCTTTTTCTGATATTACAAGCACAGCTGAGCAGGTTTTTATTCTGATATTTTGTTTTATTGACCTCAAAGTTGTACATTATTCATATTGTTGTTTTATAGTGTGATTGTACAGTATACAACTATACATACAGTAATTTTAAAATGTTTATTTAATTTATTGAAGAATTTGTCGCTTCAGCCGTATGTGGGGGGCTCCTTTCTGGATAGAATACAAGAAGAAATTGTCCGCCGTGCGAAAGTGGGTCCAGAGCAATCAGAGCAGGTTTTTATTCTGATATTATTTTCTATTATTTATTTATAGTATGTTTTACATTTGTAACATACTTATTTTACCAGTATTCATTTACTTTCTTTATAATATTCACATAGCTGTTTTAAAGTATTGACTGATGGTTTTTATACAATTTGTTTTAGGATGCACTACAGGGAAGGTTGAATACCATTCCAGAAGAAGTTGCAGGAGAAGATGAGGTTTTTATTGTTTTTTATTAATTATATTACTTTTCACAGTTGTAACATAGTTTATGTACAGTACTTAATAGGATATACTAAATATTTTTACAGTATATATCTAGTAAGTTTACAGTATGGATCCAATTTATTAGAGTATGCAATCTTATAGGATATATAAAACCATTTTACAGGATATGTGCAATATTTTACAGTATTCACTCTCTTAAATCATAGTTACAGGATACATGCAGTATTTATCTAATAAGTTTACAGTATTGATGCAGTTTGTTAAAGGATGTATTACTCAGTTGTAAAGGTTATGTACAGTACTTAATAGGATATACTTATTATTTTTAAAGGATATATGTCTTAATTTTACAGTATATAGCTTGTAAATTTACAGTATGGATCCTATTTATTAAAGTATTCAACTTATAGGATATATAGAACAATTTTACAGGATATGTTGACCATTTTACAGTATTCACTTTAATAAAATTTTACAGGATACATGCAACAGTTTACATGATTGATGCATTTTGGTACAGTATTTATGTAGTTGTTTAAGTTGATAACTTTGTTATTGTACATTATATATGTGGTCATTTTACAATGTTCACTATTTTCATTTGAATAGCTTGTACAGCAAATATTTGAAATTCGGGACAGCATGAGTAGCCAAGAAGGTGCACAAAACCCGAAAAGTCAGCAGGTGGGCGTCACCGATGAAGATCAAGAAATTATTATTGATCTAGCAACTATGGTTTTCTCCGATGTTGCTAGAAAAACAGTAATTCAGCATAAACAGGAGATGTTGATGAAGAAGCAAGAGGAGTTGAACAAAAACAGCAAAGGGTCTGACAAGGGATCTCAAAGTACTGCAGAGGTTGTGGAGAAAACGAAAGTACCGAGGAAGGGATCAAAACGAGAAGCAGTGCTGAAAGGAAAGGAGAGAAAACCACCTCCAACAAAAAAGCAGAATGTGCAAAGGGGGGTGCAAAGGAGGGCAAGGGGGGGGGGGTGCAAAGGAGGCCAAGGGTCATACTGCCAAAGTCACAAAATACAAGTGAGGATGAACTAAGAGATCAACTTCAGGATTTTGTGGTTGAACCGTCGTATGAACCACCATTCAACCTCACTGATCAAAATTGGCAAGAGATTGAAGGAGTAGTACCTCATCTAATAGACGGTTACAAACATCCTAAACCCCTTAACTTCAATCATGATGTTACCCAATGGAGTCATCAGAATTCTTTGTTTTGTGATGGAGGTGACCCAGATGCCGAAAAGCCTCCACCTATAAAAAGATTGGGTACAGACAGAGGGAGAAGTTATCAAGTGAGGTCATCATGATACTTGATGACTGGTGGGTCAACGTCAAGAACAAGAGGCTCATAGACAATGAAGAAGCTTTTCGCCACAGTCCGGGAGGCTTTCATTGCAGATTGACAGCAATAAAAGAGTTGATGTATCCTGACATGCCAGTTAGCAGTGAGGTATGATTTGTACAATATTTTACATTATTTACTTAATAATTTTAGAGTATTTATCTGTTATTTTACAGGTTTCATGCAATAATTTCATTCTATTTATTTTTCATTTCATGGATTGAATCTGCAGTTTTGATGTAGTGCTTTCACAAGATTCATGTAGTAATTTTATAGGATATAAATGTAACAATTTACAGTATGGATGCTCTTTATAACATGATGCACTTTATATGATACATACCACAATTTTACAGGATATGTAACACAGTTTACAGTATTCACTTTAATAAGTTTACAGGATCTGTTTAACAGTTGTACTAATTCAAAATTCCAGTATTTATTAACTAAGTTTACATATTATGGATTGATTTTGCAGCTTGTCGATGTGGTCCTTGGTGTGATGCAATTTGAGACTCCGGTGAGGGCAGGATGGTTTTTTATTTCTCCATATTCATCCGTAAGTTATGCTGTACTTTTGTATATTATGAATTTAATTTTGAGACTTTAAATTTTCAAATACCTCACTAATATTTTGATTTTTGTGTTTTTTGTGTATTGCAGATAATCATGCATGATTATGATGAACGAGCAGCGCTCAGGGCCATTCCGCAGCTGTTTACCGCTCAATTTGACACGATCAAATGGCTCTTCGTTCCGATATGTAAGAAGAAACATTGGGTTGTTATTGCTGTCGATGTTCCTGGTGTGAAGATTCACTACTACACCTCTGCTGGTGGAGAAGATGGATATCTGGAGTACCACTGGCACACGATCAAGTGGCTGAGAGAGTTCCTTGCCTGGAGGACTTGTGAGTGTTTTATTTAAAAAGTTTCAGTTAATTTACAGGTTGTATGCAATTAATTTACAGGATTATGACTTGTAGTGTGCCTGAAATTTGATGATATCCTTTTTTTCTATCAGCTAACACGGCTTGGAAAAATCTCGACACTACTCGAGTGAATGGCCCTCAGCAGGTAGAAGGTTCGCAGGACTGCGCGATTTTTGTGTTGCGCTATGTCTACAACCTGATAACCGAGAGCGCTATCAATTTCACGCAGGTAATTTTATTAACTTTAACATTTTATAGTATATGTGCAATTTATGTGTAATTTTACATGATAAATTTCACAGGATACAAATTATGTGCAACTGTACTGTGATTAGATTTAGTTTACAGCAGATGTGCAACTGTACAGGATACATATCACAATTTTACAGGATACATAGGGCAATTTTACATGTTACATAATTTAGACAGTTTAGTTTTACTGTGATTAACTTTGGTTACAGTATTCTTTTACTGTGATTCACTTTAGTTTACAGCATATGTGCCTTTTTACAGGATACATCTAAAAGTGTTACAGGATATACGTGACAATTTTACAGGGTACATATAACAATTTTAGATTACAGCTTATGTGCAATTTTACAGGATACATCTAAACATTTTACAGGATATATGGGACAATTTTACAGGGTACATATAACAATTTTAGATTACAGCATATGTGCAATTTGAGATGATACATCTAAACATTTTACAGGATATATGGGTCAATTTTACAGGGTACATATAACAATTTTAGATTACAGCATATGTGCAATTTGACATGATAAATTTCACAGGATACATCAACAATTTTGCAGGATACATATAACAATTTTGCAGTATGTTGCTTTGATTGTTTGCATCTGATAATGGTTCATAACTCCAATATTTAACCTTGCTTATTTTTTTTTTTTTTTTGCAGGATGATATATCAAAAGAGCGTGTCGTTCTGGCGATGAAACTTCTCACTCATCCGAACAATGTGCACCAGAGGGTAATGAAGTGAAGTGAATTTTATGATGATTATGTGCTTGTGAACATGATGAAGTGATGTGCTTGTGAATTTTTTTTTGTTGAATTTTATGATGATGTGCTTGTGAACAGTATGATGTTACAGTATGTTATAGTATGATGTTACAGTATGTATAGTATGATGTGAACAGTGTGATGTTACAGTATGTTATAGTATGATTTTACAGTATGTTATAGTATGATGTCAGTTTTATATTTTGCTATTATCATATGTCAATTTATAGTTTGCATCTGCTAATTTTACAGTATGTAAGCCTTATTTTACAGTATGTCAGTTTATTCTGTGATTAATATATGTCATTTTTATATTTTGCTATTAACATATGTCAGTTTTATAGTTTACATCTTCTAATTTTACAGTATGTAAGCCTTATTTTACATGATATAGATCGATATACAAATATTAATAATTTAACAAAAAAGAGAAATACGAAAAAAATAAAATAAAAATATAAAATTTGATGCAAAAAAATTAATTTTGCACAATTTTAGGTTTGTTTGTGAAACCTTCTAGAAGCCGTCAATTTTTCAAGTACAATCGGAAGTACAGTGGCTTTGCAAGTTGCTAACTGTTTGCAACTAACTTGGGGACCACTTCCAACTAACTTGGATTGTTGGACTTTTAAACTTCTTGTTATACATGATCTGTCGTTGAATTTACAGTATTGGTTGCAGCGTTTTACAGTATTCGCGCAAGTCAAATGACAGTTTTTTTGGGGATAATCCGGGGATTGAAGCTTGGAGACAATTAGTCGGGTCCTTTTATTAAGGTGATATTTGACGATCTTTTCTTTATATGAGTTTTAGATTTTTTATATTTATTTCTTAAAAAAATGGTGTTGGTGCCAAAAAGGAAATGGCTAGAGGCATTAACCTTTTTTGAGCTATTTAACATGAACAATTAATAATATCATTATCAATACAGTTAAACTGTACACCAGTACGCCTACGGGCATTCGGGCAAAGCCAAAAAAAAAAAAAACTGTACACAATACATTTCATCTTTGCTTGTGTTGTGTGCAAATTGATTTGGGAGCAACAGATATTATTATAATTTGGAGTGATAAAAATAAATCTGATAAGTAAAAAAAATATATATTATATGCATGAAATATTGTCTTACATTTATGAACTTCTTAGGACATCACAGTCAGGGCAGAACCATACTTTCGAACTATCAGAGTCAAACACACATTGGGGGTCAATTATATAAATTTTTTTTAAAAAGAATATGAGTCGATTTTTCTAAATTGTATAAAAAAAATTATGAATAAATATAATTTTTTTTTAAATAAATAACGGTCAATTAACCTCATTTTTTCTATGTAAGTCCGCCACATATCACAACATAAAAGATAGACAAAAAGAAAAGAAAAATGCTCATTTGAGTTTCAGAAATGGTTCTAACTAAACCTCCAATCTTTAGACATATTTTATCGTTTTTTGATAGTAAAAAGAATAAGATCCGTCTAAAGATAATTAACCTAATCAATCTTTTCATGGGTATCAGCTCTCATAAATTTTTACTTTAGAAATGTATTAAATACTTTATAAAGAATTAGGAAAATGAAAAATTTCTTTCGATGCCATAAAAGAAATCTGAATTATTATTGATGCAATTCATTTAGACATTTTCCTAAAGAATTGAACGATTCAGTTCTTTAAACTTTGTATGCATATCATGAATTTTCTGTGGTTAAAGATTGTGATTTACATACAAATTATAAGAAACTAAATTAATAATTCGGTTTTTTAAAAAAAGTCTAAAGAACTGAATCAATATATTTGATTTCCTCCGAACTTTTTTTCTTCCGTTTTTCTCCTTTCTGCCAAAATATATAACATATTTCTAAAAAATAAAAAAATGTGCTCAACTGTAAAGTCTCACCACCTTCCACATAAAACCAACCTTCCTACCTCGCCCCCCACTAATCCTATATTCATAATCCATGCCATCATTGTTCCCAGTAGTTGCCTCGCTTGGAAGTGACTCAAACTCTATAAATGGACAGGTGGCTTGTTTATGTTGTTCACATGGTGAAACATTGTTGGATGACTTGGATCCATCATTTGTTCATTCATTACTCAGTAGTCAGTAGATTGGTCCCAATCATGTTTCCCATCTCGCTGTGATTCCCCTCCCCCCCCTCTTTTTTTTTTGTTTTTCTGAAAGCATGGCAGTGGTTGTCAAATAGTGATTTCGTTTTCAAGAAATTCTCCCCATATATAAACAAGTTGCTATTCCTATAAGCTTGTATTATAATTGAGGAGGGTTCAAATGCACTATTAGTTTTGTCCTCCAATATGCTCCACATTCTTTATCTTCATTTTCAAGGTCTGAACAGTCAATCTGAACTGCTTAACATGATCTTCATAATAAAATATGCTTGGATACCAAATTTTATATTTTTTAGAATTTTTTTACTATTTTTTTAGATAGGTACAAAATCACCTTTTTAAGAAGATTCTGGACCATCCGATAAAGTGATATTGTACCTATCTAAATAAATAGTAAAAAAATTCTAAAAAATATAAAATTTGATCTCCAAACATATTTTATTATGAAGATCATGTTGAACGGTTCGGATCGACTGTTCGGACTTTAAAATAGAGATAAAGGATGTGGAGCATATTGGAGCATAAAAATTATCATACATTTGAACCCTCCTCATTATAATCATTGTTTGGAGATAATTATAAGGACAAGTTCTGTAGACATACACTAGGATAATTGTCTTTATCCTCCAATATCTTTTATCAATCACCATCATGATATTTTACAGTTAACTCGAGATAACCTTTTTTTTAGTACAATTATTAACTAAAATTTGAGTTAGAAGCATATTCAATTTGGGGCTTTTGAATTTTGTGTTAGGTACCACTGGAGACGAAATATAGATAAATTTGAGATTCCGAGTTTCTTTAATTTAGCGAGGAACAAGATTTGCAATTTTATGTTTTGTCATATTTACTTTTCATGGAAGCCAAATTAATGATTTTATAAATTACTTAAGTAGCTATAAAGTTCCATATCAGTTGACATTATGTCTATCCAACTCCTTGGTACATATATAATTCAACATAAAAGCCAACTCATAACTATATATTTACAAATTTGTTTATGAAGAAAAATATAGCAATAATTATAATAAAATAAAATAAGAGAATAAGAGCTCGATCAAAAATAACTCAATCATAAGTTGTTATATAAGTAAATGTTATAATCACTGGAAGGCTCACAAAATATATACTAGTATCGTGCCCGTGCGTTACATCAAGGATATATTATAAGAGAATAAAAAATATCTCATACAAAATAACATATTTTCGTACAAAAATTTAGACTAAATGACATAGATCATTTTTTAAATGACATATACACGTAAATAACATTTCTTAAACGACATATTCAATAACATATTAAATGACATATCTTTTTTAAATTTTTTTTGACATATTTTCATATAAGAAATCTCAACCAAATAACATATTAAATGACAAATAACATTTCTAATGATATACAAAAAGAAAAAGAAATGAATCCTTAAATGACATTTAAAAAATAGAAAGAAATCATGACCAATTTAAAAATGATATAATATACATGTGGAGAGTACGTGCGGCGAGTACATGTCTAAATAAAAATAGACTTCTACATGTGAACAAACATAAAAGAGATGCATAGAATCAGAATAGTTAATCGGAGAGCTGATGTCCAATCCAAAATTTTATCTTTTAATAAAAGCCGTTAGTGAATCAGATCATCTACGTGCTTAATATAATAATGGAGATATGGTAGGATGACCGGAGACTTTCATTTTTAAAAATTTTTATTTGACATAAACTTCAGGAATAAAGATATTGACAATACTATTTTGACTTCACACATTGTATAGATTATAAAGTAAAAAATAAATTATAACTTGTACGCTGTATGAATTCAAAACAGCTCTGTTAATATCTTTATTCACTTTCAATCGATGACAATTAGCCTCCAACTGCCAGCTGGTCTCACATAATAAAATGGATTTTAGATGTGAAATGTGTACAGTTCTCTCGATAAACTTATCATTCAAATATCTTTTACGAATCCTAATAGTTTGCAGTTTTCAGTCTCATCTTCAATTATATAAATTTTTACTTATTTCATAATATTTTGCCCAATTTCAATTGTATATGAATTTCCAAATCTTTCGTATAGAACAGAGTAAAGTATGCAAAATGAACATAAAAAAGGTAAATAAATAATGTATTATGGATATGTCCCACATCTGCACATCTAAAAATAATCTAATTATTTTTAAATTTGAACATTTTCCATCCAAAATCGAATTTGGGAAGTATTCATGATTACGTATTATGTAATTTGAGGGAATAATTGATAGAAATTATAAGTTGTGGATGAATTTTTGCTTGGAGAGATAAGCGTACAAATCTTCATGTTTTAGGGACTTTTTTAGATGTTACTGATGTAATTTTCATTTTTTCTTTCCAACTGACATTCTCTATCTTTTTTTAAAATTTTCGCAGAGGCTGCGAAGTCATGAGCGGGGTTCGAACTCTCGACCTTTGGGTAACCACAAATTTAGAATGTTTTCTTCTAGCTAACTGTGTTACTGTCCCATCTCAACTGACATCCTCTATCAGTATTTTTAAAAAAGAAAGAGGAGAAGATAGAATTAAAAGTTGACATGGGATTCATTAATAGTGGATTAAGTTGAAAATCTTAATAGTCAATAAAAAATTCATATTTTATTTCAAAATCCAGTATTTCAAATAGGATATATACTTTATTTATTTATGCACATGAAAAATAAAAATGATAAATTTTGTCTAAATTATACCAGTTATCAAACTATTTGAAACCTACATTGGTCTATATTAAATGACTTTTGATGAAATATCAAATGACTCTTAAATTGTATGGAATTTGATACACAACTAATATCTAAGGCAAACAACGTGCCTATAAATTATTTTCATTTTGCAACACTTCTTTTGATCTAAAAATATCACTAAGTTTGTCAAGTCGATCCATATATATTGTCAATGGATCTCTCCACCGTTTTAGGTCCAGAATTCATTGACAATAAATTTAGTCAACAATCTTGAAACTCGACTGTTGAAATGTAATATGTTTTGTATGCAACATCATATACATAAAAAATAATAAAATTTGAAGTAAATTTCACCGGTTTTATTCATATTTAACAACACTTAATCGAATATAAATTTTAATACAAGATTATTCATTGACAATATGCATGTAAATCTGTTGAGATTGTCTAAGTTCTTATTATTGGATCTCCAACCATTTAATATAATCCAAATTTTTTATTACAGTACATCCAATTCATGGCAGACCTTGGAGTATCCTACTTAATTATCTCATATGAACAAAAAATTAAAGATAACTAATTAAAATAATTTTATGTGTAAGGTCTTAAAGGGGTACAAAAGAAAAACCACAACAACAAAAAAAATTTTAAGTAAAAGTTGGAGGTCAAATTACCCAACTATTTAATATTAAAAAAAATTATTTCTTCTAAATTTCGAACCTACGACCTCTTACATGGAGAGTATTGTTTTTGCCTTCTCTGGACAAGAATTATTATTTCTCTCTATCCGGGAAGAAAAAAGTACACAAAGCAACAAATCATGCAAGTATCAAATTTCTATATCAACAAAGATCTTCTATAATTTGAGGCAATTATAATGCATAGACAGCACCGAAGGAAATTAAGAAGTAACACACACATGACACAACTCTCAGAAAAATTGTAGGTTGAAAGTTACACACTAAATTAACAATGGTTATCAAGTGAGGCTATTTATGGTACTATGCATAGGGCAAGGATCAATATTTTTATTTTCAAAGTTCAAATAATTAATATGAACATTTTAATATGATCTCCATATAAAATATATTTGCAAAACAAATTATATAATTTTGTTTAATTTTTTTATTATTTTTAATAGGTAGAAAATTACTACTTAACTAATAGTAAAAAATATATAAATATAACATTTGATCTACAAATACATACCAATATTTCCTATGCATAGTACCATAATTTTACTCAAGAATATCTTAGAAAAAGTACATCGTAAAACGAAAAAAATAATGAATCCCTCTTCATGTAAAAAATCGCAAATTAATGAAAAATTCTTTTATAAATATTAGTTAGTCAGATGGTTTGATCTTAGGGGTGAAAACGGAGCGGATTCAGAGCGGATAATGCTAATACCAAATTCGGATCCGTCTTTCAATGAGCGGATATGAATACGGATACGAATAGTAAATATATGTCAAAACTTAAAACCAAATCCGCCTTAAATGGATACGGATACGGAACGGATAATCTACGAATACGGATTCGAAACGAATACTTACCGGATAATTGAGTCATATGAACTTGGGAGTGAAAAATTTGAGGCGAGTTCAAAAATAAATTCGTTCCTATTTTATTAACCACTAAATTAATTTATTTTTAAACTTTTGATAGCCAATTTCAATAGAACACAAATCTAGCCGACATTTTTATTAATATCCAAAGTTTAATACAAATTATTATTTATGCCCAGATTGTCAGCCAATTTCGAAAATGTCGAAGCCGGCCAGAAAATGGCCGGCTTACTCTTTTTTTGGCCGACCCCTCCTAAGCCGGCCATTTTCTGGCCGGCTTACTGTTTTTTTTAATTAATTTATTTTTATTAGAGACACTATAAAGAGCAAAATAAAGAAATCTAACACTGAAAATTTGAATTTTGTGTTTAAATTATTTGTTACATTACTTCTTTTGATTTATAATTAGCATATTTATACTAAAATACACTAGATTACTTGAAATTATGTTGAATTACACTAAATTACGTTAAATTACGCTAAATTACAATAACTTCGCTAATTATGCTGAAATACGGTAAATTACGCTAAAATAGACCGATTCTTTGCCATCTTTCATGAATCATAAAAAATAGTAAAAAAAATTCTAAAAATAGTAAAAACTAGTATTCTACAAGTTCATTATGTAACTAATTTACTGAGCTACTTGGATTGATTAATATAAATGAAAATCTTAATCGGAAACTTCAACTCAAGTTTTGAGGCTCTTCTCTTTGTTTTTTGGTGATTCTGAATTTCAGAAAATAGCATAACAGTCACGGACGCATGCGTATTTTTGCAAGCTTTCCGAAAAGTGGTCATTTGCTAAAATCGGACACTCGAGCACCGTTTTATGACCGTTTAAAGTTTCGTTGTCGTTTTTCACCTTTTCAGTGAAGATATCGTCTCTATTAATATGTAATTTACCGTATTTTAGCGTAATGTAATGTAATTTAGTGTAATTTAACTTAATATAATGTAATTTCAACATAATTTCAAGTAATTTAGCGTATTTTAGTATAAATATACTAATTATATATAAAAAGAAGTAATCTAACAAATAATTTAAATAAAAAATTTAAATTTTCAATGTTAGATTTCATTATTTTGCTCTTCATAATGTCTCTTAAAAAAAAAAACGAGTAAGCCAGTCAGAAAATGACTGGCTTAGGGGGAGTAAGCCGGCCATTTTCTGGCAGACTTGGACATTTTTCGATATTAGATCAGATTCTGAGCATAAATAATAATTTGTATTAAACTTTGGATATTAATAAAAATGTCGGCAAATCTAGACCACATCGAAAATGGTGCCGAATGAATTCGACAGATAATCATGTCATCCGATAGATATTTTATCGGATATATTGATAAATAAATAATTTATATTTAGTTTTTATGTCCTGTCATCAAAGTATCAAATCCATGTGTTTCCATTTCATGGAAGCCACATAATTGAATACACAAATACTGTCCACAGAAGATCAGAGAGACAGATGGAGTAATGGACACAAGAATACTGGTGTCCGGATTGGTGATGTGCAGTTAATCCCACAAGAAGTAGAGTACAGAATTGAATTGTATATAGGGCCTTAGATGCTTCAACTTTTACTTAAAAAATTTCAACATAAATATTTAACTTCCAATTTTTATTTGAAAAAATTCAACAATACAAACGTAGAGCGGTTCAAGTTTTTTTTTTTTTTTCCCCTCATATGAGTTACTTTAAGAATGTATATATATTTAAGTCCGGATCCTCTCACCGTTTGAGTTTGAATAATCCGGATCATCCCATCAGAATCTGATGCATGGCTTCTTTAATATTTGTGCTATTTTATATTGAACGGATTGAGTTCAAACTAGATTACTTGATATGAATTGGCGTACATTGTAGGCTATGAAAAAATAAACTCCTGGGGTGGCTACAAAGCGACAAAGAATGCCACGTGACACGAGATAGGTTACAGATTTTATAATATACGCAGTTACGCACTGTAGGCGCCAGATCAAGGCAGATAAGTTCATTGATTAGCGCTCTTGGCCATATCCTAAAGTACCTACCATGTGGAAAATGACATGAAATTATATCTCATCCTGTCTTTTATTTGACGATGATATTCACCGTTCCATTGCATAAAATTACAAAATTGTTCAATGTGCGGTCATCAGAAAATGAATAATATATAACTTACGAAAAAAATAATAAAAGGTAGATGCTAGATCTCTACATTTTACTCATAAAAAAAATAATAAAAGGTAGATGCTAGATCTCTACCTGAGTTAGATAAATTTTGAAGTTAATTAGTTCGGGCTAGAATGAGCCAAATCAAACCAAGCTTAATTATAATAACCAAGTTGAGTTAGATATGAAGTTTGAAGTTGGCTCGTGCTAGAACGAGTTGAGCCAAGCTTAATTATAGACGAATCGAGTCAGATCATTAATAACTCAGTATTCATGTTGTAAGCCGTGTACGAACCAATGATTTTTATCGATTTGATGTTGTGAGCAGCGTATAGACCAATGATTTTTGTCAATTTAATGTTGTGAGCCGAATATAGACTACAAGTCAGAAAAAAATTCTATCTTTTTCTGATTAGCTTCAAACGACAAATCCGAACCGTTAAAATTCATATACCTTACGAGTTATGTATCTACATGCAAACAAATTTAATTTTGAAATTAATTTTGTACATAGTCAAGTGGTAAAAAGACGTTCAAAAAATGAATGCATTAAAATTAATTTATAAATCTTCTAATATTGACCGTTTGACTTTATACTAAATTAATTATAAGTTTAAAATTTTCGCATATAAACACATCACTTGTAAGATAGATGAGTTTCGACTGTTTAGATTCGTTATTTAAAATCAATCTGATAGATTTTAATGTGAGTTCACAAAGAAACTTGATGAACTCAGAACCACCCTAGTTTTACTCGAGATTTTATGATTTTGTTTGTGTTGATTGTTGTGGGTAGTCTTTATTATAAAGCTTTTGTTTTCCTGCTTAAAATAAATTATGTTTTCATTTATGTTGATTGTTGCGAAATTTCCTGAAACAACCCAAAAAAAAAAAAATTACAAAATCTGGGAAGTAGAAAAAAAAAAGAATGTTTGACTGTGACACGTCCGATTTGTCGTGGAGCTCAGCACAATACTGTACGCTAAATTGACCATCCAACTTTAACATGAGTACCAATAATTGTCCATAATACTTTTACGTCGTCTTGATCATTCAGGAAACAAAGGATGCCGACATTTTTATTAATATCCAAAGTTAATTAGAAATTAATTAATATACTTAGATTTCTGAGTATTTATAAAAATACCGTTACCGGCTATTTTCTAGCCGGTACTCAATTTAATCAATTACCGGCTAGAAAATAGTCGGTACCCTGTTTAATTTATTACCGGTCAGAAATGACAGGTACCTTTGCTTTATATATGTGTGGAGGGTAGGCCGAATTTCTCACCATCCATTTCATCAAATTTTACACTATCTCTCCTCGGTTGAGCTCTTTCTTCCAGTTTCTCCATCTCTTCCCAAATTTACAAGTAAGTCCCTCTAATTTTTTAAAAATTCATTTTTGGTGCAAAATAGTTGTAAAATGTTATGATTTGTTAGTAATGTACCAAAATTAGAATAATTTAGTTGTAATTAGTGTTAAATCCGTTGTAGTTAGTTTTAATTATTAAATTTAGTATAATTTAGAGTAATTAGCCAAATTTAGGGTTCAGGGTTTAGGGTTTAGGATAATTTATTGTAATTTAGTATAATTAGCATAGTTAACCATATTTTAGCGTATCTTAACATTTTTTACCATAATTAGGATAATTAAGCGTAATTTTGTGCAAATTTAGCATAATTAGGATAATTAGGATAATTAGACCATTAGACTATTTGAGCATATTTTACTAAAATTAAGCTATTGTAGCATATTTTAATCGCAATTGGCCTATTTTAGCATGTTTTAGCATAATTAAGCCTATTTTGGCATATTTTAGCATATTATACCGAAATTAGGTTATTTTAGCATATTAAGCATATTTTAGGTTATTTTAACTGCAATTGGCCTATTTTAGCATGTTTTAGCATAATTAAGACTATTTTGGCCTATTTTAGCATATTTTATGTTATTTTAACTGCAATTGACCTATTTTAGCATGTTTTAGCATAATTAAGTCTATTTTGACCTATTTTAGCATAATTTACCGAAATTAGGCCATTTTAGCCTATTATAGCATATTTTACCGAAATTTTTACTGCAATTGGCCTATTTTTTAGCATGCTTTAGCATAATTAAGTCTATTTTGGCCTATTTTAGCATATTTTACTGAAATTAGGCTATTTCATTACCGAAATTTTAGAGTTTTACTTAGCGTAAGTTAACAAAATTAAGCCTATTTCCGGCCGACATGCTGCCACTGGCAATACCACGATATGAGACAGAGATGCCACATGATAGAGAGGCCAGTGGTAGCGAGTCCCAGACTCAGCCTGACTTTGGGACTGAGTTCGCTGCATCCATCTTCTGTACACCCCCGCCGGTCTCTAGGCTGATGTATGACTCAGTCTGGGATACCTCCGAGCGGATACGCAGCGAGACCGAGGCTGATGTCGTTACACCGAGAGAGAGAGAGAGTCTGGCCTGTTCGAGCGAATGTCGGAGTACTAGCTGAGTGATGGTCTCCCGATCCGTGGCGGGATTGTTTTGTACTATTTATATTTGGTATAGTATGTTTGGTGTTCAATTTTTTTATGTGTGCTTTTATGGTATTATTTTTATATTTTTTTAGATTTTTTTTCATCACTAACTTACACAAAATTACGCTAAAATAAAATAAATTATCAGGATTATATTAATTTAAACTAATGAGAATTGTACTAAAATAAAATAAACTGTCAGGAATATGCTAAATTAAACTAAGTTACGCTTAATTATACTAAAATAAAATAAATTATCATAATTATGCTAAATAGGAAATACTACAACATAAAATCTAACGGAAAATACTACAATAAACCCTAAAACAACCAAAAAAAGGGACCGGTAATTTTCTAGCCGGTAATAGATTAAACAAGGTATCGATCATTTTCTGGCCGGTAGTTGATTAAATTAAATACCGGCCAGAAATAACCGGTACGGATATTTTTATAAATACTGAGAGAATCTGAATATATTAATTAATTTCTATTAAACTTTGGATATTAATAAAAAATGTCGGCAAGGGATGCCACGGTGCATCGCAAATTTGTCGTATTAATTTTATAAAACATAATTTTTTTCAAGTCAGTAATTTATATAAGTACCGTACGTACCACATAACGTGTTGTGGATGGTGAACACAGTAAAGAGCAGCGAGGAACAAGAAACTTTTGACTGAGGTTTAGATTTAAAAGGCATAATATATAATAGGGATTGGAATTCAAATTTTAAGAATTACAAATTAAAATTCTAATTATTAATCTATAAACAAATGTATATTAAATATTTTATGAAAAAAGACTGTAGTATATAAAAATAATAAAAATTCAATTAAATTTCATTATATATAATTAAAAAAATTAAAATTACAAGAGTGATTAAATATCCTTAACTTTGCTTTAGACCGCCCTAGAATCAACATCTCTAACTTTAAAATGAAGGTTATATAAGGGCATGCTCCAAAATTTTGAGAAGTGGAGGAGAGTAGACATGAAAGGAATAAGAAAGATATTTATCCTCTAAATCCAAAAAATAAATCTGCTGTGATTCTCGGCCAAAATTTTTATTTTTAACATTTTAATAAAATTCATTAATAAATTAACCATCGTTTTCGGTCAATTCCAAATTTAACACGGCCGCAGAATGCCGGAGCGGACCCATATGGGGGGTACCGCAGAATGCCGGAGCGGACCCCATATGGGTCCGCACAATGCCGAAGCGGCCCCTGGGGCCGCATAATGCCGGAGCGGTCCCCGGCCTATATATAGGGCCGCAGAATTCCGATTTCATTACATCTCTTTTGAAGTTTGAATCCCTTCGACCTCGGGTAAGTTTTCTTCTTCTTCTCTTGTTTTAATTTTTAGTGTAGAGTAGTAATTAGGTGTAGGTTTAGGGTTTAGGATTAGGATTTAGGTTTAGAGTTTAGATTTAGGATTTAGAATTAGAATTGTACCAAAATTTAATTCGATTGTACCCAAATTTAAATAGAATTGTACCTAAATTTAATTCAATTGTACCCAAATTTAATTAGAATTGTACCCAAATTTAATTAGATTGTACCCAAATTTAATTAGAATTGTACCCAAATTTAATTAGAATTGTACCTAAATTTAATTAGATTGTACCCAAATTTAATTCGATTGTAACCAAATTTAATTAGAATTGTACCCAAATTTCATTAGAATTGTACCCAAAGTTAAACCGGACTTTTACCAAACTCTCATATTTGACCAAATATTATCCAATACAGCATGAGTACCAGTAGAGATATACCATCCTCCAGTAGGGGTACACAGCATGCTCCTACAGCCACGCCATACGAGATGTCTCAGTACATCGAGACAGCGTTGGCGGATGTTCCGGGTATCCGGAGTCGCACCGACAGGGTCAGCGACTTCTTGTGGTATCCGAATGCGGAGCATCGGATATTAGAGGCTGCCACTGGGGTAAGTAAATTTGTCATATTTATAAATTTGTCATCTCGAATTTTTGATGAATGAACTTGATCTGATTATTTACTTAAATGCAGGATTTGGATGCGGTTACGGTTCGTCACAACCGCCAGCATCTAAGGTACCAGCCGGCGTACGGGGGGGTTTTACGCTCGATGGGATTGTACCAGATATCCCAGATGGCCGAGGAGAATGCTGACGAGGGCTTATCTTCTGGCCTCGTTGAGCGATGGCGTCCGGAGACGCACAGCTTTCATCTCCCCCATGCTGAGATGACAGTCACCCTACAGGACGTCAGTTGCCTGTGGGGTATGACTATTATTGGGGAGCCGGTCACGGGCGTCGAGTACGGAGATTTTAGTGCATTGTGCTTAGAGCTATTGGGTATCCCGCACGAGGATCTCTAGAAAGCGAAGAAGAGAGGTGAGAAGACTGTGGTCTCGCCCAGCTGCATCAGCTTGGTAAAGCTGCGGGCGAGATTTCAGGTCTTTCCGGATCGACCAGATCAGGTATTTGCTTGTACAAGATTTAATTTAAATAATATTATATTTATTTTCTTGTAAGTAATGTTCTAATTTAAATCTATAACAGGTGGTTATTGACCGATATCTGCGCGCCTATATTTTAGAGATGATCACCTGTCGGTTGTTTCCGGATTCGCATGGAGATCAGGTGCGGCTGTGTTACCTCGAGCTTCTGCGCGACCTGTCCACTGCGGGCAGGTTCAACTGGGGAGGTGCCACGCTGGCATGCCTATATAGGTAAGAAACACCTTATAAATATTTTCAAATAGTATACATCGTAGTGTAGTAACAATGACTTTGTTTTCTTGTAAAGGGGTCTTAACACAGCCTGCCTGAAGAAGAACAAGACCTTCATAGGACCGTGCATGTTACTACAGCACTGGTCCTATGCACATCTGATTGTTGGCCGTCCAGTCCTGGCTAGCAAGACAGATGTGCCGCAGTGGGGCAAGCCCGAGCCGGACAACTGCCCTGCATTTGCCGCCAAGTACTGCTATCCCAAGATTTGGGTGGGTGCAGGGCATGGCGCGTCGCTCGACATCACATTCTGGAGATCGAGCATCTCAGAGATGATGCCGAGTTTGTCACTTGGGAGCCCTACAGAGATTATGTAAGTTAACTTTTATTTTTATTTTTATTTAAATTTTTTCCAGTTCGACTTGATATACGATATTAAATCTATACTTCCAGGTCGAGGTGGATGGCGCACATCGGCAATATCTTGAGATATTGCCGGAGCGATGTCGTCAGCAGGAGCGTTTCTGGCGTGCAGTGGTGCCGCTCATATGTTTTCAGGTACCGTAATTTCTTTATGTTAGTTATTTACACAATCAACTTAATTTAATAAAAACAGTCTAACGTATTAATATATATAGATCATCGAGCACCATTACCCCGGACGGGTCATGAGACAGTTCTGGATGCGCCAGCTTGCTCCGCCCCCAGCACCGATCAGCGAGGATGTCTGGCGAGCTCTGCACCATCCCAGGGAGACCACTGCAGGCAAGGACTGGGGGATTGCTCGTGTCGGTTACGTGTTCGAGGCAGGACAGGCATATCCCCCATTGGCCGAGTCCGACCGTCAGATGGATGTCACGCCAGTGTAAGAAATTTTATTAATTCACTACTTCAACTATGGCTTTTTGATTGGAATATCTAACATTTGTTGTAATTCGTACAGACCTTACAGAGATTGGTATCAGGATCATGGCGCGTACACCATCTTCATTGAGGGCTACATCGCCGACAACCCGCACGAGTGGGTACCGAAGCCGAGGGATCGTAGAGGACGGATCCACGGTATTATCCCCGCCGGCGCACCTCTCGCAGCCACGGTATTTTTAATTTGAAGTTTCAAATTCAAAAATATTAATATTTACAATTGTACAACTTCTTCATAATTTTTTCAATTTTCAGGCATTATATCTTGTCAAGAGTTGCGTCATAGGGGCTACGATGGCCGTCACCAGGGGATGGAAGAGGCTCGGGAAGGTCATCCTCAAGCACAACGTACCCGCAGTGTGCCAGTGTGGGTACAGGGCGCGCCTCGACTCACTACTGAGGTGCGCTGGCTTGGGCGGTGTTGATGCGGTCGACGACATATCTGACGAGCCCGATGTCTATGTCCCCTACACTGGTGATGAGGACGTGTTTGCTCCCGTCCATGATGCTACGACGGTCGGTCAGGTGTTCGACCGAGGTGCCGAGTTGATGAGCCGAGCAGCACATGAGGCCATGGGATCCCAGTCTAGGATGCCTGTCGAGGTATAATTTAAATTAAAATACGTAACTGTGGTTTTTTTCTTATTCAATACATTATCTAATTTGTAAGTTACTACAGGGTGGAGACGGGGAGGACCTGTGCTTCAATATTGGGTGCGATTATGGCACAGAGGGAGATGGACTGTATTCCCCAGGTTACAGTCCCAGTCAGACAGTACCTCCTGCCTATGAGCCAGGGTATGTTCAGACAGAGCCCATCCCGCCGTTCCCTGGCCAGTCCTCACAGCAGGTACCTCACCCTTCCCTCCTCGATGACCCTATTGCCAGACAGGCGTTTTTATTCACGCAGGCTGAGTCTGGACAGACCACAGTTTTTGGTCCTGGGGTCCAGCAGACATCCGAGATTGAGGAGGTTCCCCAGGAGCCGGTTCAGTCTACGGATGTCCAGGCATCCAGCACAGCATCCTCCGGAGATACAGACGAGACGCCACTATGCAGGCGGGGTCAGGGGTTTAGGAAGAAGAAGGCGAGGACGGTGTTTAGTCCAGAGCCGTAGATTGTTAGATGTTTGTTAGATTGGTAGATTCTTATTTGGAGTATTGGTAGATGTTTTGTCAGATACTTATTTATTTCGTTGATTAGTTTCTTGTTTGTTTGATTTTGTTGTTATTTATTTATTTTGTTGATTTTATTATCTCAGAGTACACAAAAGAATTTCAAAGAAACCACATATCTAAAATATCTAAAATATTTCAAACGAACGACCAAAAATACGATACGACCAAAAATCATTTAAACTACATTCGAAACTAAATAACACTTAACATATATACAATTTCGTATTTCTAAAATAAAAAATAAAGGGACCGCTCCGGCATTATGCGGCCACGGGGGCCGCTTCGGCATTGTGCGGACCCATATGGGGGTCCGCTCCGGCATTCTGCGGTACTCCCCATATGGGTCCGCTCCGGCATTCTGCGGCCGTGTTAAATTTGGAATTGACCGAAAACGATGGTTAATTTATTAATGAATTTTATTAAAATGTTAAAAATAAAAATTTCGGGATTCTCGGAGAATCACAGGACCCTGCGATCCGATCTCAACTGTTGGTCTCTCTCAAGATGCGTGCATGAAAATTTACTTTTCCGAATATTTTCGAGATCCGCACACGGAAAAATTTGAACCGTTGATCTCAGAATTTCAAGATCCTGCGAACCCTCTCGGAATCGCAGCAGATTCGGACTCCTAAATCCAGGAGTAAAGATTGTAGAGAAATTATATTTATTTTTATCTTGATTTTCTTTCTCTCTCGTTCTTTCTTTTAACTTCCCTTCAAATTTTTTATTAATGGAGCAAGTAAACATACTTAACAACTCGATCACCCCTTCCCTCCCCTTCTAGAGCACATCCTAAATTTTTTCAGACCTTGTTTAAGGATTAGGGCAACTGAATATGAACTTCTTAGCTTGAATTAAAATTAATCCTATAAATGCTGCCGAACAATTATTAGGATTCAACTTAATAGAATTATTATTCAGTTAAATGATTTAAATATTCAATTTATCTGAAATTATTAACTAGTTCACTTTAATCAGTGGTGGAGCCACATTGAACCAGAAGTAGTAAACTGTCTACTCTTACAATTTGAAAACGGGTATATAAATCTAAGTATAATCGGGTTGTTGCCTACTTCTGAATAAAATTCTGTTCACTCTTAAACAATATACAATTTGCATTATTAAATTCACGACAATCCTTATAAATTATTTTATTTACTTCTAATTAAAATTCTGACTACGCAGAATTTAATGAGAATGATGATGACATAAATAAAGATAATATCCGTGCTGAAATAAATTACTTTTGGAATGTGATATAAAATGTTTCCTAAAAAATCACTACAATTATTTTCATAACATTCTAAATATTATTTGAGAAGACATTAAGGCTCTTTGTATTCAGACCATTGAAAAAAAATCCGATGAGAAATAAACACACCGTTGGATATATTTTTTTTTCAATGAATAAAATATATGAATTATAATACAGATCACATCTAAAATATATCTATTAAATTTAAAGTTTGTTTATATAAATATCAAGATAGACAAATTAATTTGTCATGAAAAAATCATAATCATATAAAAAATAATCAAAATCTTCTACGATCGGAAGGCATAATAAATAACCACTGTGCATAAATTGCCAAAAGCAAAATGGAAATATTTCATGTATTCTCCTCGGAAACCTTAAAATTACATATTACTCCTTCTATAATTTATAATATCATATTTACCCTTTTAAATTTAAAAAATCACAAGTTTACTCAATTTAATTATCTTTTCTATAAAAACTTATTTTATATTTATAAAGTTTCCAATTTATTCTTTATTAAAGAAATAACCACCGTGCATAATTTCCAAAAAAAAAAAAATCGCCAGACACAAAAAAAAGAAAAGAATAAATTATCCTCGAAAATGAGGTTACATATAAAAAGTATATAACGAATCAGAATGATACAATGTACAAAGAGTCAACAGACAACATCCTAATCGGAAAAAAGTTAACACGAAGATGTAGCGCTTGATGTTTGCTTGGAGATAATATGTTTTTTCTTGTTTAGATAAAGTGTGTGGGGATGTTCTACAATTATAATATCTAGTGATGTGTGAGCCTAAATTATTTCATTATTTATATGTACGTGGGGAGCATGGTACTTGTACTTTGATATCACTATAATAGTAAATAGGAACCGCGTCCGAGTCCGATGGAGATCCAAGTACCTCCATTTTTTTTCATGGATCTTTTAATTTTCTAATAACAAAAATTAATATTTATATTTTAAAATAAAATCATTAGATGTGAAAAATCAATAAGTACAAGTACATAAAAAATATATCACTTTTTTATTTTATTTTTAATATAAATCAATAAGTTGAAAAATCAACATCTAGAACTTATTCATATCGATGTATTTTTTTAGCTCTTGATACTGATAATAACAAGTCAAAATATCGTAATTTTTTATATGGACAGAGAAAATGATATATATCAAATTTAACTGTTTTATTTTGATATTTGAGTTTTAAATTTTAAGTTATTAACGTTTAAAAGACAAAGTCATGGTCGAGGCACAAAAAATGGAGGCATTTGAATCCTCCTCATTTTGGGTTTGTTTGGTTGCAAAACAAGAATAGCTAGAATAGCCAAATAAAGAATAGTTGTCGTTTGTTTTATTATAATAGCCAAAATTCTTAGAAATAGTCTATTCTAAGAAGACAAAAAATTTGAATTCTCTAGTCTAGCTATTCTAACCCAACCAAACACCGAATAGGCTATTCCGAATAGCCTAATCTAAAAAACAGTCTATTCTCAACCCAACCAAACATACCCTTTACAATTACATAAAAGAGAAAATAACATATAACTAAATGTTAATCTATATTATGTCATGCACATGAAAAACTTAATAGTGTACCTATAGTGGTTAATATCTCATTTAGAATTTACTTTTAGTTCTAGCAAGTAAATAAATGTAATCTACACTATGTCATGCACAAACGTTTATTGTGTTCGAAGTACCGACAGTGGTTAATATATCATTTAATATTTTATTACTTCTAGCAGTAATTATATAAATCCTTCATTTATTCTTTTACTTCTAGCATGAAATTTGGTTCATAGTTCGTAGTTTCTTTAGCTTATCCAAAATCCGCATTCAATCCAAAATGACAGCAAAGTCTTTTTCTCTCATTCCTTTTCAGAGGCATCCTTTCTCAAAAAAAATTCAGGTGGTGTTATATTATGAATAAACTAATAAAAAAAAAAAAAAAAGAAAAGAATAAACTAAAAGAATGTTTTCGGGGGCCCACTAAAACATTAGAAGGATAAGATCTTCGAGCAACCTATCAAGATTCCTGGCCAAATCGTGCAAGGTCACAAATTTTTGGAACCAAAATTGTCAAATTCTCGTCTTCTCCAGTGATGCTATTTGCAAATTGTCAGTTGCAGCTTGCTGATAGTGACTAAATTTGAAAATATCTACTCTGAACAGACAACAGAAATTTAAAAATTATAAGAAATGCTTACCGGTTGGAAATCTATAGTACAGAAGTCCAAACCCGAATCCGACAGTATTTAAAATGATCTGTCATTGTTATATGCTTGATAAGATAACAGAGAGAAGTCAGAGAACACCTGTGGCTTAAAGTCGAGATGTATTACTGGTTTAGTTCCGGAATGAGTACGGGTCAAATCCACGCTGTACCGATTTTTATCGGTTATGGTTTAATTGTTACTGCTCTTGGTTGAATTGAACCTTACTAATCTCAATTATAGGACGCAAGTCAATGCACTTGATTGAGAATAAATGAGAATCTAAGCATATTTAAAACGAAGTTTGACTTGTATAACCAACTTTTGAATTGCAATTTGTAGCGAATCTAACTACTGGAATAGTAATCCGCAATATTAAGCTACATAAAAAGAAGACACAGACATTTCAATATTTGAATAATACACTGATTAACTCAGTCTCCCAAGCTGGCTTATGATTAACATTTTCCTGAAAAAAAAAAAAAATATATCTTAGTGGTTTTCAGGCCGGAGGCATGGAATAAACAAATGGATTATGCAATGTTCGTTTGGTGACTAAACAATGTATTGTTTTATTATATTGTTCATTTGGAATATATTTTGATATGGTTTTCTCTTTAAAGATTTGAGAATGGCAAGGATTATTTGAGAATGACGGAGCCACTGGGTTCGGAAAAGTCACTTTCCTATCTCTAATCATATTTTTTTTTTTCCGAAATATGATTCTTTTATTATTATTTTCCGAAATTTTTTTTAGAA